>JAJEJO010004092.1:138493-159211 GCA_020662805.1 Glaucomys volans | reverse complement strand
TTGTTATCATTCATTCATCTTGATCATTAGCAACAGCAGTGATACTTTCAGGCATTTCTACTACTCTTTTCTATGTTATCATCTTAAAAAAGTAGCAAAGTAATCTGATTTTAAGTCCTTTGGGTAAAGGCCAAGGAGTGGGATAGCTGGGTCAAATGGTGGATCCATTCCAAGTTTTCTAAGGAATCTCCACACTGCTTTCCAGAGTGGTTGCACCAACTTGCACTCCCACCAGCAATGTATGAGTGTACCCTTTTCCCCACATCCTCGCCAACACCTGTTGTTGCCTGTGTTCTTAATAAAAGACATTCTAATTGGGGTAAGATGAAATCTTAAGGTGGTTTTGATTTGTATTTCTCTTATAACTAGGGATGTTGAACATTTTTTCATAAATCTTTTGATTGCTTGTAGATCTTCCTCTGTAAAGAGTTTGTTCATTTCCTTGGTCCATTTATTGATTGGGTTATTGGTGTTCTTGGTGTAAATATTTTTGAGTACTTTGTAGATTCTGGATATTAGTGCTCTATCTGAAGTGTGTGTGTCAAAGATTACTACAGTGATGCAGCCACATCAATGTTCATAGCTGCTCAATTCACAATAGTTAGATTGTGGAACCAACCTAGATGCCCTTCAATAGATGAATGGATAAAGAAACTGTGGTATGTATACACAATGGAATATTACTCAGCCATAAAGAAGAATAAAATTATGGCATTTGTAGGTAAATGGATGATGTTGGAGACTGTTATGCTAAGTGAGATTAGCCAATCCCCAAAATCCAAAGGCCTAATGGTCTCTCTGATAAGTGAATGATGATGCATAATGCGGCGGGGCAGGGTGGCAAGAATGTAGGAAGGATAGATAGCATAGAGGGAAGGGAGGGGTGGGGTCAGAGTTGGGGGGGAAGAATAATAACAGAATGTGTGACAGACATCATTGCCCTGTGTACATGTATGAATGCACAGATGGTGTGACTCTACTTTGTGTACAACCAGAGAAACAATAGCTGTACTCCATTTGTGTTCAATGAATCAAAATTAAATAAATTTAAAAAAAAGTAGCAAAAACAAAACTAATACAAAAAGTTGAATAATTTCTCATAAGTACAAAATCTTTGTTATCTAACAAAGTCAGATTAAGAAGGAAACATACAAATTATCTAATAGACTAATTGTTGATGGTATATTGCTTCAAAGTATTATGTAGCACTTGTCTTCCTATAAATGCTAAAAATATAAAAAAGCAACAACAAGTTATGAACACAATTAGCATTTAAAGCTATTATTTCTGGAAATATAGATGGATATTAAGATCAAATTGTAGGAAATGTGATAATTTTCAGATAGTCCTCAAATTATCAGAAATTTGTGATTAAGAGAGCCAAAAAGAATTTGCTTGGTAAGTCATAAACACAAATTATCATGATTCTAAGAAAATTTTAAAAATTCAATAATATTCCAAAGGAATTTTAATCAGTGATGATAGCTTCTTGGAGAGTAGAATTAAATATGAAGTGCTAATGTGGAAACTCTCATATCCTTAAGCACAATTTAAATTGTGCTGAGAGTTTAACATTGATAAGTTTTTTTTTCCCCTTCTAGCAACTATTCAGCCTCTAGCAACTATTCAGTTTTATTGAACATAAAACTCAGTCAACTTACAGGTAATGAGCAACCAATCACATATATGACTATCTTAAAAATCTCTACAGACTTTTTGAATCTACAAAACTGCTTTTTGAAATATTTGTAGAAAAATATTTTAACTTTTCCCTGATATTTCCAAACTCAATTTGTAAAAATATTTTAAGAGTTTAATCAGCTATATAGGAAGAGAAGTGAATTAAAAAAAAAAATTGACACTGTCAATTCTTTGGCTATCAGGCTTAGTTTTAAGACTTGGATCTTTATTTTTTTCTCATATCATAGGTTAAATTTATGTTGATTGACCATTTTGAAATGAAACTGCCACTCTTTGGTCTCATTCTAAATAGCAAAGTCTCTCCTATAAAAATATTTTGGGTTGACAAACTCTCTAGAGTGGCCTAAAATATCCCAAATTCCAAACTGAAATCCCCAAAGGGCTGAGATCAATAGTGGGACAGAGTCTTCAATGTGCCTCTACTTTCTTCTTTAGAAGAGCATGAGTCAAAACAGACAGTGTGATAAAGAAAGGTGATTGTGAAGTACAAATACGAGTAAATGAGGAACTTTTACTTTATTCCATTTGATCCAAGTACATGCAATTCAAGAAAACCCAGATATCAAATATGGTACAGTATTCCATTATATCCATTCATTTAAAAAATTTAATGATAATGTGTGTTAATTTTAGATTACTTAAAATATCTAAAATAATGCTTAAATAACTTATTGTCAGCATAGCTTTGTGCTTGTGTGTGTGCATGTAAAATTTTCAGTAGAAAATATGCAAAATTAGAATTTGAAGTCTGTGTCAATTAAGGGACAAAAGCAATTTTATACAGTGATAATAATCATTCTACATGTTTCAGTTCTGATTTTATTTTCATTTCATAAAGATGTCTAATTACCTAGATCATATCTACTCCACCTCTTTTGCTCTTGGGACAACTTGCATTCCTTTTTTGTGGTGCTATCACAAATTGTGATTAATTAATATTTGATGGGGTCTGTTCCTTTCTTTGAAGTGAAAGCACTTTGAAGGTAAGTCTAATGTCAAAAAAGTACTTCTACTCCTACCCCAAACATGTATTTTTCTAGTGTATCTTCAAAACTGGTATCACCAAACATCCAGGACCAAAACCCAGAAACCCAGAGTCATCTTTGATACCTTCCCCTCTCTGACCCTTCATATGCAATCTATTGAGAAGTCTTAGTGGTTTTAATCTGTGAATAATCCTTGAATCTAAACATTCTACACATTTCATGATAACATAACTTCAAATTCTGTCTTTGACTTCTAAGATGCATATCTGTATCTCTACCTCGCATCATTTCGATTAACTGATATACTTGCAACCAGGGTACTGTGACGATGGAATGTTCCTTTCCTAAAGAGAAGCCTGGCTCCCAACTCCCTGTTCAATCTGAGTTCACCCAGGCTCTTCCTTAGACTTGTACTACAGCCACGGAGATTTTATTCCTTTATAAATACTTGCTATATCAAGGCACCTGTTACCTTTGCTGAAAATGCTATTCTCCCCCTCCTCTCCTTGTCTGCCACTCATCCCTCAGATCTCAGCTTGCATGGTACTTCCTCAACAAGGCTTCACTGACCTTCTGTTATACATCAACCCCTTGTATTAAAGATTTCAGAGCACAGTGTACGTCTCTTTCACAGCATTTGTCAGAGTTGAAATTTCCCTCTTGTTTGTGTACATATTTGATCAATGCCTATTTACCTCAGTGGAGAAGATTACAGGGAGATCAGGGCCAGTATTGATTTTCGTAGCAAGTGCAGTGTCTGCCATATTATAGTCACTCAATAAATCTTTGCTGAATAAATAAATAAATATTTGCTGAGCAGACCTTTGTCTATATGTTTTATAGAGAAAGGAGGGCTTAGGTCACAATATCTACCTCATAAAACTGGGTTATTTTAGTTACCTTTTGAGTTCCGAGGTGAAATAATGGGTAATACTATATTACTCAGTGTAAGAGTCCAGAGTGTTCTGATAATTGTAATTATTTTATAATTAAAAATAGCAAAGATGGGCACTTAGAACAAGAGGTAACGATGCCCATCTGTGACTTGAAGAGAACGATAGCCATCCAGAATGATTCCTGCTATATTTTAGGGTAAAATACGTTTCTTTTATAATTTTTTTTTGGCATAAGAGGTTTATCATTTCATTTAATTTTTGGCAAGCAGGCTTAGTGAGGCATCTTCCCCAAATGTACCTTAAACAACGTAATAATAACCAGCAATTTTTGATTTTAGCACTTTTCTGTGGGAGTATCTGTGCCTGTTTGTACATCATGGTTGCTATGGTTAGGAAATATTTCCTGAGAATGGTCTTTTAAAGGAGCTATCAAATTCAGGTAAACAGCTGTTTTAGAGTTGATAAGGCTGAGAAAGTAGATAACATGCAGACATTGTTGCCATTGGCAACAGCAGTCTCATGAGATATCGAATATAGTATTTCCAAAAAGAATTAAAAATAACAGGAAGATCAGTTTATGAAGTACAAATGAGCAATCCTATCTCTTTCAGAGAGAAAAAGCAGGAACTTCTAACCAAATAAATAAAACAAATTCAACATTATATTTAAATATAGCTAAAGTTGTTAGGTATATCAGAAGGAAGATAAACAGGAAGTTTAATGGATAAACAAAAGAAAAAATAGTGGTAAAGGAAAAACAAAGTAAAAGGAACTAAAACTGGAGGGAGGTAAGAAATAAAAGGAAAGAGGAAATATATATATCATTAAGAGATTTCATGGCAAATTCAAAAAATAAATATGTGATCACTTTCTGTCCGTACAAGAATAAAATTATCTTGTCAAGTACCATAATTATGCCTTGATTAAATCCAGTACTTCCCTTGTTTCAAGTGCAAAATTAATGACAAAATTCCATTTGGTAAGGATAAAATGGTTAAAAACTTTGTAAGAACTTCAGAAAACATGTAACAATATATTAGGAATGTACAACTTTTTAAAAAGTTCTAATATTTGATTGTTTTCTTTTGCAGTTTATAATCTAATTCACACACATTTATAAATTTAAAATTCTATATACTAGAAACTAAATCCCATATCTTTTCATTAACTGTAGGCATATTATTTAAATATGCAGGCTTATTCTAATTGCATTCATTATACATTGAATGTGTTTATAAGTCCAAGTTTGTTTGTGTTTTTGGACTTAGATATCTAATATTTAGAAATCACTTGAGTTTTTGTAAGAAAGTTCTACATACTGTTATGGACAGAATTGTGTCCTCTCCAAATGCACATGTCAATTTCCTAAACTCCACCATGACTATATTTTAAAGTAAACCTTTAAGGAGTATGTAAAGTCAAACAAGATCAAAGGGTGAAACCCTAATCAGGAAATAGTAGTACCCACATAAGAAGAGTGAGTGGACTCCAAATCTTTCTTCTTCTCTCTCTTACACACAGGGGAAAGGCTATATAAGGTCACAGCAAGAGGTTGGCCACCTGCAAGCCAGACAGAGAGGCCTCACCAGAAACTGAATTTCCTGGCACATTGATCTTGAAATTCTAGCTTTCAGAACTGTGAGAAAATAAATGAGTGTTGTTTAAGCCACTGTCAGTTCATGGTATCTTGTATGGCAGCCCTAGCAGAGGCGTACTATACCATTATATTTTATTTCATTCAAAAGTTGAACTATATACCTTATATTAGATTTGTGAGATTTAGCACTGGTATTATAGTAACCATAACAAATAAATGAAGTGAAAATGTACAAATATTGAAGGTATTTAACATCTTTTAAAATTAAAACAATTTAGTTTCTTTGAGGAATTTCTGGTTCTTCCTGCTACAGACATGCTTCCTATTAAATCATTTAGTAATGCCTATGTGTAACCTATGAATATTTTCCCACATCCTGGCACTATCTTGGCAAAAAGGATGAGGAACAGTAGCCAGGAACAAAAGAAATTAAATAAAATGAATTTTATTAAGTATCTACTATGGTAGGTAAAGATTTTGCTTTGCAAATAAGAGTAGTTTATATACTAGGGAAATCATTACTTTGTTATTAGCAAATAAAATTAATCATCTTTCTAGTATCTACAATACTAAACTATCCCAACTGACTGATTAAATGTTTGTTGATGATGATTGTAATACAGTTAGATATAGGAAGTCTGTTCTAATTCTAACATATCCACTGCAGTCCTTGCAACAGGTGTTAGAGTAAATTGAATATGCAGCAAATGACTTTTGAACCAAATGTAAGGTTCTAATGGAAATAAATACCCATCGGGTGTAATTTCAAAATCACATTTTGAGCAAATTTTGTAAGAAGAGAGTCTTTAGAAAATGCTAATGATTATACTTTCCAAAATAGGATTTTTGATTACCAGGGAAGTGGCTTAAAGTTTGAAATAAATATTGATGCATCTACCAAGTGTGTACCTTCTCTTTTATCAACTAAAGAACAGCCGTTTTAAAGTTCTACATCGGCTCATGAGCTTGCATGTCTGATTTCAACCATTACTTCCTCAGGAAAGCTTTCTTTGATCTATTATGATACATATATTCTCTTTTATAGCCCAAAATAGATGTTTTAAAATAATCCTCTGGGCTCGCAGAGCCTAATTTATTGTTTTAATTATTTGTTTATTTACAATCTCAAGTGCAGAATCCATGAGAGCTGGTGCCAAGTCTGGGTGATGTATATGTTAGTATATGTCTGTGTATATCTTTACTTAACTACGTATCTATATCTATGTCCTTACATCTGTAAAATTGTGTGTGTTGTGTGCACAGAAATTTCCTTCTCACTAATATCTAAGGACTGTGACAAAATAGAAAGTTACGTGCATCCAACTAAAGAACATTTTTCAGTGATGTGGATGCTCAGTCTTATAGCTGGCTGGAAGCAAGTTTGAGAGATCTTGAAAGATAGAAAGATATATAGAACTGAGAAAGTCAAATCCTGACAGGCATTAGCATGGAGATGGCCACTGAAACATTCATATGGATGACATCATACAATAAAAAATGATAATGTAAAAACAAAGCAACAGGGAATATTTAAAAAAATAAGGCCACTTTAGTTAGAATATCTGGATTCAGATTCTGACTCTACTTTGACTTATGCAAAATGAGTTAAGTTAAGATTAATTTTGGGATAATCATTGTACATTGGTCATAGGAGTTTTTGCAAGGATTAAATGTAACCATGAATGCAAACAAAGGAGGAGAGTGCCTCATGAAAAGAAATCGGTCAGGACGTCAACTTTCATTGAAAATTTACTCTCCAACTTCAAATAAATAAAATCCAGACAATTTATATGAAAACAATTTTGAAGATATTGGACCATGAAGAATGGTGGACTTTCTGAGAATATGGAGCAAACAAAGTGAGCCCTATGATTGTCCCAGTTTACTACCCTGGAAGACATTCCAGCCTACCAATGCAGGGAGGGAGTGACCAACAGGCTTCCTGAACTGAGGAGCAACAGGAGAGTCTGAGAAGACCAAAACTATAGGGCTCACAGGGCAGAGTACCCCAGAGGAGAGATGTGTACGCAGAGGACCCCAAAGATCCAGGGAGGCCTTCCCTGAGTAAGCAGCAGTGCAGGGGTCAGCAGCTGCCAGGGAGAAAACAAGCAGAAGCTGAGGAATAAATTACAAGGAAGGATTACAAGAAATGTTGTCTGATGCTCACACAGGGTTGAAACTTACACCTTTTCCCATTTGCTAGACTGGGAAACCTTGTAAGTCATGAGGCATGAGTACTCAGAAGGGTTGTACCTGAATAGTGGGAACAGTTAGTCCCAAACTGTGGTCCTCCCTAAAATTACCTGAAAAGTAAAACTAAAGAAACTAAACTATTTCCAACTAATTTAGCTTTATCTAAGAGCAAAAGTTCAAGAATTTTATGGGAATACAGAAATATTTAACTTCCTACAAGGTAAAATTACAGTGTCTGATATCTAATAAAAAATGACCAGACATGCAAAGAAGCAGAAAAATCATCAGAATAAGAAAAAGCAATAACTCAATTATACACAAAATAGACACAAAGGTTATAAGTGGCAGACAAGAACATTAAATCAATTATAATAACTGTATACCAAAGGTTCAGAAAGCTAGAGGAAGGATTAAAACATTAAGTACAGACATAGAAGTTTTTAGAGAATGAAATCAAGTTAGAGATGAAGACCATGTCTGAGATGGAAAACACACCGGACATGAATAAGGGCAGATCAGACATTGGAGGAAAAAAGATTAGGGAACTTGGACACTAGCAATCAAACAGTCTATGGTAAAAATAAAACACAAAGACAAATGCTTAAACAGATGAAAACAACATCAGTGAGTTGTGGACAACTTAAATTACATGTAAATACCATAAATGTAAACAGAGCCCATGAAAGACAATACAGGAAGGGGGCAGGACAAAAGAAGGAAATAGTGGCTGAAATTTTATAAATTTGATGAAAATTATACATTCACATATCCAATAAGTTGAATGAAATTCAAGTACAAAAGCATGAGGAAAACCATGGCACATCATGATTTGCTCAAAGTTAGTGATAAAGTAAAATTCTTAAAGGCAAACAGAGCACTGTAGACAATCACATTTACAAAGGAAGGAAATAATAGGAGCCAAAAGACAGTGAGGTCACATCTTTTCACATCTTTAATGCTCTGAAATGTTAAAAAAAAAACAAAACAAAACCAAAAAGCTGTTAAACTAGAATTCTACCAGAGAACAAGATCTTTCAAATGTGAACACAAAATAAAGACATTTTAAGATGTACAAAAGATGAAAGAATTTGCTACCAACAGACCTACACATGTATTGTTAGTGGACTTCCTTCAGGAAATGAGAAATGGTAACAGGTGGAATAGGAACCCTTCAAAGGACTTTGGGCCCTAGATGTGCAGATAAACATAGTAAGACTTATTTCTAAATATACAAATATTTTGAAGATGTAACTTAATACTTAATAATATATGCCACTATTATATACAGAAGTAAATTGTATAATAAAGTTCAGAGAAAAGACATCAAAGAACATAATCGTATGGCTCTTATATAAAGTGATAAAGTACCACTTAAATGTAAACTGTGATAAATTAAATATATTAACAATAAACCCTAAATCAATCAATAAGATAGTAATAAAATAAAATAAAATAATAAAACAACAGATCAAATCTAATATGCCAAGAAATGAGGTAAACTGAACTACAAGAAATTGTGAAAAGTAAAAAGAGGGGAAAGAGAAAAAAGAACAAATGGGAAAAATTTTTTGAATATAGTGGATTCATAGATTTCTTTATCTTTTTCATAGATAAAGATTTATAGATTTAAAACTCATTATATCAATAAACACCCCAATCCAAAGAGAGTGATTAAGAGGTTGTAATTAAAAATCAAGACTCAGTTGTTTGCTGCCTACAAGAAACCAACTTTAAATATAGACACAAAGAGGTTAAAAGAAACCTGATGGGGAGAGACACATCATATAAACAGGAAACATAAGAAAAAAATTAGTTTTGTTAATGTCAAACAAGTTAAATTAAAAAAAAACACTATTAGGAATAAAGTGAGCCATTTCATAATAACAAATGAGTCAATTCATCAAGATAATAATCATTAATCTAAATATTTATTCACCTATGGAATTTCTAAACATATACCCCCCACCCCACAAACTGATAGAATTTGGGGAGAAATGGACAAATCTAAAGTTATATTGACAGATTGCAATACTACTTTCTCAGTAATCGTTAGATCAAGTAGATACACTATCACCAAATATATTTGACTGAATAGCACCATCAACTAACCTGACATTCACAAAACTGTAATCAACTACAGCAAAAGACACATTCTTTGCAAATGCATTGTATTACAATGTCTAAAATTCAAAAGATTGGGCAAACCAACTGTTAACAAGGATATAGAAAATCAGAACTATACTGATGATAACATGTTACAACCGTTTTGAAAAATTATTCGGCAATTTCTTTAGAAAGTTACCCATGCTCTTATTTATTCCATTTTTATTCCATTCCTAGGCATTTACCACCCCCAAAACTATACATGAACATTGAAAGAATTCTGTAATAATGTTAATTTGTAATCGTCAATCTGGAAACAACTGAAATGTTTGTCAATAGTTGAAGGAATATACTAACTGTGGTATGTCCATACCATGGGATGCTACCATAAAAAGAAATGAATTCTTGACCCATGCTGCAACATGGATAAGTCTCAAACACACGGAATAGAAGAAGCCAGAGGAATGAGAGAGTTCATATTGCCTGATTCCATTGACATAAAATTCTAGCAAATGCAAACTGATAGATGCTGACAGAAAGCAAATTGGTGGGTACATAGGAATGTAAGAGATCAGAGATAAAAATGAAAATGGGGTAAAGGACAGATTTTTTCTAGGATGTGTATCTTTATTATCAAATATCTAGAACAGTGCCATGTATATAAAAATCATGAAATATATTTTTCCCTTATTTGCTAAGTAACTTTAAAGTCATTCTCAAGTTTCTTCTGTAAAATAGGTGTAAAACATACTTGTGTCACAGATTTTTTTGTGAAAATACATTGAAATATGGATATAACTACTTTGATGTATTTTAAAACTTTAAATAATACTCATCATCTTGCCACTACTGACATGCGTATTATATTAGAATTTATTTGGCACTTCCTGTTCTGCATTTTGCCTGGTGACTGGGTGTGGGCTCTTGGTTATTTCCTGAATGAGGCCATGATATCACTGAGCAGTTCACCAACATGGCAGGTATCACCTTTAAATGACTTGTCTAATTTTAGGTGTAATTAGTAGTTCATCTTATGTCATCTTATACTTCTACCACTTATAATCTCATAAAGTATGTGTTTATCTTTATTTAAAGAAACAACATTATAGAATAGGTAGTTAAGAAATTTACAAGAATGGTTAATGTCTGAAGACATCTTTTTCATTTGGATTGCCTTTCTTATGTAATTTTAGTTTCCATGCACTTAGAGAACAAATATTCAATGAACATCAAGCAGCATCTAGGTGCAAGAGATACAGCCATAAATAAAGCAGATGAAATCCCTTCTTTGATGGAATTTAAATTGAAACCATGGACACATATTTAATTGTATCAGTCTTATAAAGAATTCTCAAAACTAAAGGATGATTAACACAAAGAAAAGAAGAAAAACTGATTATAAAAATGATATGGACAAAAATATGAAGTTCTTATTATTGATGAACTATGTTTCCTATTTTTTGTTATGACTCTTTATCCCACATTTTTTATTGATGTGTTATCATTGTACATTTTGATGGAATTTGTTGTTGCATATTTGTACAAGAACACAGTATGACTTTTAAAAGTTAAATTTTTGATATTATGCAGTGGATAATGAAAAAAGTGTTTGCTTCTCTCTGTACAAGGCAGAGGGTGAGGGGCATCACTCCTTGTATACCCTGTCTGAATATAGTAGTGAGTATTTAAGGAAATGGGTAGTAATATGATAACAGTAATTCATATTTTAAAAAGATATTGTTTACTCTGGCCCCAAAATCCTTTTTTAAAATGTTGATTTCAAACAGGCATAGTGCCCAGATATAAGCTGCTAGATTTGCAGATTGCATTTTCCTTGTTTATTCAGATAGTCAGCAGGAGGTTGGATTTGATGTTCTTTAGAAACAGATGTTCATTTCACTATTCACCTCTTCAGAGAGAGAAATCAATTTTTATAGGCATATACAAATGCCATGAAGACACTTGTACACTTCATTTTCGGAAATAGCAAACTGTAAATAGAATAAGTAGTTTTTATATTTCCTGTGTTGATGCTTTCAAATATCACAAGAGTTATCCTTGTAAAAGGTGAATTCAGTCAGGGCAGTCCCTGAAATCTCTAGACCCAGGAAGTTCATCCATTCATTGAATATGTTTGCATTTTTGATACATGTTCAAAAGGAAGATTAAAGCCAAGAGATAAAATGATCAACGTTAGGGAATAATATTTAAGGGAGAGTAATTTGTTCCTGTGTACCTGGAATATAAAATGATTTTTAAAAAATATTTAAATATATTTATCTTATCATGATTTATGATAAACAGGGCAATATTATCTTCAAAGTACTTGAGATGGAGTTACAAATAATCCTTTAAAAATAGTATTTAACAACAGGCCCTAAATCAATTTGAAAGCACCTAAGATATCTGAGGGCTCTCAGGCCTGATTTATTCAATCTTAGTACATGTATTGCTGGATGCTGAGACAAGATCTGGTGTTAAAATAAAAAAGAATTTGGAAGCTTGTCATTAAAGTAAAGGAGTAGACTCATTTCCCCAAGATCTTCTATTCTAAGGATAAATGACTTGGGAAACTTGGACATTCATCTGTAAAAATTCATTTCAAAGGAAAGTGGTTCTTAATAGTCTCTGATTTCCTAAATGAAGATCCAATGATAGAACCAGTCTGTCCTGTAAGTCTCCACCAATGATTAGCCCTAAATGGAATGATAAAATTTAAAGATAAGAGCATGTCTCTGCAACAACTATTTCGTGCCTTTCCTGTGCTGCCTCAAATTTTATGTCTCTCCTTTTAGCTCAAAATATTCCTCATCACGGATTTACTGGTGGAAAAATTAAGAAAATTATTATGTGATGATTTCTAAATATAGGAACATGATAATATGAAATATACTAATATGTATCATAAAAATGAGAGCCAATGGAATATGAGTCACAAATGGGGTCACAAAAGTCTTCCTTCTCCATTTATGACCAGAGTTTCATCTCCTCTCATTTTTTCAAGAACTTTATTTCTTTGTTGCACCCTCTTTCTCCTGAGTCTTTATCCCTCTTTAATCTATTATTCCTATCAACAGTCAGCGAATTTCCCATATCTCCCATTTGAAAAAGCTTCTCTTGATCCCATATCTCCCTCCAGTTACTATGCTATTTTTCTATTCCCTTGAATTTCTAAGTTTCTTGGGGGAGAGAAAGTATGCAAATAAGGCAAGTATTTCTTCACCTCCCCTTAACTCTTCCATCCTCCAGTGTAAGCTCAGATCTCCAAATATCAAAGGCAATGGCCACTTTCTTGTCAAGGTTGATCATATCACTCCCTCCTCAAAAGACTTTCTTTCTTTCTTTTTTTTTTTTCTTTGATGGTGCTGGGAATTGAATCCAGGGCTTTGTGCACGGAAGGCAAGCCCTCTACCAACTGAGATGTATCCCCAGCCCCAAAAGACATTCTTTCTCCTGTATTCATGATACACCCACTGCCTCCTCCTCTTCCAATGCAAAGGACATTCCTTTTTTCCCCTCTGGTTACACCTTCGTAAATTCCTTTACTAGTTCCTTTTGTTATTACCTCTCTGCTCTGGGCCTAGGGCCAAGTGAACCATGCATAATTTGGTTATCATAATTGCTCTCTTAATAACCAGGGTACTAAAATGCCTAAAATGTTAACAACATACATGACAAATCTACTTCTCAACCTAAGCAAGGCTATAGTTTCTATCCATCCCTGAAGCAAGATAATTTATTTAGTTGCAGAGCATATCTTCTCAAACATGTATGATTACATGAATGGCATGAATCTACATTGTGTACAACCATAGAAACAAAAAGTTGTACCCCATTTGTGTACAATGAATCAAAATGTAGTCTATAAAAATGAAAAAAAAATTTAGGCATTATTCATTTAGTTTTTCATTCAATGGGTATTAGTCAGTACCTACCATGTGTTGTGTATTGTTATAGATGCTAGGGAAAAAACAGTAATCAAGATATAAGAGGTCCCTGACCTCATGAAATATGAGAGAGTAAAGGCAGAGAGGTAAGTTGGGGAATCCTACATAGAATTAAGAGCATTATCATAATGGATTAAACACTCAATTTTCAGGAGTTCGTATTAGAGACACTAAATGCCACAGAATAATGTCCTGTTTTCACATAGGAATATAAGAAAAGACCAAACTTGCTCACCCCTGCTGTATGTCTTTACCTCAAGGAATTCTTACAATCAAAATCTGTGTGGGTAGACCCCTGTGAATTTTAATATCTACACTTTAAGACAAACTTGAGAAGAGTAGGGCCTATAGATTGGAAATAAGTACTATTAATGGAATAATTCATTTCAAAAAATTATTTGGAATGCAAAACTTCAGTTCAACCTTTAAGATCTGTACCCCAATCCATTTCCTGCTAAAAATAGAGGGAAATTCTGATAGTGAGACATGTGCTTGTGGCACGTATATGAATGGCATGATTTTCTCCAACTTAAAGAATACCACAATTTGAATAAGTAAAATATCACTATAAAATTTAAGCAGCATTTCTTAGTATGAATCTGGCTAGGTCTCTTATCCTTCCTTTGCTTCTCTCTCTTCATTGATAAAATATGTCCATTTTGTCTAACTCATCAGATTGTTTTGGGGGAATTATTATGATAAAGATTATGCTTTTGAGTTTATATTAAATTGTAAAATATATTTAAGTATGTTTTGAATATGATCATTGCTATTGTCATAATGTCAACAATAATATTGCATGCCTTCTAGATTAAATGCTTTTACGCATTCAAAAATGCCCTTAATTTATGCCTTCTCATTTTTGTGCATACTTGAGAACCCTTAAATCCTAAAGGTTGAAAATTTTTGAAAATTCATATCTTGAAAATTCATACCTGTCTGAGCAGCTGTTTCAGTCAGTTTGTTCATCAATGTGACCAAAAGACCTGATAAGAAAAATTAGAAGAGGAAAAGTTCATTTGGGGCTCATGGTTTCAGGGGTCTCAGGCCATAGATGGCTGACTCCATTGTGCTGGGCCATGTTCTGAGGCAGCACATCATGGTGGAAGGGTATGGTGGAGGAAAGCAGCTTAAGACGTGGCAAACAGGAAGCAGCCAGAGTTCCAATTAACAGGGGCAAAATATATACTCCAAAGGCATGCCCCAAGTGATTTACCTTCTCCATCCACACCCTATCTGGCTAAGGTTACTGCCAAGTTAATCCATATCAGTGGATCAATTCACTGTTCAGATCTCACCTTTCATAATCTAATCATTTCACTTCCAAAAATTCTTGCATTTTCTCACATATGAGCTTTTGGGGGACACTTCATATTTAAACTTTAGCAGTAACTAATATGCATATGCATGTATTGTGGAAAACAAAAGTTTATTCAATATACCTATGTAAGTTTTTGACTAGAAACTGTCAAGATAGTTAAAGTAGATAGACTCAGTCTAGATGATGCTAGGTCTCTGTAAAAGATGTCTTCATGAATTTGACAAATAGCAATTACTAAGCATAACCAAAAGTGGTAAGTATTCAATTTCAATTTGTTAAAAAATAACTGAAGACTAAGAGGAAATGTATGATAGGAAACATCTGTTCCCTTCTCAGTCCTGCTGAGAGATGATGAGGATACACCTTTTGGCATAAAATAATAAATCAATAAAATGAAATTCTAAAAGTCAGATTATTTTTATATTAATCGTTGAATGAAAAGTAAATGCATAATTTAAAATATGATGGTATGCTCCCTGTTGATTTAAATACACTAAAAGGACTTTGACTTATTTAATCCCCATATTTTGGTAAGAAGAAGATTAATAAGAGCTAAAATTAGAACTTTAAAGGCAAGAAAATTGTTAAGATATACTTATGATGAGTAAGATTCTACCCCACTTTCTGATTACTTTATCTTTAATATTAGAAAAACTTTCACTTATAAATAGACACAAAGTTATTTTTACTGAAAGTTTAGTTTTTTTATGTAGATGATATTAAAGTAGAATCTATTCCAATTAAGAAAAGTTAGAATGTTGAAAGAGTTCCTTTCCTGGCTCCAACCAAGTAAATGCAGGGAAGACATCCATTTCCATGCCACCACTTCCCTTTTGGACCATCACTGGGAGGTGCAGGTGCATGGGATTTAATAACACCTCAGGACATTGATAGAGGAGATTGAGTATGTAGGTGTTTCCCACAGGGTAGAGTGAGACATCATTCCTGTTTAATTGATCAGCAAACAATACATAGAGATTAGAAGTACGGAAGTTCTTAGTCCTTCCCAGGAATGATTCTGTACTTACTGGAATGGTGATGGGGTGGTCTCCTGAGGCAGACTTGGTTTATGCAGAAGCCTCTTGGCATGTCTCCTATGAGGACTTGACAGGATTTTAATGATCCATATTAGGATTTTCAGGTCTCTTCATCTCACCTAAAGCTACACAAATCCCTCTCCCTTATCTCATCTCTTCTCTTTGCTGCTTGCCCCAGCTTGGGCAGACCTTAGGTTTAGGAAGTTTGGCTCTTTCACTATTGCCTTTTAAATTTGTTGAGATTGGCATAATATTAATGTTCTGCTTCCATCAAGATGTATCCTCTGAGTTCAAAAACACACAGCTCTTGCAAATAAATTCACTTTTGAGATTATTGTCTCCACTATAAATTTTAAGAGCCTAATTTGACACACAAACCCAGGTTTTAGATATTCTCTGTATACTTATCACATAGGAATCTGAAAATTTCTATCCTCAAGGATTAGTTAAGGAAAACAAGAAAGAAGAAGGAAAGGGAGGAAAAGATAAAAAGAAAAGAAGAAAGAAAAGGACGGAGGGAGGAAGAAAAGGAATTGGATGAGAAAATTGATTAATATAAAAATATTCTTGCTCTACATATGCTGGCACACATTGTTAAATAAGATAACAAAACAAAATAATACCAAAAAACACAACAACAACAAAACTGAATAGCAATAATGCAATGGATCAACTGTAACTATTATTAATTACTAGGCTAATTCACTGATTTTTTTAAGTAGCATTTACATATCAAGTCTCTCTTTCAGCTCCCTAATCAACCACAACCTAAGTATCACACAAGCAAAGGAAATAGAAGTGAAAGAAGTTTTGAGGGGACAGTACTCAAATTTAGGGGAGAAATCTAGGCTACTTCGCAGGTTCAAATAATGAAATGGTAAACAATTGTGTAAATAGCTTAAATAATTCATGGTAACCCATTTTTTGGCAAATGTAATGGGTATAGACAGGGCAAATGGTCACAATATTAGCATGCTGAAGGGACATACACAGACCAATCAGAAGACTACTGCTATAATGTTGGGGTATAATGCAGCCACAGGGCTCGTCCTGTGCCAAGTATTAGCACTTTGATTACTGGATTAGGAAATGTCCTGGGATTGCAAGGAAGGAAGGTTTCCAGGTAGCTGAAGCAGTGGAAGATAAACTAGGAAGGCATGGGACTGCAGCTGATGATTAACAGTCTATACCAATGCCTGCTGGCTGAGCGTCTGTCTTGGTTATCAGCCTGGGACAGTAGGAATCTCAGTTCTCTGATATTACCACTGTTCTCATGTCTTCAAATATCCATCTGCCCCAAGCAAATCCTAAACTAGGCTGTAAATTCATTTGTGCCTGTGCTTGCGTGTGTGCCAGAGGCGTTATATTTTGTTCCTGCTCTACTTTGACTCATTCCCTCTAGAGCCTATATATTTAAGGGGGACTGGTGAATGGAGTTAATCCTATCCAGAGACTTGATCATAGGAAGAGGGGAGAGATAGCAGAGCACCAATAAAAGATTTTGAGTCCTCTGTTACATTCCTCCTATGAACTTAGCTCACAGGTTGAGTCCTTGCCATCCTTCATTTCAAAGCTGAACCTCTTTTTCCACCCTCTGGGGACATCTACCTTTGTTCCTCACAGGTGGGCCTAAAATGCAGGATAATTGCTTCCTGGGGTATTTGGAGTTAGCTAGAATATGTAGCACTACACTTTTGAGGAACTCGATACTGATAGACACAGAGAAAGGTATTCTTCCAACTTGTAGGAAGAGAAAACAAGACATACAAAAAAGTTTCCTCCATAACTCCCCTAAGTACTTAATAACTTCTCTTAGTCACTAAACTTTTAGACCTCAAACTTGATTGTGTTTATTTACCTGAATCTTCTCATAGAGAAGTGTGGCCCACTCCGGTAGCACCCAGTAAACATTTACTGAATTAATTAAATAAATGATTGAATTCCTGTTATATGGAGAAACAATCTTACTTTAAACTTCCCAATTAGTTTATTTTCTGGCAATTGTGTTTCTTATCTTTTTTTTTTTAAACAATTATTAAAATTGTTCCTTTCAGAGGTTTGTCTGAAAAAAGGATTTAATAATTCTAAAACACTAACATTATACTACAAAGCATTTTTTTAAAATCCTTGCTTACCTGCCCTCTGAACTAAATAGAAAGGAGGCAGTGTCTTCCAGTTAAAAACACTTCTAAACAAAATCTGCAAACAAAGAAAACACTAATTACTGAAAGATCCTTTCTGGTGTAAGAAGATCACTGCTGAATGAATAATAAATTACAAGTTTAGGATTACCTGATTTGCCTTTTCTTCCCCTCTTGACTTGTAGTTTATCAAAATGGGAATTAAACAGCAAGGAAAACTGAAATTTAAAAGGCAAGTAATTATTTTGTTTTATTCAAACAAAACATGTTTGTTTTACTCAAACATTAAAATTCCCATCATTAACTCTTAACATGTATGCATTAATTCATATATTATCATTCATTTGATTTGGGGGGGATTTTATTCTACAAAAAAGGCTTAGTACCTTTCTAATATCCTTCCCCTTTCTAGGTGTGATAGCTCAAGTTGGTTCATAGTCCTTTTAATTAGTCTTAATAAATAAAAAGGAACAGCATAGGTGATTTTCTAGCAGAGTCATGGATTTTGAGTTTCCTTTCATGCAGACTGAAGGAATTGCTGAGTCAGGGAGGGTCACAGGAAAGCTTTAGAGTGAGCATAGGGACAGCCATCAGAGTCTAGCAAAGGCAAATCCATCATCCAAAGACCATATTTCAATCCGAAACACACCAACGGTTCATGAAAAGCCTTGACTATGTTAGACTAGCACTTTTTCATAGAAATAGAATTCAAGCCAACTAAAAAAGTTAAGTGTTTCAGTAGTCACATTAAAAACAGCAAAAAGATGCATCAAATATTTACCAATGTCCAAAAATTTCCACAGGTAATCCACGTAGAATTATTAATAAGATCTTTTACATTCTTTTTATTCATACTGTCTTTGATATTTGATATCACAGCTCATCTCAGTTCAGAAACTAAATTTTATCAGAAACGTAAGTTCAATATCATAACAGTTACAATTACAGAAATAGATTTACTTATGTACCTTGTTCTGTACATTTTTCAATATTGAATTGTTAAGTTTTTGTTTTGCTTTTTGTCTTTGGTACCAGGGTTGAACCCAGGGGCACTTTTCCACTGAGCTACATCCCCACCCCTCTTCTGTATTTTATTTTGAGACTGGGTCTCACTAAATTGCTTTGAACCTTGCTAAATTGCTGAGGCTGGCTTTGAACTTGGAATCCATGTGCTTCAGCCTTCTGAGCTGCTAGGATTACAGGCATTCATCACTCCAGCAGAACTGTTAGTTGTTTTAATTGACACATAAAAATTACACATTTTTATGAAGTATCACTTAATGGTTTGATATAGATATACAATTATGTAAAGTTCAAATCAGTTAAGCATGCCTAAGTCTTCAAACATTTATCATTTCTTTATGGTAAAAACATTTGAAATTTTTTCCTTAGCTTTTTTAAAAAATATTTTTATTATGTTTTGTTTTGATTTTTTTGATTTTTAATTTGCTTTAATTAGTCATATATACGACAGTAGAATGCACTTTGATACATCATATACAATGGAGTATAATTTCTTATTTTTCTGGCTATACTTGATGTAGAATCCCACTGGTCATGTGGTTATATATGTACATGGGGTAATAATGTCTGATTTATTCTCCTATCCTTCCCATTCCCATACACCCTCCCCTCCCTTCACTCCTTAGCTTTTTTAATTTAATTTTTTAATTAATTTTTTAATTTGTTCCAATTAGTTGTACATGACAGTAGAATGCATTTATGCATTTTGATAGATCATACATAAATGGAGTGTAATTTCTCATTTTTCAGATTATGCATACTGCAGGATCACATTGGTCATGCAGTCATATATGTACATGAGGTAATAATGTCTATTTCACTCTACTATCCTTAGCTTTTTGAAATGAAGACAATACTACCATTATCTGTCCATCACCCACTATTCAGTAGCATACCAGAACTTATTTCTTCTGTCAGTACCCATTGGCCAACCTTTCCCCATCTTTTCCTTCCCTTACATGCCCCCTCTCTAAAAACCCCTCTCAATGATTTTAAAATTTAAATCTGAAGCTTGGGGGTTTAGTTGTGTGGTAGAGTACTTTTCTGGCCTGTGCGAGGTCCTGGGTTTGATCCTCAGTGCTGAAAAGTGTGTATCTTTGAATTAACTAAAACTAAAATTCCAGTTTTCAATAGTATTTAGTACATTTCAAGTGAAGAGCTGCATGTGGTTGGTGTTCCCACACTGGATAGTGTAACTCTACACTGAGTTTACACTGGCTAAGACAGTCTTTGAAAGGTAAGTATTATGAAATGTAATGCCAGCCAAATAGATAGACAGGGTGTGTAATATTTACAAGCTAGATAGTCAGTTCCTGTGTAATCCAGCAGTGACTGTTAAAATTCACTTACTCAATACTCACTCCTTTCCAGCTGCATCAATATTCAGATCCAGTATGGATTTGCAATTTGAAATTTTCAAATCTTTAAAAAACAATCCTAGTGCAAGAGTGCAGAGAAGTCTTTGACAACTCTTTGATATCATCTAGTCCAATTCATTTTGTATTACTGAAATATATCCAGAAAATACAGTTTACTTATCTAAAATCTCAGTCACTTAAGAAAAAGCCTGATCTCAAATCTAGACCCACTATAACAGTTTTTTTCCCTTTGAATCAAATAAAATGCTAATGTAATATTAATATCAAATGGATAACAAATACACTTTAAAAATACAATTTTAATTCTTTTCTTTAGACATAACCTAGTTTTTAAGCTATAGAACTACTACTAATACTACTGTATTACATTAGTACTTGATGTAATATAGCAATG
>JAJEJO010004092.1:96017-137720 GCA_020662805.1 Glaucomys volans | reverse complement strand
CTTTTCTTTCTGATGAATATGTGATTCACTGTCATTTCCTGGACAAAACTAAGTGAAAAAGGTAAATCTAAGTTTGTCTGTCTTACTTTGCAAGTGAACTTTAGTCCCAAAGAAGTGAATGCATATATGAGGCGCTTGTAATTATTTACCAATTACTTTTATATGTTGTAGGGACAAGAATAAAATATTGCAGCAATTTTTTTGTGTCTTTAGAAAGGCATCACATACAAGTCTTCAATCTTTGCCAACTGAACATGTTGACACACTTCACTAATTGCTCATCACAGAATATATCATCTCCATTATCTCCACAAATGAATAAAGGTTATATAACTTCAGGATTCCATTGCAAATTAATTATGCAACTGGTAGATATATTGACTACTTACGGTTGCATAGACTCAGCCATTAGAGTTAAACTCATAGCTACTAATTTTAAGGAATGCATACATTATTTGACTCTTACCTGAAAGTTTTATGTAAGTACCAGAAAAACCTATTCATTCAGAGCTCACTACAGCAAGAGTCAACCACTGTTACTTGCAGTTTAGCCGGAGACTTAAAGGCAGACAGAAAAATGAGAAAGATTTTTGGAGGAAAAGAGAACATTTCAGGTATGTTATTGAGTGAAGGCATGAGGAAGCTGTAGGTGTGCTAACTAGACATGAGGCATCCTTTGTGATTGGTTAGGGATGTATATTCAGATTTCTCTAGTTGGTCTTAAATTGGAAGTGGGGACAAACATTAAGGAACCTGTCAGTTATTAATCAAATCCTGGCTATTTTGGGATCATTGTTACAGGTTACAATCTAGCTAGATTGTTTCTAGATAGAGTGGTTTTAGACTTCCCACAAGCTTATAGATAGCTGACTGACTTCTTGGGCTTGTTACTGTAGAGAATGGGTTGTTTTCTGCCTATTGTTGCAGATTGCGGATCTGAATTCTATTTTATATATAGTCTTGCCATTATCCAATTTTATATTTAGTCTCTCAGTATCCATGAGTAATATGGATATTTTTAACAATCAACTGGGAAGTTAGTTTTTTAAATTAATGACATTTATGACATTAATGACATTTTTTGTTAAATTTGAATTTATATTACTTTTGTTTTACAAACTATGGTCTGCAATTATTTGAACTATTCAACCCTTGCTGTTTTCTTAGAAGAAAAAAAGAACAAAACACCTGTTTAAATATAATTTTCTAAAATCATCAATCATAATCAGATGCCTTTGAGTTTCACATTGTCATTTAAGATCAAGAAAGGAATTTGAAAGTAGGATAAATTGCTTGAATAGATATGCAATCAAAATGCTTGGTTAAGAACCTGACTGAAAATTGTATTTCTAAGATTCAGTTCCTTTATTTTTGTCATAAATTAGGAAGGACTGTGATAAAGTTGATTTGCTTTCTTTCAGTTGCAGTGATTTCAATGGTGTTATTCTGAAGGGTTTGAAACTTTGCACGAATTGTTTAAAACAATTTAGGGATAACTTTTAGGAACAACTTTACTTTTAATACTCCCAAACTAGCAACAAAAATATCCGTGAAACATAGAATGGATGATCACTCAGCAATAAAAAGGGAAAGAACTATGGATGTATCCAACATAGGGATGAATATCAAGATCATTCTGTTGGTTGAAAAAAGTCAGGTCATGAAAAGGACCTGTTATTCCATTCATATAAAATTCTAGAAATTGAAAGAACAGAGTCTATCGTGACAAAAATAAGATTGAGAATTTCCTATAATGAAAAAGGGGACTATGTTGAGGGAGGAAGGGAATACAAAAGGAAATAAGAGCACTTTGAGTGTGATGAAGATAATTACTAGTCTAATTGTGATGCTTATTTTAAACTATACATATGGACAGACATCCAAAACAGACAAGAGGTACCTTTAATAGGAATAATTTACTGTACAGAAATTGAATTTCAGTGAGTTGTAAAAAAACATAGCCATCAAACATGTAATCTCTAAATTTGTTATAAGAGCAGCTCAGGATGTGGGGAAAAAGGTACATTCATACTTTGCTGGTGGGAATGCAAAATGGTGCAACCATTATGGAAAGCAGTGTGGAGATTCCTCAGAAAACTTGGAATGGAGCCATCATTTGACCCAGTTTTCCCACACCTCAGTTTATACTCAAAAGACTTAAAATCAGCATACTGCTGTGATGTGGCCACATCAATATTTATAGCAGCTCAATTAACAATAGCTAAACTATGGAACCAACCTAGGTGCCCTTCAAAACATGAATGAATAAAGAAAATATGGTACATGTACACAAGGAATATTACTCAGTCTTAAGGAAGAATGAAATTATGGCATTTGCTGGTAAATGAAAGGTAGTTGGACAATATCAAGCTAAGCAAAATAAGCCAAACCCAAAAAACCAAAGGCCCAATGTTTTATTTGATATGTAGATGCTAGTTCACAATGGGGGGCATCGAGCAAAGAATAGTTATTTTATATTAGGTAGAGGGGAGTGAAGGGAGGGGAGGGGGTATAGGGGTAAGAAGAATAGAAGACTGAAACAGAAATTATTACCTTATGTACATATATGACTGCATGACTGATGTGATCCTACAGTATTTACAATCAGAAAAATGTGAAATTACACTCCATTTATGTATGATTTATCAAAATGTATAAATGCATTCTACTGTCATGTACAACTAAATAGAACAAATAAAATAAAATAAAATAAAATAATAAAATAAAATAAAATAGCAGCCCAGAGATAGTAGAAAAAGCAGATGGATCCCTGAAGCTTCATTTGGGATATAACTTGGGATGCAACTCAAAATGCACCATGGCTGCTGGATTCCTTCTTTCTGCCTAAGCCATTTGGGGCAGGTCTTCTGCTGCTTGTCTCAGAGAGAACCCCTAGCTACAACATAGATGTTGCCCACCAGAAGGCTCTACTAATGATAAATAAAATTGGCTACACTAAACCTGGGCATAAAACAAGTTTAAAATTTAACTATTTCAATGATTAGTGTGGCATAGTTTAGCTTATCATTTACTGATTGAAAACTTTGACCAAAATCAGTTGTTCTTTTAGGGGTCTTTTTTATTCTTTGAGATTTACTTATTTCCTAGCAATTTCTTCCCAATATTTCCTACTTGGAATGAATCTTTGTGACCTGAATCTCCTTTCCCTGAGAGCAAGAAGTTTTGTGTCTTAGGCAGGTTTGCATTCTGATAGACCAAATGTGTGTGTGCAGGTGCTATATTTAACATACATATGTGTATATATATATGTATATATATATATATGTAAATATATTTATGCAACAGGCCAGGTATACTTTTATGTAGGATGCTGGAATGGCAACAGTTTGCAGTTTTTTTCTTGATGCAGTGAAAACATAATATCCCCAAGATCCAAGTGCCATTTCTTCCATAGAGCCTGTTATTTCCTCTTTTTCCTCCTCTATCAAGAGAATGTAATTACTTTAAATAGTGATAATATTTTTCTGTGGATTTCCTTTGACTCCCCTATTCTCTAAAGCCTTGTTTAACAATATAAGGATAAATTTAAATATATATTGAGATAATTAATAAATTTTCTAGGGCTGCCACAATAAAATACTACAGATGATGTGGCTTGAATAATAGAAATGTATTTTCTCACGATTCACAAACGTGCAATCCCAAGATGAAGGGATTAATACGTTTGGTATCTTCAGAGGTCTCCCTCATTGATTTGCCTCTGGCCACCTTCTCACTGTGTCCTCCCCCAGGCTGTGGCCACATGCTCCCTGTGTCCTCCCCCAGTCTGTATTGTTTGTGTGCTAATCTCCTCTTTTTTAAAAAATTTGGTTCTTTTTAGATGTATGTGACAATAGAATCCATTTTGATATAATTATATAAATACATATATCATATTCTAATTAGGATCCCAGTTTTGTGGATGTAAACCCTAGTGAGATTCACTGAGGTATATTCATATATGTACATAGGAAAATTATGTCTGATTAATTCCACTGTCTTTCCTATTCCTATTTCTTTTCCCTTCATTCCTCTTGGTCTAATTCACTGAACTTCTGTTCTTAAAAAGACACTAATCTATAACAGAATGTGTGACAGATACCATTGCCCTGTGTACATGCATGAACGCACAGATGGTGTGACTCTACTTTGTGTACAACCAGTGAAACAATAGCTGTACTCCATTTGTGTTCAATGAATCAATAAGTAAATAAAAAAAGATAAAAAAAAGAAAACATAATAGCAGGAAGTTCTATATTTTATTTTATTACCCAAATGCACAGTTTAATGTGTAATAGTATACATTTATAAAGGCATACTTAAAAACTTAGACCAACATTTTGTGAAATAAAGCATTGACATATTTAAAAAAAAAGACACTAATCATTTTATATTAGTCCACCCTAAGCACCCCATTCTAACTACATTTCTCTTAAAAGTCCTTCCAAATGCCGTCATATTCTGAGGAACTGAAATGTAAGACGAACTTTCAGAGGTATGCAATTCAGCCCAAAGCAGAGATAATTCATGTTTTGTCATCCTTCCTTATTCTTCTTTGTCAAAGTTAAAGTTCTGAGAAAATGATCCTCAAACATCAACCTGTGTGCCATGAAGTAAATATTTTTAATCTTATACTGCCAAACATGCTTACTTTGGAACTAGATAACTTATCATCAATAATTATGTGTCAAGTCAAAAGGCTCGAATCCATGTCTTATAATCATATCCCTTTATCAAAGTCATTTGACTGGACTGGATTATAAATGCTTACCTTCATATTTTCTCAGCATAAAAAGTTATCACCTTGATCAAATAAAATATCCCCATGGGGGATTTTCTCTCCTACTTTGCCTCTTCACTCAAATATTTAAGATGTGCATATTCCCCTCCATCCTGTGCTTTTTGCCTTTGCTTCATGTGTAATCAGGACTTTATTTCATCTGATATTTCATTTAGCTTTATGACCTTTTTCTTTGCAATATGAAACATGAAACTCCTTTGAACTCCCTTTTAGCGTTCTCTTTGCTGACAACTCTCAACTGCCCTATAATTTCCACTCTTCTCCTCAAGGGAAAAAATGTCCTTGGCTCCTGCTTTCATGAGAGAAATCAGTGGAAAATCCCTCATTAGGCCACTGCCATTTCTATCAGTGAGGAAATTTAGTAACTACTGGAACACAATGACAAAAGCACACAGATGCTGTTTCTCCTTGAAACTGTGCAATAAGATAAACTCTGATTCATTTCAGGTTCCACTCCTGGCAACCTATCATTTCCCTGATTGACGTATGTCAAGCTGTACTGAAGCCAGAATTCTGAGAGGCAATCACAGAACAATCTCAGTATGTACTAAAGACTAAGCATCTTTTCTAAAATACTTTGATGCTTTTTTAAAGAGAGCACAAATAATAGGTAAAAGTATTAGAGGAGATAAAATAACTCCCATAAAGTAGTTTTCCTGGGATCAAGATTGCAAAACTCAGATGTTATTCATGTTTTGCTCTGCCACCCACTGCCTCATCAAGTTTAATGTTTCAATTTCTTTAGATGAGGAACTGACATTCCGTGAAGCATGTATTACTCTTAACCAACGACTGTAATGATCATGAACATATAAATTTATTATGAATTTGTGTGCATACACATATTAGTACAAATAACAATTATATCATCAATTAGGCTCCCACTAAATAGAATCTGCTAAAATTCTAAAAAGAATTGCTGTTGTAGACAGAAATCACTAGCACACATTTCAACCTACCAAAAAAACAAAAAAACAAACAAACAAAAAGAACTGGTAACTTAAGTCAGGACATGGGGCCTAACTCTTTTACTTTTATTTTTCACATTCCTCATTTCTAATGTTAGGTTACTCTATGTTTTTATAGCTCCTCAAATTTTCATGAAATGGCATAGAGCAGATAGTTAATAATACATAAAATAATCTACTGGAACTGGATGCCGTGGTAACACCTATAATCCCTGTGACTGGGGAGACAGAAGCAGGGTGCTCACAAGTTTGCAGCCAACCTTAGCAATGTAGTGAGACCCTCAGCAACTTAGTGAGACCTGCTGAAAAAATTAAAATAAAAAGGGCTGGGGGTATCGCTCAGTGGTAAATTGCTGCTGTGTTACATCCCCAGTACTATAATAAATAAATAAACAAATAATTCACTGGGAAGAAATTTTTATGTAAATGATTTTTTAACCATATTATTTGCTTTTTTTTTTCTTCATTTTTTTTAGGTGGTGATAGGAGCATACCAATAACAGCTTAAATAAAATGCCTTTAGAAAAATTAACATATTTAGTCTTAGAAGTCAAAGATATGCAAACATCTACTGCTTCCAGAATTTTTGTTATGATTTTTTGAAACTTCTTTGTTGTATTCACAAAAAGGATCCCAAAGTCCCAAAATATTCTTCTGAATGTTATACAGGAGAGTAAATATCCTTTCATATGATAGGTTCATAACTGAGGCCCTTATAAGGAAAAAAAGCAGGTTAATAAGAAAAATGCAGTTTGTTATTTTATATATGGATTTATTAATATATATATCTTTATTATACATAGATTTATTGTTTTATATATTTGTATGAACCATTCATGCCATTAGGTCATATCTTTGGTCCTCCAATCACAATTTTGCATAGCTATCCATAATGGTATAAGGTTTCCTATTTCTCTGAATCTTCATTTCTAATGTAATATAATGGTAATGGATGGGAGGGAAGGCCCATTAGCTCAGATTCTTCTTAGTATATCTATTTTTGAGGTAAGGATGCTTTTATCTTTTGGGTAGAATGTCTTATGACCTAAGGTCATAAAACCTCTAGTGAAGATTTTTTAATCCACTTCCAAGGAAGGTCAGTTAATTCTTCTAGGACCTGCTTCAGGGGAGAAGGGCAAAGGGAAGGTGAAGGACTATTCCTGCTTTTGCCTTTTCTTTAGATGTCAGTGTACATTTTGGAATTGTATGTCTTTAAACACAGTGTCTAAAATTGTAAATCAGTGACAAGCTGTTACTCAAAAGGTGATATAATAGAATTTAAGGGTCCATAATGGAAGGCACAAAAAACCAAGAGGAAAGCAGACCTCAAATGGATCAGCAAGCTGTCTTTATTAAGCATTGGTGGAATGGCACAAGGCAAATTTTCAGGGGAGAAAATGGGCACTAGTTACAAGAGAGGTCTGTTTTTCATAGGTCTTAATGGGGGTTAATCAGAGCAGAATATTTAGCATGACTTTAGACTCAGGCAGTCAGGAAATTAGTTGTGCCAGTTAAAAATTTAACCCAGGAAAACAGCTCTAAAAGCTCAAAACTCATTCTAATTCAGGGAAACAGTTGTAAAAACTTGAAGCTCATTGTTACTGGGATAAAAATTTAGAGCCCAGAGCTCATTCTTTTGCCTTCCCACCAGGATTCAGTGTTACTGGCAAAGGATAAAAAGCCCAGATCTTGGGCTCTCATTGCTGATCTTCTTCCTCTGTGAGCCAATATAACCCAGAGCTTCACTATTTGCTTTTCTCCTTCCAGGACTCATCATAAATGGGAAAGGGTCAAAGTTCAGGGTCCACCCTTTCAGTGTCTGCCTCCTCCCTTCAGGACCCATTGCCATTGGGAAGGAATGAATGCTTGCCTTCTTCCCCTCTCCCTCCTCCTGGGCCATACTGTCCTCCTTTCTTCTGGGGGCTGTCTTGGGGGATAGTAATTTTTCATATCCTTCACATACCCTTTCACATACTTCTGTAACCCAAATCAGGTTGAACCCTGCTTCTAAAGACAGACACTCATATTCTAGGAACAGTAACAGTAAATTTAACTATACATTTGTCTCCCCTTATCCACAGGGATACATTCTTAGACCTCCAGTGGATACCTGAAACCACAGACAGTACCAAAACCTTTTATATTTAATATGTGTTTACATGTACACATATATATATAATTATATATATTATATAAGTATTATATATTATATATATATGATACCTTCACACAACATGCAAACACAAATTTAATGCTTTTCTATGCTTTCTAAGCATTTATCAGGTACTGTGACTGTAACTTTTATAGTTTAAATGCAGCAGAAAATCTAGCACAGATTTCTTATACCATCTTCACAGTTTCACAGATGGATGATTCATTTTTGCATAGATCTTGGAAACTTTAGTATATATATATATTCTTTCTTTAATAAGTCAAGAACCTTCACCTTTTCACTTAAGGAAGTCTTTTATGGTTTCTCTTCAGCTTAAGTGAACTGCCAATACCAGTATTTTTGTCTTTTGTATCTGTTATTAGGATACATAGGGGTTACTTGAGCACAAGTATTGTGATACTCTTCTTCATTTCAAAACTGAGATGGTTGCTAGGTGACTAAATGGTGGGTAGTATATACTGAGTGGATACATTTAACAAAGAGATGATTCATGTCCCAGGTGGAATGAAGCAGGATGGTGTGAGATTTCATTATGCTACATAGAATGGTACACAATTTAAAACCTAAGAATTGTTTATCTCTGAACTTTTCTATTTAATATTGAATTGCTATTGACCATAGGCTCTTCAACCACAGAAAACAGAAGGGCAGGTTTTTATTAAATCAGCAACTCTCTTAAAATGTTAAGTATTTTGAATAAAGGACACAGTGGCACCCCCCCACCACAAATATATAACTCGCAATCATGACAAGTTGAAAATAACATGACTTTTCTTACAGAGTAAAAGATTTTTATTGTAATCTTAGTTGCAAGTTCTAAATCTAATAGAGAGTAGACAATATCAGAAAACAAGTTTCAAAGAAGGCCTTGAACATTTTATTAGTGCTTCCTGGTAATTTTGGCATATTTCTGTGGTCTATGCCATCTTACACCCTCCTGGGTTGTTTCATACCATTTTTTTTTCTTAAGGTTGAAATTTTTCTTTTTGACTCTTATTTGTGTGTTTATGAATGTGTTTTCTTTTTTCGAATGGAAAAATTAATCAGAGGAGAGCATTTTTTACATCACAAGTTCTACCAGCCGGCATCTGTTTTGGTATACTGCTTATTTCCCTGAAACCCATGGAGGAAGGAGGGGTTTGTGTTCATATCCTTCACATCCAGCACTTTACACCTACAAAATAATGTTGTTCCAGTCCTCCCTCCCCTTTTCTCTCTTTCTTTCTCTCTCTTTCTCTCTCTCTCTCCCCATCTATCTCCCACCATGGATCTTTTCCTCTTTTTTGGATTATCAAAATACAAATATTAACATACCACAGTATAACCAATGCAAACACAACCTATTTTAATAAAAGTCTAATTCACCTGACTTCCCTCTTGAACTCCTGTCCCGTTACTCTTAGTTACTCATTACTTTCACCACAAAATTCCTCACTAGTGTTCCCACCTTTGCTCTCTTCATTAGCGTTCTTCTCATTCTTTCTTAACATATTGTAGTCAGGCTTTTGTCCCCATTACTTTATTGAAATAGCTCTTCACACCATTTGGCATGTTTATTTGTTATAATCATTCAAGAAAAATTTCAAGTGCCTATTATGTGCCACATTTCTACAGAGGTAGTGAGGGGAACCTCAGAATCACAACACGTTTCTTTTATTTTATTCTGGAAGTGAAAATGCAAACTCTTAAAGGGAACATAAATGGTAAACATGAGAGGGGGTGGAAGGCCACTCCAAAATAGAGCCAGAGTATCTTGGCCAGGGAGTACACTCAAAGGTGCAGTATTGGCCTGATCCATCTAGTCAGGTCTCCTGCCCTGGACTACACTTAAGAGTGGTGTGCCTCCAGATCCCTTTAAATTGCACAGACTTCACAGAAGCAAAGAATATCAATATGCAAATTCCTTTTAATCGCTTTCATCTACATCATTGTTCCTGTCTTCAAGACAGCATTTTTCATGCTTTGTGACTTCTGGACAGTTAATGTTTCATGTTATATAATATCCCCCCTTCCCATTTCCTTTTTCAAGCACCTTGATCATATGCACTCTGGAAGATTCCCTGATAATATCAGCTTCCTTTATTTCAATGATTATCTATTACTATTCTTTTCTTTTTTTAAATGCTTTTCCAAAACCTTTCAATAGCTAGTCTAGAGAAAGCAGTTTAGCAATTGACTTTGGCACTGGTATGATGCCTCAGGAAGGTACGTTTTTTTTCTTTTTCAAAGAATTGCTTTGCCATAGAACATGTAAATTGGAAGATAGGGGGCATTTCTTACCCCTTCTGCTCCCCACAGGAGTAAATTGCTCATGGGTTTAAAAATATGGAAACTATCTAACCTTTGATAAGAGATAGATTTGAATCCTAAGTCTCAAAAAATTCAAAATATTCTTCTATATAACAAACTACAGTGATCAGTTTTATACCCTAGCCCTGACTAATAACTAATTTCAATTCCATTGATGCAGGTGTGAGCAGATGCATTCAAGTTTCCTAAGATAGACATTCTCTGTAATTGCAGTCCAGTGGTCTAGTTGACTTATCAAGAATAGGCCTCAGAACCATTTCAAAGATCTGATTGCAGAACATGCATTTGTCTTTTTTTTTGTTTTTTTTTCAGTGCTGAGGATTGAACCCAGGGCCCTGTGCTTGCAAGGCAAGCACTCTACCAACTGAGCTATATCCCCAACCCAAGAACATGCATTTTTATAAAGAGCATTTTTATTTCTAATATTCCACATTAAACCCATTTAATTAGGCCAATTGGTTGTCTCCACTATTTAGAAATAATATAAAGTGGAAATTGCTCTGAAGCAACAGTAATGAACCCAACAGGTAAAATCTACTAAGATATTACATGAAACAATTGAGAACTACTTTTACAGTAATTGTGAACATAAAAATGCATAAAATTGCAGAGCTCCATTTATTGTATAATTTTCGAGCCTTATTTCAACAATAACAACAAATTTTCTAGTAAGGTATTTATCTCTAGGAGGAGGGCTGTAGGTAGGTAATATTATCCGTGATTTTCAGTCCTCATCCTTTTTCACTTACTTCTTCAAATGGAAATAAGTCAAGCTTTCAATATAAAGCAATCTTTCAATATAAAGCAATCTTTAGAATATTTAAAGCAGGTTTTCTCTTCTACAGGGTAGTAACAGATTTGAATCTTCCTAGTCTACCTCTTACAGTTTATGCTGGCAACAATGCAATTTCAAACAGCAGATGGTTCCTTGTGTATCATAGACAAGGGGGAAAGAAGCTAGTGATATACCAACTGGGATTGCAGTTCTGGGAAAACTTGCAAATTTCAGCAAAAGCTATAGAGACTTGAATGCTTATGAGCAATAAGGAATGGAAAAGTGAACAGGAGGCAAAAACCTTAATATAAGAAAGGAAAGGTTAATGTGGCAGGAGGTGTGGGCCTGTTACTCTTCCCCGAGGAAAGAGTAATATATTTGATAATTTTGTTGCTGCAGAATGTGTACAACATCAGAAGAGTGCATTACGGACACAAAGTTCTGTAATGAAGCAAGTAGAGAGTCATCACATGTTAACAACTGAGAATATCTTAGCACTGCATTCAGTAGATGGCTCCCCTCTGCATACATAATCAAATTCATGCTCAGTGTAGCTCTCCTTTCTTCTCTGTTGATCCTAGTAAATTTCTTTTCTGTCTTATCGTGAATCTGTTATACAGATTTATTAATAAATGAGCCACTTCTGTAATATATGGCTAATGCTCAGATTTTCTCAGAACTGAGAGCTCTCACATATGAACAAAATTTGGAATACATCATAGGGGCTGTAGAGTCCATTTTGTCTCAGTACAGTCCAAAATAATTTTCTTTATCTCATTCAATCCTTGATACCCGTTTTCTTAATCTTTTTGTTTCCTTACCTGCAAATGGAAATAATAACAATCCTGCCTCATAGGTTGGTATGAGGATCAAATGAACACACATGAAGCACTGGAACAACAAACCCTCTGTTGGCTGCCCGATTTTCTTTTCGGTATTAGCAGGTTAATATGACTTATTGTGCAGATAACAGTGCACAACAGTGTTATCTCTAATTTTGAAAATTCCAATTCTCTCCTACCCTCCTAGTCCAGCAAATGAATTTTTAAAATAATCAACAATAACTGGCATTTTGCATTTATCATGCTCCAGGCACTATTCTAAGCCCTTTACATGTATCAATACACTTTATTCTCACAACAATCCTATGATGAAGATACCAACATTATCCCCATTTTATATGTGAGGAAATGGCGAGACAGAGACATGAAAACCATTGTTGGACAGCAGTGTAACTGATAACTGGAGGAACCAGCTCAGACCCAGGTTGTCTGGCTCCAGGTGTACATGTCCTATCTCCATGCCTCAGTGCTTTCATTCCAACACCCAATTCAACTGCTCTTGGACTTGGTTACTTCCTCTGACCTCTTGTCCTGTAACTTTCTCCACGTTTTCAAATGTCTAATTTCTCCCATGTTTCTAACCTTGCATCCAATTTCTAAACAATGTTTTCCATTACTTTTGAAACAAATCACTTCAATCCTTTGACTAATGTTTAACTTAAGAATATTCTATTTGCTACCTTTTCTTTCTACAGTAAACTTCAAGAGGACATGTTCCAGCTGTGGGCAACTTTTTCAAATCTGTATGTTCCTTTTTCATTTCCTTTCATCCTTCCACTGGTACCATCCTTTGAAGTTTACTATTACTCAGACAAATCTAAAGACCATTCTTGGTTCTTCTCTTATTGAGGGAACTTTGGATATGGAGTAGTTAATCCAGGCAATGAATGAATTTTGATAGGTTGGGGAAATAGCCTAGGAGATGGTCTATGTAAAATAGTATAAGATATTTCCTTAAGAGAAATTAGTGTTCCTCATTTTATTCTTTTGTACTTCAGGAACTACTCTTGATGACTTAGGATTTAAATGGCTCATTTTTAAATGTGAATTTTACCAATATTTGTGAAGTAATTACTCAGTTTTCTATATTTGAGAACTGGTTTTTTTTTCATTCTTTTGACATTTCATCAGCATTGTTCTTTTATTCCAAACTTTAACAATCTTACAAAACATATTGCACATGAAGTAGATAATTAGCAGAAGACTGTTCATGACCCTCAATTTTTTAAAAGCAAATGACATTTAAGAGTTAGTAAGACAGGTTGTCATTAACCTATAATAATTACCTATGGACTTTACAGTTAATGGCTAATTTAAAAATATTCATGGTTTGAAGCTGGGTATTTTTTTTTAAGTGGCACACACACACACACAATTGTTTAAGTCAGCTTCTAGGAAAGGATATTTTCTGATGGAATTGGTATTTGCACAGTGCCACTTCCTGAGTTTAAGTCCAGCTTTTAAAGGATATCTTTGTAGACTTTAAAACACTTAACACAAAATTCAAAATTAAGAAAGCTTCAATAATAGTTGAATAACTTCAGAGGATTTGGAGAATATTTTTAGTGTCTCTTGCTTCTCAATCCTGTGTTTCACTTAAGAACTATGTGTTAGTTAGGGGCATTATTCCAGAAGTAAAATTAAAAACAGGAGGAAGAGAAAGTCTACCTGCAGAATGGTAATATCTTCTTCTACCCAGTTCTATCCAGGATTTTCCAGGGAAAAAATGATTATGTAGTCATAATAATGCAAAACATAAATGTTGGCTTAAATGAAATTGTTCTAGAGCTACATTATTCTGTAGTAGTTGAGGTTTGAGGGGGGGGAGGGGGGGGGAGAGAGAGAGAGAGAGAGAGAGAGAGAGAGAGAGAGAGAGAGAGAGATTATGGAAGCTGACAAGCCCCAAGATAAGCAGAATAAATTAGCAAACTGGAGACCCAGGAGAATGATGATTTATTTCCCATCCAAAGTCTGGCAGACTCAAGATCCAGAAGAAGAAACATGTTTCAGCTGGAGTCCAAAGACAGAAAAAGAACTCAGTATCTGAGTTCAAAAGCAGTCAGGTAGGAGGAATTTTTTCCTAATCAGCAAGGTTCACCCTTTTTGGATGAGGGCCACCTACACTTGGGAGCATGTACCAAGCAATGAGTTAAATGCTAATGTCAACCAAAACAATTCCTGACAGAAGTTCCCAGAATAATGTTTGACAAATATCTGGGTACCTTATGACCCAGTCACAATGACACATGAAATTAATCATCAAAGGTATTTCAAATTGTGATGTATGAATGAGCAAAGCTAAGCATTAAGAATAAGAAATTTAAAGTTATTAAGCAAATAGGTAATTCTAAGCTTTATGAAACAAAAGGTAACCATATAAGCACAGTATTTAAAACTATAGAATAATGCTCTGTAAGTATGAGATAATAGTTTATACTAGTATCTGTCATACTATAAGAATTTATTAATGTTAGCTTTATTAATCAAATATTGGTATGCTTAATTATATACTGTTATTTAATTCTATTTTATATTTTATATATACTTTTTCAAATACTTCTTTTAATTAATTTTTCACATAATATATATTGAAAACCTAATATGTAAGGAAGGTGTTTGAAAAGGACCAAGCCCATGCTCAGTCTTATTCTCTGCTCCTCTTTTCAATGAAGGTAGAGGTGGCCCTCTGCAAACAACATTTCCCAGAGAACCTTGCCACCTGGCTTTCTGGTGCACTCAGTAGTAGTCATTAGTTGGAGATCAGAAGACAGGAGTTCCTTTATGTTCTGACAGTCTGTCCTTCACCAAACCTTAATCAGAGTCCTCTGAGTTCTCTTCTGAATCAGGCCTCAATTTCTGGACTTCCAAATCCATCATGCATCACCCGGTTTCCGCAAGAATTCTACTAAATTGGGTTGCCCAGAATCCCCACCTTCCTTATCTGATCATCCTTGATAACTGAACAAATTCCTCATTCTCTACCATCCCACAGGTGGTGTCTTGTCACCATGGTCTGCTTCATCCAGAGTCTTTCCTGTTGATTTTGTGAGAATTCTACTGTACCCTCTGCTTCCTTTAACTAATTTTCCATAGCTAAGACAAACAGTAGTTCCTAAGTTTCTCAAGGTCTAGCACTGTAACACCCTACTTGTAGAGTTCCACTTTAACATGTTGTAGTCAAAATCCAGTCCACTTCTACACTGACATCTCTTTTCTCCTCTGAAGTAGTTCCAAATAGAATCGAGTTTCACTGCTTTAACTGATTTCCAGCTCTGGTTTTCTTTTAAAGTTCCCCACTCTTTTGCCCCTCACTTCCTTGGCCTTTTCACTTAAAATGCTAACTTCCTACCAGGTTCTTAGAATTAGTTGCCTCATTCTCCAGAAGAACCAGCAACAACCATGCTGAGAATCGTGAGCTCCAATTTTGTGGAGCATGCACTGGGGGACTCTCCTCCTGTCCTATGGGTTCTGAGAACCGCAACACTTTTGTTCCTTAAACCTTAGAGAATGTACTAGCTACATGATGTTGTGTAGTCAATTCTTCAAACTAAATTTTCTTTACTTGAAAAAATGCTTGTGTTTTCTATTTCCCCAATTGGTCCTTGACTGATTGATTAACTGACTTAGAGGAAAATTATGCCTAACTGACTATAGATTTAATATAATGCAGGGAGATGGGAGCCACAAAATTTCAGAAAGTTTCAGAAACTGTAAAATAGGAAGTCTCCAAAGATGAAAGCCAGGAGTGGGGGGAATTAAAATTGAATTGGTTGGAAGTGTGTGTAGGAAGCAGTTATATTTCCTAGAGTTTTTCCCTTTTCCACAAAGAATGACCACCATTCCATCCCAAGGCTGCAAGACCTAGGAGATTAATTATTGGATGTAACTGAATCAGAGAAGTCTAGAATCAGTACAAGATCTATCCCAGCATTTGGAACAGAAGAAATAGTAAAGGCAGAAGAGGGAAGAATGTAGAAAGGATGGGAAACAAGAGGATTAATAAAAATCATTTACTGAAAACTACCATTGCTGTCCCTCCAAGCTCTTAAACAATGCAACCAGGTTCACATGCAAAAAGATCATTCAGTGAAAAAAGAATATGTTTTTGGAAATCAAGAATCTGGCAGCAAAATTGATAAATACATTTATATATTATTGTATGGTGTATATATGCATGCATATAGCATACATAAGTGAATATATATAACGCAAATGACTGAATGAATGTGAACATATATATGTAAATATATGTATATATTCAATAGAAGATATATATATACACATATATATGTGTGTATATATATATATATATATATATATATATTTATTTATTCAAGAGAAGAAGAAAACATTGAGAAATTTACCCCAGAAAATAATACTAAAAGGCAATACATGATTAGGAGATAAAAGACAAAACATTTTTAAGGATAAATATAGGAATCTAATATCTAAGTACTAGGAATTCCAAAGTAATAAAGCAGAGAAATTGGATGGGTGCAATGGTGCATGCCTGAAATTCCAGTGACTCAGGAAGCTGAGGCAGGAGGATCACTAGTTGAAGGCCAATCCGGAGAACTTAGTGAGACTCTCTCAAAATAAAATATAACAATGTTTGAAGATTTAGCTCAGTGGTAAAGTGCCTGTGAGTTCAAATTCCTAGTACAAAAAGAAGGAGGAGGAGGAGGAGGAGGAGGAGAAATTGAAGGATCAGGTAAAGTGTATCAATTATCAGGGTAGTAATATAAGACAATTTCCCAGAACTGTGAAATATGATTTTCTCAAATCAAAGGAGTCCCCAAACAGCATAGTGAATTTTAAAGAGACAGATAACAAGACACTTCGTTATGGAATATTAGAACACCAGGGATAAGGAGAGGGTTCTACAGACTTTGCAAGAAGTGAGAAGAGAACTAAAGAGAGATTTGCAAAATGACAGGAAATAGAATGGAAGGAGATGATGGTTCTTCATAAGAATAATTTTAGTGTTACTTAATTGCTAAAGCAATAATCTTGGATTGACTTGAAAATAAAATTAAATTCAAAGACATTTATGGAATTTGCACAATATTATAAAACCAATGAATAACATGACCAGATTCTGATCCAGGACTCCTAACACCAATTTCTATCTTCTTTAATATAGTTATAATTAGTGTTGAGTAAATACAAATGGAGAATAATTAGAGAACAACTTTGGAAAGTAAATGTTGTGCTTGTATTTCAAAAACAATGAATCTGAATGGCTTGATAAAAGAAGAAAAAAGCTGTTAGAGTTGATAAAGTGACCATGCATGGTCAAACCTGGAAACACTAGAATCATTGAGGAGAAAGGGTTCCCTTTGATCAGGTGTCTGCAGTGTCTCTACTGCACTGTGTTAGCACCCTTTCCCTTCTTCCCTTTCCTCTCGTAGAGATGCTATTATTCTTGCCCTGGGGCTCCACATCACCGAAACTGAGCCACTACTTCATTCCCTACTTTTAGTGAAGATGGGCACCTCAGGCAGGAAAGACAGTTGGATCTTTTACTGTTATTTATAAAACTGGACATATGGCATAGAACACCTTTTCTTCTGAGATCATAAAACTATTAGAATAAGAGTTCAGAGCTTAGAAGAGTCATGTCTTCCACCATATGGTACAAAATGGGAGAGAGAAGTGACACGACTGGAGTTCCAAATGTCTTCTGAATGCCACATTCTAACCTGTCTACTGCCTGCTCCCTTGCAGCCTTCCTGTGGTGATTTGGTTATGTGAGACAATACATTCTTTTAACCTAAGTGAGTTGAGTTTGTCATTGAGATTTATAATCTTACATAAAACAGAAATAACAATAAAATGAGTATTTGCAAAGTCAAAGAGCATGAGGAAGAATGATAACTGGGTAGATTTTTGTGATCGACCAGAGTGATTATTAATTATATCTCGAACCAAAAGAGTTCCCATTCTTGACTTGTTTGAGGGAATGAACAAGGATTTTCTATAGCAGTGAATTAATATGGGAAGAGCAAAAAAAAAAAAAGGCTGAGAAATGAGCAAAATATTGTTGGAGCATTCACAATGAAGAATGAGACTACTCTAAAATGGTAAAGATAAATGCTTTCATGTAGCTGTACTTTATATTAATTTTAATAACTGTGCTTTGTACAAGCTACCACCAGTATTTAAGTTTGAAATTTAAAAATATATTTTTACAAGTAGGTGAGACAATAATTTTTACAAGGGCCGGGGAGGTGACTAGCAGTGGTAGAACTGGGGAAGTGCCCTCAAACCTCTTGAATACCAGTCATGCACCAAGCCATATATGTAGCAACGCATATTTTAATACAATCATTTAGGTTGTTTTAACAATCTTTTAGGCTTATTTTTCAGATGAAGAAACCAAAGTTCAGAGATGTTAATGCTTGCCTGTGATTACATAGTTAATAAAGTAGAAATTGAGATTCAATTCAAAGCCTAGTAACTCCCAAATTTATTCTTTTCACAATGCCTCACTGCCAAATTGAAATCCGTATCTCGTTTCATAGGTATTATTACTGTGTTGTCTCAAAAGAATATGCAAATTTAGGATAGTAGGGTAAAATTTTCATAGATAAAATTTTTTATGTTATTTTTCAATTTAGACATTGAATCTTTGGTTCTTTCAGAGCAAGACACAGATTACGTTCTTTTTACCATTATGCAGATTACAGTGATGAATATGCTGCTCATACATAATTCATTCAGTACTGCCCCATCTTACCATTAGGACCATGCTAACATGATTCTTTCTATATGGTTTTCAATTTGGAGACTGTTAAACCTAATGTATTCTAACTGAATAAAAGTATTTTCTGATTAATAAATTTTATCATTGATATATGTAATTGAATTTATGCTTCCAAGTATGTAGTTAAGGGTGCCTTTCTATTGTTTCAGTTCCAGCAAAGGCCTGAAGAAGCTAGACAAAATAATCAGTGTCAAGTTCCCTTCCAATATAAAAGGAGTAGCAAGGTCATCTAAAGATTTAGAGGTCTTCTAGACTCGCACTGCCTAATACAGTAGTTTCTAGTCACATGATTCTATGTAAGTTCAATGCACATTAATTAAAATAAAATTCAATTCTCTAGTTATAACAACCGTATCTGAAGTACTAATAGTCACATGTGACCGATGCCCTCCATTTTCAACAATGCAGATTTAGGAAAGTTCTATTGGATAATAACATCGATATAGATAACATGAAGACACACAGTTGGAAGTTGCAGCTATTGACACTTGTGAGCCCTGAGTGTGAATTGCTTTTCCATAGTAAATGTTACCCTTTATCAGTTATATTCTCAGAAGAGGAAGCTGTCAGAGAATATCACAACAGCAACCCACAAGAAGATAAGGCAGTCGCTAACACAAACACGCACCATGAAGTTACAACTGAACCCGTCTCATGAACTTTTCCTGCTCCAATTCCTCTTCTCTACTCCTCTGCATATGACACTGTACAAACAAGAAACATGAGGCATCAGATGTAAACATGGGGTAAAATGTGAGGTAAGAAGTAACAGTATGAGATAAAAGGGAAAAAAAAATCAGCTATACCTTTCTTCCCCAGTGCATCATGTGACAAATGTTAACTGAAGTGGGAGAAAAGTTTCCACTTGGATAGTGGTCTGCATTAAAAATAAAAAGCCTTACTTTTTTTTTTTTTTTTGGTTATTTGAAAGTTTTCTAAAAACCTTGGAAACTACCCAACTTCATTAGGAAAAAGAAAAAAACATTCACCGGAAATCCAAAAGTTAGAGGTGAAAAAGAAGAGTTGCAATCCATCTATGTGCAACCCACTCTAATTAGTTCGATAAATTGGTTTTATAAGTAATGCAGGAAGTCAAAAAGAAGGAATGCCTAAAAGAAATATAATTTTAATAAAGAAAATTAATTACCACATCTAATCTCAGCCTTACCAGAGCTAGTCTTTTAATCATTCTGTCTCAACCCCAAAGGTTATTGGTCAATAAAGTTCTCAGTACACTCTTCCTTGGTTTCCTCCTGACTGCTAATCTCCAGCTACGAACTCTTGGGAGTTAGAATCATAATGTGTTTATGTCGTTTATTGCTGCCCTGCTTAGAACAAGGTGCACTTTTTCACTTGTATGTAGCCATGTATTGTATTTGGGTTGCATTTGCTCTTTTAAGTAGTTTTTAAAGATTCTGTATACTAGATATGGAATTAATTTGCTTAACTAGTTCTTTTATATTGGTAATGTAAAGGTCAATTAAATTTTCCTTTGGGTTAATAAAACAATAAATTCCATTTCATTAAAATTAAAATCAATGGCATGTTATCATACGATGAAAAATATTCACAGCCCATACAAACCTAAGAAGTTAGCAGAAATTGGAAAGAGATTCATTGAAAACTGAATCCTTGACTCTAACACCATAAAGATGTTCATCAATGCTTCTGAAGAATGTCTTCCTCCAGAATTTTGTGCCACATAAAAGTTAACTTCCTAATATGACATTGTTAGCAGGAGAGAGATATTTTCAAATTTCCTATAGTTTATGCAAGTTATCATGAGGTATATATTAGATTACCATTTGGTGGTCACAGAGGACAGCAATACCATCCCTTTCCAATGCCATTGGAAGAAAATCTGTTAGTGCTACCTTCATTCTGTAGTTGAATCTAAGAATTGTTTCACCTGTCCATTGGGGCCTATCTTGGGTACCTATTTTGCACTGTCCCAACTCATGCCATTGATACCTTCCTTCCCAGACTTTCTCCATGCACTGCTTTCCACATCTCAGTAGATAGTGACACTATAACTTTGTATTTTGTGTATAAAACCTTACCTTGATTTTTGACACTCTTTTTTTCTTATTCTGTTATTCACACTTGTTCCGTTAGGAAGACTGTTGGCTCTCCAAAAGATATACAGAATCTGACCCTCGTCCTCAGTCCAGATGAGCATAGGAAATAGTCACAAAGCTGGCATCTTTGTTTCTACTTGGCTTCTTTTGTTTGGGAAGGGTACTAAGGATTGAACTCAGGGGTACTCCACGACTGAGCCACATCCCCAGCCTTATTTTGTATTTTATTTAGAGATGGGATCTCACTGAGTTGCTTAGCACCTCAACATTGCTGAGGATGGCTTTAAACTTGAGATCCTGGGATTATAGGCATGCTCCACCACACCCAGCTTCTACCTTGCTTTGTTACCATTTTCTTCTCTCACACTGATCATTGCCTTCTAACATGAAATATTATTCACTTTTACAGTTATATTATTATTCAATAGCTATCTCCTCTGCTACAATGTGAGCTCTATTTGGGCAGGGAACTTTGTATGTATGTGTGGGTGTATTAAAGCATATATTTTATATGTAAATGTATAATATATAAATAAATATCATATATACATATATATGTATGTTTATATGTGCTATAAACATGTCCATATGTATGTATGTATGAATACACATAAATATATTTGTTAGCCCAAGCATTTATTCATTCCTTAAACATTTGTTGAATATCTTCTAATACATACATTTAGATATTTGGATAATGGCCAGTATTTTTATATATACATATGTATGTATATACATTTTACATATATATACATGTGTAGGTATGTATTATTTGTATGCTTATTTTGGGTGGAATAATTGTAAATATATTTATTTTTTCAAATCTCTATTCTTTAACAAAACATCAGGACTTAACTTGTATCTAAAGTATCTTAAATTTTACATCAATACTTTGAAGACCACAGAGTGTTGGCACCTCAATCAAACTACAGGGAGAATAATAGAGAGCTGGGCTTCTGTCACTATGGACATATCCACAAAGAAATAGCACATTGTCTGTGTTATTTAATAGGAAAATGTTGAACTAAAATTTTCATTCAAAGATATTTCCTCAATTTAAACTATGTTTAAGTATTTGTACATAGTTTTATATGCACATTTGTGTGCATGCAAAAATGAATGACACATGAACCTTGCTCTTAAGGAGCTAACAAAAAGTAAAATTTTATTTAATACAAAAATAATTATAATATATAAATTATAATGCAATTATTACCATATCAGGAGACCATACATACTGGTATATGCACATAAAGAGAAAAGATAAATATGAAGTTTTGTGTATTTATTTCTTTATTGTGCAATTGAAATAAGAAATGAAAAATTTCAAATTGGAAGTTTCCTTTCCCTATTTTGACAAAATATTTGTAAACATTTATTAAAATTTTATATAGCTATTAAAAACATTTTGAAAGAATTATCTTTTTAAAATTTCAGAACTATTACACTTTGAAATGTGGGATGATTAAATTTTTATAACAAGAAAGATTAGAAGATCTTTGTTTTTATTGAACACTATAATGGGGCTATTTTAGCAAAAACATCCAAGTCAGGGGCTAATTAAGTAGATATCAAAGGGGCCACCCATATGCAAAGAATCTTAAATACCCCAGGAATTAAAGTAAATTATGTCTATGATTAAATGTAGGAATAATTAGTCCATCCCTAACTTGTAGAATGAAGGAAATAAATTCAGGTTACATAAAACAATGATCTCATGCACAATTATATTTAACATTGAAAAACAGCAAAAGAATATAGGCATTTTGAAAGACAGTCTAATTTCTTAGACTCAAAGTTTGTAGTTTATCCACTTAGCAACTTTTGGATATAAATTCCATTCATTTGCCCTTTTAACACATCTATTTCTGAAAGAAAAAAGAACAGACATTCCTAAGATTTTATTTGTCTTGACAATGGCAAATTTCTTGTATGCTTTAATCAAAAATATTTAGAAATTTATTTAGGGTCCTTTTCCTCCGATTTGCACAGAATACAATAAACACCTCTCCAATACTTACTTTTCTTTTATTCTTGTCATTTTATCTTCATTTGCCTTCACAGTCTCTGACTTTACTACCCATATTACTTTCTTCTGTTTTTTAAAAATTCAGTTTTCTTCTGCTACATATGAATACATCTGTAGGCTTTTAGATTTGGAAGGATAAAATGCTTTATCATTGCATCTGAATCATTTATAAAACTCCACTGTTGTGCTAGTAAATTGGCTCTCAAAGGTTAACACAATCCAGTACTATGTACCAATATCTCTAGTATAAATATATCCACAGTTCGCTGATTTCAAGCTAGCAAAACAACTGTCAACATTTCTGAATTTTTGACAATCAGTATTTATAAGGCAGTAGGAGCTGATTCAAACACATGCTGCGGGAATCCAGCTTGTCTCTATTTGAAATATCTTTAGCAACTTGTGGTTATTTCACACATACCCATTTATTGATGAAGAGTTTAAATCGTATAAAAGATCTCCCTCATACAGACCCAACACCCCCCACACACAGTTTAAAAGATAGAAACTGGGGCTGGGGTATAGCTCAGTTAGTAGAATGCCTGCCTTGCAAGCACAGGCCCTGGGTTCGATCCTCAGCACTGAAAAAAAAAAAAAAAGTAAAAGATAGAAACTTCTTTTCCTTAGTTTGAGCACAACTTTTTACAACTATTCCTCACATCCAATCATTTCCATAGTCCTTCACAGCGGATTATATTCCTGGGTGTATATGAGAATTAACAGTCAATGGTAGCCAGAAATTAACATCTAGCTCCAGATGTGGTCTGGGCAGAGAAAAGTGCCAGAGAATTAATACCTTACTTGCCTTGGCCACTATAATCTTGCTAATGCAGTTTGAGGATTCATTAAATATTTTTGGCTGCCACATCACACAGTTGGCTTGTATGGAATTGTAAAGCCAACCTTAACCCATCCAGGTTTTTTTTTCCCCCTTAAAACATAGCTAAACCTGTTTTCCATCATCCTGTAGTTGTCCAATTTCTGAACCTAGGTGTAGGAATTTTTAATACCTCATGCATTTCATCGTATTAATTAGACACTCCATTTGAAGTCATAATCAACCCCTTTCATCTTTATGTTTGTGATATTTTCAGATATAAAAATATACCTTCTTCTTTTTTTTTTTAATCCAAAGGGGAAAAAAATCTAAAATGGTTGGGACAACAAGAATAGTTGGAGGGCCTTTCTATGAGAAGCAGCAGCTTATGGAAAAAGCCTGAACTTTAGATCTTTTCATGTTTTCATGAACTATTCTCTCTTCTCAGCAGGCATCCATCATTATGAAATGATGAACTGCAGCTTAGAAAACACTTTTTTTTTTTTTTTTGGTACACCATCTGCATGGATTCAATTCCAAATGTCCCTTTGTCTCCAAAATGCATTTTTCAATCAGATCAAGAGATGACAACACCACCTGCACAATCCAACTTTCCTGCCTCGAATCATTCAGACTTCAATCTAAGACTTCAAAGTAACTAGAGATATAATTCAGGATCCTTCCTGAGTAGCACTCATTTTCTCATGAGTCAGCAAAAGAAGGAAGTAGCTTAAGCTTTTTATAGGTTTTGGCAGATTCCTCTTTATCTCTGATAAGAATTTCTTGGAAGAGAGCACCCTTCCCAGTTAGCTATGGGCAATGTTTATATAACTAACTCCAAATACTTCAAGAGAAAACCACTGGTGCTTACTATTTCTCTTTCTCACGGTGGCAGTGCATCTTTCTTTGTACCTACTTGCACTATTTATATTGCACATGTTAATGTAACTACATATTCATGTCAACCTATGTTATCATATACTTTTGATGTGGGATAACCTTATCTTCTTCACTCACTTTTTAAAATCAAGATCTGTTTTAAACATTTCATGTCTCTCAAATAAATGAAATTGCTTAATTAGTTTTTGTTCATCTGTTTACATATGTAACTTACATGAGGATTTTCTTAATGGGTTAAATGATATAGAAATGTTGTTATATGATTTATTAAAATCTCCCTGAAATATAGGTATTTCTGTTTTGAAATAAAACAGCAAAGTTTTCTCCACCTTTCCCAAATGAACTAACTTCATTTTTAATTTTCATATTTTAACAATCCCACTCTCCATCTCCAATGTAATTCTTGCTTCCTAATTGTACTGCATTCACTTGTTCCTGTTGCATATTAGATCCCTAGAACTTATTCACCTCATGAAACTCATAAACTTTAAACTTTTTGAGCGACAGGTACCATTTCCCCTTGCCCCAGCCCAACAACCATCATGGATACTTCATGGAAATAGAATGTAGTATTCATTCTTCTGTGACTCTCATTTCCCTTAGCATAAGGCCCTTCAGGTTCATCCATGTTCATGTAAATGGAAGGATTTTGTTTATGAATGAATATTATTTCATTGTTTGTAGATATTATATTTTCTTTATGCATTAATCTTTCAATGGACTTTTGCATTATTTCCATTTCTTGGACATTTTGAATAATGCCACAATTAATGTAAACTGGAAGACATGTTTTGAAATCCTTATTCCAGGATATATAGGTGCCCAGACATGAGATTGCTGAACCATATGATTGTTTTGTTTTGAATTTCTTTAGGAACTTCCATATTGTTTCCCATAGTGGTTATACCTGAAACAGACTCCCTTTGAAATTATAAGCAACTTCCTAGTAACTGATTTTCTGCATCCTGTATTTCTTCACACTGAGAATGGAGGTTGAGAACCTTCCCCACTGCCTGTAAGGGGCACCAAGGAATTTGGACTGACATATTTCTGATTAACATATTCTAGCAAAATCCCCATCTACTTCCTGTCTTTTGTCCACTTCTCTTATAAAATCATCCTATGCTCCTGAGTCCCAGAGATGAAAATTTGAGGCAGAAAGGTCTCCTCTATCTTCTTCAAGATCAGCTTGGAATAGACCTATTCTCCTTGCCAAACTATCTGCCTAGTGTTACTGGAGAGATGAGCAGTAAAGCCATTCCTCACTGTTGGATACCTTCTATATTCCCACCAACAGTCTGTAAGGGATCTGATTTGTCTAAGTCCTCAATAATATGCTTGCTTATTCATCTTTTTAAATGACAGCCTTCCTAACAGGTGATATCTTATTGTAGTTTTCACTTACATTTCCCTGATGATTAGTGATGCTGAACCCATTTGAGCAGTATTTAATGTACTTGATGGAAATTTTCATGTCTTAAGAAATGTCTCTTCAAGTCCTCTGTCCATTTTTAATTAGGTTATTTGTTTTATTGATATTAAGCTGTATGAATTTCTTGTATTCTTTGCTATGTAGAAGCTTCTGAAGTTTGATATAGATCTATTTTTCCAGTGTTTTGCCCATACTTTTAGTGTCTTCTTCAAAATCATTGCCAAGTCCAATGTCAAGAAGCTTTTCAGATCATTTATCCCAGGAGTTTTATAGTCGTACACCCTACATTTCAGTTTTAATCTGCTTTGAGTGATTTTTGTATATGGCATTAGATAGGAGTCTAAATTATTTTTTCACTTATGTTTTTTGTTTCTCTTAATGCAAGGTCTATTTTTTCTGCATTGTGTGTGCTTGGCACCCTTGTCAAAAACAGGAGTTGACTATATATGCATGTGTTTGTTTCCAGGCTCTCCATTGTTTCATTGGTACGTATGTCTACCTTTGGATCTGAGATGGGCTTTTGATGCAATTCCAGATAGAGCAGCTCTTCTTTTCTTCTCATAGTAATTAATTTATGTATTTTTCATGATCATCTATTTATTTATTTATTTGGTACTGAAGATTGAATGTGGAGGTATTTTACCACTCAACTGCAACCCCAGTCATATTTACTTATCTACTTATTTTTATACAAGGTCTATCTAAGTTACTAAGGCGGGTCTTGAACTTGCAATCCTCCTGCCTCATCCTCCCAAGTTGCTGGGAGTTTAAGTATGCACCACTGTGCCTCTTTAATTATATATGAAAGACCTAAAATGTAGTAAGACTCCACACTTATGATACATCTTTGAAATGCACATTTTAAGGAAAGTAATAAATCCCATTACATAATTATTTTAACAAGCATTTAAACTAATCATTCATAAATGAAAGGTAGGAATATTAAAAATATTATGTTCCATTCCTTGTAGGTTTTCATTTCCTTTTAATGAATATTATAGTGTCTAATCACAAAACAAATAAAATCTCCTTCTCCTCAAAAACTACCCTGAGTTGGGTGCAGTGGTACATACCTGGAATCCCAGAACTCAGAGGCTGAGGCTGGAGGATTGAGTTTCATTGTTTTCTACTTAATTTGGAGCTCCTTTACCAAAAAATGACACCTTATTCATTTTTCTTAGTACTGACAGCATCTAATATATTGCCCTATTCATCAGAGTAGGTAAATAAAAACGTATGTTGAATCAAAAAGTATTTGATTAACTTTTATGACAGGATATTTCATTAACTTTAATGACAGTATAGATTTTTTTTCCTGGGGATTGAACTAAGGGGTGCTTTACCACTTTACACTCCCAGAGCCTCTTTTGAAAAATTCTGAAACATGGTCTCCATAAGTTGTTGAGGGTCTCACTAGGTTGCTGAGGCTGGCCTCAAACTTGTGATCCTCCTGCCTCAGCCTACCAAGTGCTGGAATTACAAGCATGTGCCACTGTACCTAACTCAGGATAATTTTTTTCTGAGAGGGGAAGGAGAATTTGTTTTTTGTTATCATTTTATAATTATACACTTTTAATATTCATTAAAATGTGTAAATGATTTTAACTTAGTAATATATGCTGCAGTCAACATTAATCTTCACAAAGATTCCTCTACTAAAATTCCACCCTCTTGTCAAAAATGGCATATCTCAGTGCTTTCAAGATATTTCACATATAAACCAAGTGATAAGAAAAATCCAGCACCTGCTGCCTTTAGGCAAACCAAAGATTTCAATGTTTAGAAACATTATATATCTAGATAGTAGAAGTGTAAAATCATTTTGTTTGGCAAGATTGTACCACTTTATCTTCTTGATACTCAGATATTTGGGAAAAATAAGTCAGTTAATCACATTCATTGGGTTTGTGACAAAACCCTTATAACCTTCCTAACAGATGGATCTCTGAATGGATTGTTTTCCCAGTTCTTTCTTCTGATTGCAAAGCTTCTAAAATACAGCTTTCAAAATGGTAAATCATGACTCTCAGAAAATGAGCATGGGCCAAAATGTTTTATTTTAGTCATTAATGAATGATCAACCTGGTTAAGATAGTATAACAAATAAAAAAGAGAATTTGACAGTCAGGTCTTCAAAAATGCTGAAGGAATTTGTTAATAGATGCCCAAACCCTTATATTCCACACAGAAATAATAGGTAATATTTGAGGTTGTATTTTCTTCAGGGCAGAATTCAATTGCAACTTTCCATATTGGGTCATTTGGATTTCACCACTCTCAATTTTTTATGTTATCTTCTAGTCTTACAGAGATGTAAAACGACGTAATCAGCGGAATGTCAGTTAAAGCTCCATTCTCTTATAGAATGAGACAAAACCTAGAGAAACCTTTTAAAGGACATCCAGTATTCTTTCATTTCCAAGTCTTGGGAATTTTTTTGGTGGCAGGCATCTAATTTGGGAATGTGATCATGATATTTAATCTTTCCCAAGATTAGCTAGAGCTAATTGCAGTTTATTAATCTTTAATGATTATGATTTTAATAACTGTTAGCAATTAACAATTCTGAATTGTTAATTAATAATTATTAATTGGTTGTAGTGATTACCTTTTAATGTGCAACATATTGATTCAAGTTATAGCTAGATATTAGAGTCATTCAGCTTATGAAAGGACTCAGTATATTCTCATTCTGTGACTTTTGTAAGCTCAGTATAAATAACATCTGTACCTTCCTTTCTCTGCTTCTGTAGTAACTGAGGATTCATGGTCAGCCTTAAACTTCAGTTCCAGTCCTGAGTTAAGTTCCAAGTTATTTTCAGATTCCAATATCACAAAGTCACTACATTTCCTCTTTGCATGGCACATCCAGAAGTCCTCTTGGTTCTGTTTTTTGTAAGCCAGGGTAAATTTTAGTGCTGTCAAGTGCAGCCAAGAGTGAGAGTGGGAGGGACATTTAAACGAATTTTCTCTGACATTTTATGCCAGTTGGATCCAAATGATGAAAACCAGAATCAATTCCTTTTAATCAAGATGGTGGTTGGGTAGGTGTACTCCCTGTTTCCACTGCTAGCTGTCTACAGAGGATGACAACATTTTTAAAAAGCACTTCAACAAAGCACACCTTTCTGTGTCAAGCATTTGCACAGAAGCGTCTTCCGATCAACTTGCAGGAGGCTACCTGCATGATGAACTTATTATTTTGTAGACTAATCATATCTATGTATGGTGATTTAAAAATGACTAATTGTGTTTTTAACCAGGTACATAATATGGTTATTAGCTCCTTGACGTTACTTTCAAAGTTCATTTATACGAGTCAATCATGCTTTTATGTTGTTATTTGCCAGTGGTATTAAAGCTGTATTAAAGGCAGGTAAGATTTGAAGAGAGGAGGCCCATCAAGTGGATACTTCAATAATATGAATATAATGTGGCGATAGCTTGGAACCTCAGTAGTTTCTGCAGTAAAAGAAAGTGGGGGGCTGGGGGCTGGGGATGTAGCTTAATTGGTAGAGTGCTTGACTTGTAAGCATAAGGCCCTGGGTTCAATCCCCAGCACCGCAAAAAAAAAAAAAAAAAGGGGGGGGGGGGGGGGGGTGAGCCGAATAATAATAATGCTAAAAATTATACTTTTAGCAATATTAACAAATGGAAAACAATATTAATGAATTAGTTGTGGAAGAAAGCAAGGTCTAAACTAAATTAATGATGTCAGAACTCAGAATCTCTATTGACAACAGCTTCATTAACTGAGGTTTTATAAATGAATACTAGGAATGGGAAACAAAAGATGATGTAAAATTTTCACCAATCATGTTGACTTTGAGATACTCTTAACCATTTAGGAAGATAAGTTCAGTTTCTCAATGATATTACTTTGAGGATATTGAGCCTATAAGCTTTAGTTAAAACATATGTGATAATATTGCAAGATGCTCTTTACTTTTTTTGTTTTCCTTCCAATCCCCACCTGTCCCATCGCCCCCCCCCCCCCACTACCCCTCTGTACAATCCAAAGTTCCTTCATTTTTTCCTACCCAAACCCCACTATGGATCAATATCAGCTTATCAGAGAAAACATTCAGCCTTTGGTTATTTGGGATTGGCTTATTTCACTTAGCATGATATTCTCCAGTTCCATCCATTTACCTGCAAATGCCATAATTTCATTCTTCTTTAAGGCTAAGTAATAGTCCATTGTGTATATGTACCATATCTTCTTTATCTATTCATTTACTGAAGGGTATCCATAGTTTTGCTCTCATGAATTGAGCTGCTATAAACATTGCTATGACTGTGTCACTGCAGTATACTGATTTTAAGTCCTTTTGGTATAAACCAAGGAGTGGGATACCTGGTCAAATGGTGATTCCATTCCAAGTTTTCTTAGGAATCTCCATGCTGCTTTCCAAAGTGGTTGCACCAATCTGCAGTCCCACCACCAATGATGTATGAGTGTACCTTGTTCCACACATCCTCACCAACACTTTTTTTATTGTATTTTTGATAATTGCCATTCTGTCTGGAGTAAGATGGAATCTTAGAGCACCAAAATAGACACATAGACCAATGGTACAAAATAGAAGACAAAGAAACAAACCCACATAAATACAATTATCTCATACTAGACAAAGGTGCCAAAAGTATACACTAGAGAAAAGATAGCCTACTTAACAAATGATGCTGGAAAAACTGGAAATTCATATATAACAAAATAAAATTAAACCTCTATCTCTCACCCTGCACAAAAATCAACTCAAAGTGGATCAAAGACTTAGGCACTAAAATGGAGACCCTCTGCCTAATAGAAGAAAAAGTAGGCCCAAATCTTCATCATATCTGCTTAGGACCTGACTTCCTTAACAAGACTCCTAAAGCACAAGAAGTAAAAGTAAGAATCAATAATTGGGATGGATTCAAGCTAAAAAGCTTCCAGCAATGGAAACAATCAATAATGTGAAAAGAGAGCCTATAGTGTGGGAGAAAATCTTTACCACATGCAGCTCAGATAGAACACTAATCTCCAAGATATATGAAGAACTCAAAAACCTTGACACCAAAACAAACAAACAAACAAAAACAACAAAATAACCCAATTAAAAAATGGGCAAGAGGATTTTTTTCTGGATAGAAAATACTAATTGTTTAGGAACAGAAGCTTGATGACAGGGTCAAAAAGCAAATTGAAATGAATGAAACAAGAGACCTTTGAAAAACTGTAGAGAAATAGGTTGGTATGAATTGGTTCATTGGCAAGAGTGCTTAGGACTGTGAACTTCGAATATGTACAACCTTCAGTGTGTGTGTGTGTGTGTGTGTGTGTGTGTGTAAAGAATCAACACAGATTGCAAGAAACAAAATATATGGAGAAACAACATAAACTTAATGGACAAATATCATAAAAGATACAGGTCATGATGGGTGTAGATAAATTGCTTCAGTTGTAAAGGATGAAGATGACACTTATTTTAATCCTGGAGGAAGAAAATAAGAGTAAATGTGAATGTAATCATTTTGTACAAAGTAGGAAGGAGGTTATAGATCTCATAATCCAGTTTTTTTCTTCTCTGAACCTTGCTATATTCACCTCTGAACATTGCTAGCACATGAGCTCTTTGGGGGATATCTTTAGATCCAAACCAAGACAGTATGTTCAGAGATTGTGAACTTCAAATAAAGAAATACTACATGAGAGCACAGAGTAAGAGTTTGTAAATCAAGAAGATAATCCCACTTATGGTCCTTCTAGTATGTAGGAAAACATATTTTCCCCTTTTGGAAAGATTTAAGAAAAGAGTTTTCTCTCAGTAAGGGCAAGTATTGGGGACATGATGAGTTCCTAAATATTACAAGATCATTCAGAAGACATATCTGAAAGCTGTGGTATGGACAGTGAGGGGAAGTATAATTCATGGACAAATGAGGGTGGGTATACAATATATAAAAGAAGCTTCTATAGTGAAAGCATCTATGATGAACAAGACTTAAGGACTTGGGATGCAAATCATATTGCAATGATATGATCATAGTTTAAAACCCTAACATCAACATGGCATAGAGCCTCTGTTTCTCAGCTACAGAAGCTCACATGGTGACTTCTAAGGTTTTTGGAATCAGCATGAAGGAATTTGTTGCTTTCAGATCTAGAACATAGTGTTTGTTTTCTAAACAGATTTTGGAAAATCTGTTTCCATTGTTTCTCAGGAAACACTCTTACATGACATGATTTTCTGTTTCTCTCAGATACTCCCTTTTGAGCAAGCTCCAACTTTTATAACACTCTTACTGGTATTATACCCAGGGATTAATATTGTATACATTATGTTCTATCCTAAATTAGAAGAAAACTAAGATATTGACAATGACTATATGATGTAGGGGAATAATGTGTTAGCACCTTTGATATTGTACTATTGACAAATTGAATTAACACCAAATAAAGTCAATACATTTATTTTTTCATATGTAAGTGTCTTACAAGGATGTCAGGAAAATGAATCTAGTACACTACTAAGAAGCAGCTTTGTAACTATGGCTGACTGGGATGACCCTGCAGATACATAACTACAGAAGCCAACAGGAGTTCAGTAATGGCTATGTGATTCTCAAGCTTTACAGTGCTTCCCACCATAACCAAGAAGCTGATTCAGAGCATGGGGTTCTCTTTAATGGCACTTGGTACACTATTGAGAAGCAAATTGTCCAACAGTATTTGGAAGCATATAAAGGTGCTTGGCTTCTTAAGAGTAAGAGATCACCAGTGTCATAAAGTGTTTTCTTTAGAATTGTACTCTAGTGTTTGTATTTCTTTCAATTAATTTTTAAGTGAAAAAATTGACAACATGGCAGATTTGGTTTGAATTATTACTGCTTTTTAAATATATTTTAGATATGCTGTCACGTTGAAAGTGTTTATATTATAAAATTCTCTTAATATCTTTAAAATTGAATTAGTAGAATCTGTAAAATATTGTCAGATGGGTTATTTTTCATATAGAAGTTCAGAATAATAGAGCCAGGCCCAAGTTACCTAACTTTTCCAAAATTACTTGCATCCTACTCTGTTTTGAGCCACTGTAAGCATGTTGCTACGTTATTTTCTGCAGTATAATCTTTATCTTGGATATTTTACAAATAAAAGGTAGCTATTTTAAACACCAGTTAATTTATCAGAGTATGAAAAGACTGAGTCATCACTGAATCATAGGTGTATGTAGTTATTTTATTTGCTTTTTTAGTTTTTAAAAAAATACCCAGCCCATATTATAAAATACCTCACAACTGGTTGTTGTAATCTTGAACAATAGCATTGTCAAAGATCAGATATTTTTGCACTTTTTTATGCTTGTGGTACTGTCTATGCTTTATTTCTCCCCCAGAAGTAACATTTTAACTAAATGATTTGTTGGGTTTTGGATCTTTTTGTCAGTACTTCCAGAAAAGCCCTTGGAAAAAAAAAAAAAAAAAAAAAAAAAAAAGAATCCCTGCTATGTATAATGTCATATTTGATTAGACTGTCAGTAGTATTTGGAAACATTATCAATCCATGAATCCATTGGAGTAATTTTCCTCCCAATTTTGTGTTTTCAAAACTTTTGGTAAGTTGGAATTGCCCACATTAATTACAAATGTGAAATAGGACCCAAACGTTGCAGCCTGATGGGAGACCTCCTTTCAGTTGACATCATAATGGGTCACAATTTGTTCACTTACTAACTATCTAACTGCATTCTCATCTTTTCCACATTTCTTTATTTTATACAAAAATGTTGTGACAAATGTAGCAAGTACCTCAATTGGTATGATGCATCTCTTTGCTTGAGAGCTGCACTTCCTAAAGAATTTATGGTGGGATGAAGACAATTTTGATAGATCCATCTTCTGAAGGCTCATTTTTATATTTACTGAATCCTTCTCAATACCTCTCACAACCTTAAATTTTTGAACAGGTAGCTTTATTAGTATTTTAACTGGAGATTTTAAGTACACATTTATTTTAATGTCTATGATTGGAAAGGCTGTGATATATTTTAAAAAGTCATAGATTGAACCATCATGTTAACTTATAAATCGCCTAAGACAAGAAATATTTTTTTCTGTTCTTCCAGACCTAAGTCTTTTATGCTTCAGAGTATTTACCTACATATGTCCCATTTATACTGAAGTCACTTTTGGTTGGAGATTATATGCATCAGACATTGAGCAGATCTTAGAAATACAACAATAAATATGTTAGTGCTTATCTTTAAGGAACTCACAGTCTAATTGCAGAAATAAATATTTAAATAGGCAAACTCTGTGATAAGGGATATAAATAAAGTAACGCTAAATCAGAGAAGATCTGAAGTATGAAGTATGTGCCAGTTGGAATCTAAGTCCAATGAAATTTGTACTATTCTATAGCTAATAGTATTTGTATGGGGTTTTATCTGAAACTCTTTTCAGTATTAGAAACATTCTTTTTTGAGACAAACAGTTGAATAAAGCATTTCATCAGACCAATCCTGGCCCACTGACATGGAAATGTCACTTGCATTTCATCAACTAATTCTTTTATAAATACCTATATATTTTTTGTGTACATGGTCTCAATGTAATACACTTAGAACATTCCTGGGCATAATTCAGAATGATAATCAAACCAATTCAGTATCAATTTCACATTAACCTGGAGTCTGTTTTTCCACATATCATGTTTAGCAGAGAGGAAAATCAAATAAATCCATTGCTTTGTGGAAGAGAAAGCAGGCCTAGGCTTGTTAACACCTGTGTCTGGCTCCTTTCCAAGTACTTAATTTCAAAAGCCACATCTCCATCCTTTTGTAGAGCTGAAAAATCAAAAACAAATAAAAAACTATAGGACACTTCCTTTGTGGAGGATGAGGCCATGTGTGAAGTTTTCATCTACTGTGCACTGCCAATGTGACCATGTCTAGCTATCAAGGGCAGTGCCTCTTGATTGAATTTGTATGCAAGTGATTAAGCCCATAAATTGCACAAAGAAAATGAATATAGAGCTAAAATAATTGCTCCACCACTAATGCTGTGTTGTTGCATCTTGCTAAGAATCCTTTGCCATCCATGCAGTCCCATCATGTTTGGTATAATTTTCAAACCTGGTTTATTAAGATTTTTTTCCACTAAAATCCACTCCTTTATTACTTCTAAGGATCATGAGGACTGCATAATGAAAACTTATAAATTACTCCCACTTGCAGCTTTGTTGCTTACAAGGTAGTCAAAAAAACTACTCAGTTTTATTAGTACATTTTAAAAGCCATATGAAATAATTTAATGTACATATTTTTTATGCTAGAGGCTGTATTACAATATTCTTTTTAGTTTCTGTGAAAAGACCTTTCATCCACAGAACTACAAAATTAAGAGACCTTCTGCAGCAAAATAAGTCCCTTTCATGTTTTAAGTACTGGACTGATTTACAACTCTCTATTGAGATGAAGGTGCTCAAATTATCCCCCCCCACCCATCTTTCTTTTCAAGTTTAAAATGAACTAAGTAAATTTGCCTTTGGTGTTTTATAATGTCAGTGAACTTTAAAGAGCTTTTGCGCAAATAGGATTGCCTCTTCGGCAGCCACTAGGGACTAGATCATCATTTCCTTTGTGTTTCTATCCAATTGAAACTCTCTTGCTGACTCAGAGCAGGTTCCACAGGTATCCCCAGTACCATGATACTTGAATGTATCCCTGACGTTGCTCCAAGGAAACCTGCCCAACTGGGCTTTCCTTGAAGATTTGTTCTCTTCCATTTCTCCCTGTGAAGAAGGATTACTATCAGGAGCCAGGATTACAACCACCTGGGTCATTTGGTCCCTCTATCAAGTCAAACCTTCCACCCTCTAAAATAAATCTCTTACCAAGACTCAAGTCCTGTACGTGAAATTTTCACAAGAACTCTCCTAAGCCCCATCCTCTTAAACTGGCACTCCTACCCACCACAACACACATCCCACTCCAATCAGAGTCTTTCCTTTTCCCCAGGCATCAACAGTTTAAGGACAACCACTGCTATATCACTTCCTCCACAGGTAAACTAACTTGACCAAAATTTGAGCTTGCTTATGAAGTAAGATTTTCAAAGCTTGAGACTTCCTTCACCACATAAGGACAGGGTATAACTAATACAAAACTACCACAAACAAAGCAGGCTTGGGCCTGTATCTCTCAGGAATGAGAGACCTTGAAATAGACACATGCTGCTTCATGAAAAGGTTATTGAATCTTGAGAAGCATTTTCTTTATCCAGGGGAAACGTTTATTTAGAAGGAAATAAATGGTAGTCTCTTGAAAGAGTTAGCCATTTATAGTCATGTTGTGTTAAAGTCTTCTTTTCATAATAAAGACAATAATAAGTATTTAAGGAAATGTACAAGTCCTTTAAAACAATTAAATGTATTTTTTTAAAGCTGAAGTTTAAGACATACTCAAATGCTGCCACTCTAGCTTCTTCCCAACATATGAAGTGCAATTTCCCTTGCTCACTTACTGCAAGCAAAAATAATCAAAACTGTTTGGGCGCCAAAATGAAAGCATAAATAACTGGGATGGAAGCAGACTTCATGTATCAATATGCCTTTTATTCAGCCGCTGAGTCAGGCATGGGAGGGGCTCACTTTCTGGATAGAAAAATGGCCACTGGTTACAGAAGGGTTTTGGGGTTTTATAGATTACATGGAGAGGTGACTTGTCAGACTGGGCATTCAGGGAAGAGGTTGTAAAAATTTGTGACTTGTTTTTACTGGGCGAGGATGGAGGGTTCAGAGTTCAAGCTCAAGGGTTATCTTTTTCCTCTGGGGACCATTGTCACTGGGAAAGAATTTACGGGGAAAGGATCAATATTTGTCCTCTTCCCAAGGACTACCATTTTAGGATTGATGTTTGCTTCCTTCCCAGGGATTGTCTTATCATTGGGAAAGGATCAATGTTTTTTCTTCTTCCTCCCTCTCTCCTCCTGGCTTACGCTGTCTTGGGGATTGTCATTTTCGATATCCTTCACTTACTGTATATTTTTAATCTTTTCTTTGTTTTCATTATACTCTTTGCAACTATTTCTGTATATCTTTTCATCTATAGACCCTAACTCCTTGGTGTCAATAGTCAATAAGGCAGATTTGCATCTTGGATCTTTGAATAAATAACTGAATTGTATTTTATTACAAAAAACTACTTTTCACAATTTGGCAAATTGCTTTCTATTTTCTATATTTATATGCCAACTGAAGTATGGAAACTTCAAAATGTTCTCATTAGTTTTTGCATGTAATATAAATAAAGTTAGAATGGTTTATTAATGTGTTTAACTATACATGACACATTTCTACAAATAAAATATTTATTCCTTAATTTAAATACAAACAGAGCTTGAAACGTAAATTGTTGTGGATAACTCCTAAATTATAGTTCTTAACAACTAAGCTTTACTTTTTTTATCTGTTTCATTTAAGGAAAAGCTCATGGCTATACTGAAATGGGTGTGTATGCTAATATAGTCTGTAAGCTAAAAGGTGTTTCCTGGTACTACTGAGGCTGACAGATGTAATAAGAATGGCCCAGAGAACCAAAATTCCAGTAGGAAACCAGCTGGATCGCATTACCTTTTCTTTTCTTTTCTTTTCTTTTCTTTCTTTTTTTTTTTTTTTTGAATTTAGTTTTTCTTCTTAAGCACACTGAATCTGCTGTTTTTTTTAAAATTCATAATGACACTGTTAATACATTGTAAGTTTATGTGATTATTTTATGGGTATTTTATTCCAGGGCAGCCAACTAGCGAGGTAAAATGGGTTACAGGCTATTACTATATGAAAACAGAGGATGTTTGCTTCAACTTGTTTTCTTCCCTATATTACAGAATATTTTCATGCCTGTAAAAATATCATTCATTCTTGAAAATATTCGCTCATCTGAACAATAGCTTCTCTCATGCTACAATGGGCAACTTATGTTTTACTAAAGGACTAAAGGATATTCCTAAAGTAAAGCTTATTGGAAGTATACAATCTTTTTTTTTTTAAGTTTCTTTTGTGTTATATTGAATAGATAAAGTGATAGACTGGCATCAGTCCATAGAAGCTTTACTGTTAATTATGAAAAATTAAAAGTGAATCGTTTCCCTTGGTTTTCATTATTTTGGCTACATGTTTTGATATGTCCTTTACTTTAGGTTCAATCATTTTTTACGATGATTTTTTTATCCTAATCTTTTTTATTTTTTTATTTTTAATTTTTTTATTAAATTATTAATTCATTGAACACAAATGGAGTACAGCTATTGTTTCTCTGGTGGTACACAAAGTAGAGTCACACCATCTGTGCATTCATACATGTACACAGGGCAATGATGTCTGTCTCATTCTGTTATTATTCTTACCTCCCAACCCCGACCCCACCTCTCCCTTCCCTCTATGCTATCTATCCTTTCTCCATTCATGCCACCCTCCCCCCTCCCCTGCATGATGCATCATCATTCATTTATCAGAGAGACCATTCGACCTTTGGATTTTTGGGATTAGGTAATCTCACTTAGCATAACAGTCTCCAACATCATCCATTTACCTACAAATGCCATAATTTTATTCTTCTTAATGGCTGAATAATATTCCATTGTGTATATATACCACAGTTTCTTTAGCCATTCATCTATTGAAGGGCATCTAGGTTGGGTCCACAATCTAGCTATTGTGAATTGAGCAGCTATGAACGTTGATGTGGCTGGATCACTGTAGTAATCTGATTTTAAGTCCTTTGGGTATAGGTCAAGGAGTGGGATAGCAGGGTCAAATGGTGGATCCATTCCAAGTTTTCTAAGGAATCTCCACACTGCTTTCCAGAGTGGCTGCACCAGCAATGTATGAGTGTACCCTTTTCCCCACATCCTCGCCAATACCTGTTGTTGCCTGTATTCTTAATAAGAGACATTCTAATTGGAGTAAGATGAAATCTTAAGGTGGTTTTGGTTTGCATTTCTCTTATAACAAGGGATGTTGAACATTTTTTCATGAATCTGTTGATTGCTTGTAGATTTTCCTCTCTAAAGTGTCTGTTCATTTCCTTGGCCCATTTATTGATTGGGTTATTAGTGTTCTTGGTGTAAAGATTTTTGAGTACTTTGTAGATTCTGGAGATTAGTGCTCTATCTGAAGTGTGTGTAGCAAAGATTTTCTCCCACTCTGAAGGCTCTCTCTTCACATTGTTGATTGTTTCCTTTGCTGAGAAAAAGCTTTTTAGTTTGACTCTATCCCAACCATTGATTCCTGCTTTTATTTCTTGCGCTTTGGGAGTCCTGTTAAGGAAATCTGGTCCTAGGCCAATGTGATGAAGATTTGGACCTATTTTCTCTTCTATTAGGTGCAGAGTCTCTGGTTTAATTCCTAGGTCCTTGATCCACTTTGAGTTGAGTTTTGTACAGGGTGAGAGATATGGGTTTAGTTTCATTTTGCTGCATATAGATTTCCAGTTTTCCCAGCACCATTTGTTGAAGAGGCTATCTTTTCTCCATTGTATGTTTTTGGCTCCTTTATCAAGTATGAGATATCTGTACTTATGTGGGTTTGTCTCTGTGTCCTTTATTCTGTACCATTGATCTACCTGTCTATTTTGGTCCAATACCATGCTGTTTTTGTTACTATTGCTCTGTAGTATAGTTGAAGGTCTGGTATTGTGATACCCCCTGCTTCGCTCTTCTTGCTAAGGATTGCTTTAGCTATTCTGGGTCTCTTATTCCTCCAAATGAATTTCATGATTGCTTGCTCTATTTCTATGAGGTCTGTCATTGGGATTTTAATTGGCATTGCATTGAATTTGTATAGTGCTTTTGGTAGTATGGCCATTTTGACTGTATTAATTCTGCCTATCCAAGAACATGGGAGATATTTCCATCTTCTCAGACTTTCTTTAATTTCTTTCTTTGGTGTTCTGTAGTTCTCATTGTAGAGGTCTTTCACTTCTTTTGTTAGACTGATTCACAAGTATTTTATTTTTTTTTTTGAGGTTATTGTGAACGTGGTAGTTTTCTTAATTTCTCTCTCAGAGGATGTATCACTTACAAATAAAAATGCATTAGATTTATGAGCATTAATTTTATATCCTGCTACTTTACTGAATTCATTTATGAGTTCCAGAAGTTTTCTGGTGGAATTCTTAGGGTCTTCTAAATAGAGAATCATGTCATCAGCAAATAGGGATAGTTTGAGCTCTTCTTTTCCTGTTTGTATTCCTCTAATTTCTTTGGTCTGTCTAATTGCCCTGGCTAGAGATTCAAGGACAATGTTGAATAGTAGAGGGGAAAGAGGGCATCCCTGCCTTGTTCCAGTTCTCAGGGGGAATGCTTTCAATTTTTCTCCATTTAGAATGATGCTAGCTGTGAGCTTAGCATAGATAGCCTTTACAATGTTAAGGAACTTTCCTACTATCCCTATTTTTTCTAGTGTTTTGAGCATGAAGGGGTGCTGTATTTTGTCAAATGATTTCTCTGCATCTATTGAAATAATCATGTGGTTCTTGACTTAAAGTCTATCGATGTGGTGAATTACATTTATTGATTTCTGCATGTTGAACCAACCTTGCATCCCTGGGATGAAACCCACTTGATCATGGTGCACTATCTTTTTAATATGCTTTTGCATGTGATTCACTAAAATTTTTGTTAAGAATGTTTGCATCTATGTTCATTAGGGATATTTTTCTGAAATTTTCTTTCCTTGATGTGTCCTTCTCTGGTTTTGGTATCAGGGTGATATTAGCTTCATAGAATGAGTTTGGAAGGGTTCCCTCCTTCTCTATTTCATGAAATACTTTGAGGAGTATTGGAATGAGCTCTTCTTTGAAGGTCTTGTAGAACTTGGCTGCGAATCCATCCTGTCCGGGACTTTTCTTTGTTGGTTGGCTTTTGATGACTTCTTCTATTTCTTTGCATGAAATTGATCTTTTTAAGTTGTATATGTCCTCAGATTCAGTTTGGGTGAGTCATATGCCTCTAGCAACCTGTTGATGTCTTCCAGGTTTTCTATTTTGTTGGAGTATAAATTTTCAAAATAGCTTCTTATTATGTTTTGTATTTCAATAGTGTCTGTTGTAATATTTCCATTTCCATCACGTTAGTAATTTGGAGTTTGTTCTTCTCTTTGTTAGCCTGACTAAGGGTTTATCAATTTTGTTTATTTTTTCAAAGAACCAAGTTTTTATTTTGTCAATTTTTTGAATTGTTTCTTTTATTTCAATTTCATTGATTTCAGCTCTGATTTTGATTATTTCCTGTCTTCTACTACTTTTGGTGATGATCTGTTCCTCTTTTTCTAGGCCTTTGAGCTGTAATGTGAGGTCATTGATTTGTTGACTTTTCATTCTTTTATTAAATGCATTCCATGCAATAAATTTTTCTCTTAGCACTGCTTTCATAGTATCCCAGAGATTTTGATATGTTGTATCTTTGTTCTCATTGACCTCTAAGAATCTTTTAATTTCCCCCCCTAATGTCTTCTGTTATCCATGCATCATTCAATAGCATATTATTTAATCTCCAGGTCTTGGAGTAGTTTCTGTTTCTAACTATCATTGATATCTAATTTCATTCCATTATTATCTGATAGTATACAATGTAGCATCTCTATGTTTTTTTATTTGCTAAGAGTAGCTTTGTGGCATAACATATGGTCTGTTTTAGAGAAGGAGCCATGAGAAGCTGCTGAGAAGCTGCTGAGAAGAGAGTGTATTCACTTTTTGATTGATGAGATATTCTATATATGTCTGTTAAGTCTAAATTAGTGATTGTGTCATTGAGTCCTATGGTTTCTT
>JAJEJO010004092.1:0-95617 GCA_020662805.1 Glaucomys volans | reverse complement strand
TCTAGTGTTTTGAGCATGAAGGGGTGCTGTATTTTGTCAAATGATTTCTCTGCATCTATTGAAATAATCATGTGGTTCTTGACTTAAAGTCTATCGATGTGGTGAATTACATTTATTGATTTCTGCATGTTGAACCAACCTTGCATCCCTGGGATGAAACCCACTTGATCATGGTGCACTATCTTTTTAATATGCTTTTGCATGTGATTCACTAAAATTTTTGTTAAGAATGTTTGCATCTATGTTCATTAGGGATATTTTTCTGAAATTTTCTTTCCTTGATGTGTCCTTCTCTGGTTTTGGTATCAGGGTGATATTAGCTTCATAGAATGAGTTTGGAAGGGTTCCCTCCTTCTCTATTTCATGAAATACTTTGAGGAGTATTGGAATGAGCTCTTCTTTGAAGGTCTTGTAGAACTTGGCTGCGAATCCATCCTGTCCGGGACTTTTCTTTGTTGGTTGGCTTTTGATGACTTCTTCTATTTCTTTGCATGAAATTGATCTTTTTAAGTTGTATATGTCCTCAGATTCAGTTTGGGTGAGTCATATGCCTCTAGCAACCTGTTGATGTCTTCCAGGTTTTCTATTTTGTTGGAGTATAAATTTTCAAAATAGCTTCTTATTATGTTTTGTATTTCAATAGTGTCTGTTGTAATATTTCCATTTCCATCACGTTAGTAATTTGGAGTTTGTTCTTCTCTTTGTTAGCCTGACTAAGGGTTTATCAATTTTGTTTATTTTTTCAAAGAACCAAGTTTTTATTTTGTCAATTTTTTGAATTGTTTCTTTTATTTCAATTTCATTGATTTCAGCTCTGATTTTGATTATTTCCTGTCTTCTACTACTTTTGGTGATGATCTGTTCCTCTTTTTCTAGGCCTTTGAGCTGTAATGTGAGGTCATTGATTTGTTGACTTTTCATTCTTTTATTAAATGCATTCCATGCAATAAATTTTTCTCTTAGCACTGCTTTCATAGTATCCCAGAGATTTTGATATGTTGTATCTTTGTTCTCATTGACCTCTAAGAATCTTTTAATTTCCCCCCTAATGTCTTCTGTTATCCATGCATCATTCAATAGCATATTATTTAATCTCCAGGTCTTGGAGTAGTTTCTGTTTCTAACTATCATTGATATCTAATTTCATTCCATTATTATCTGATAGTATACAATGTAGCATCTCTATGTTTTTTTATTTGCTAAGAGTAGCTTTGTGGCATAACATATGGTCTGTTTTAGAGAAGGAGCCATGAGAAGCTGCTGAGAAGCTGCTGAGAAGAGAGTGTATTCACTTTTTGATTGATGAGATATTCTATATATGTCTGTTAAGTCTAAATTAGTGATTGTGTCATTGAGTCCTATGGTTTCTTTGTTCAATTTTTGCTTGGAAGATCTGTCCAAAGGTGAGAGAGGTATTTTAAAGCCCCCCAGTATTATTGTGTTTTGGTCTATTTGGTTCCTGAAATTGAGAAGGATCTGATTGATGTACATGGATGCGCCATTGTTTGGTGCATAAATATTTAGGATTATTATGTCTTGCTGATTTATGCTTCCTTTAAGCAGTATGAAATGTCCTTCTTTATCCCTTCTGACTAACTTTGGCTTAAAGTCTGCTTTATCTGAAATGAGTATGGAAACCCCTGATTTTTTACTCAGTCCATGTGCATGGTATGCTTTTTCCCAACCTTTCATCTTTAGTCTGTGGTCATGTTTTACTATGGGTTAAGTCTCTTGAAGGCAGCATATTGTTGGGTCTTTCTTTTTAATCCAATCTGCCAGTCTATGTCTTTTGATTGATGAGTTTAAGCCATTTACATTCAGGGTTATTATTGAGATATGACTTGTATTTCCTGCCACTTTAGCTTTTTTTGGGCTTTTAACTTAACCTTGTTTCTCCTTTGATTGACTATTCTTTAGGGTAATTCCTCCCCATGTTGACTAACATTGTTATTTTTCATATCTTCCTCTTGGAATATTTTGCTGAGAATGTTCTGTAGGGCAGGCTTTCTCTTTGTGAATTCTTTAAGCTTTTGTTTATCATGGAAGGATTTTATTTCATCATCAAATCTGAAGGTAAGTTTTGCCAGGTATAAGATTCTTGGTTGGCATCCATTTTCTTTCAGAGCTTGAAATATGTTGTTCCAGGCCCTTCTTGCTTTTAGGGTCTGGGCTGAGAAATCTGCTGATATCCATATTGGTTTCCCCCTGTAGGTAATCTGCTGCTTTTCTCTTGCAGCCTTTAAAATTCTATCTTTGTTTTGTATGTTAGGTATTTTCATTATAATGTGCCTTGGTGTGGATCTGTTGTAATTCTGTGTGTTTGGTGTCCTGTAAGCCTCTTGTAATTGATTTTCCATCTCATTTGTCATATGTGGGAAATTTTCTGATATTATTTCATTGAACAGATTATTCATCCCCTTAATTTGTATCTCTGTGCCTTCCTCAATCCCAATAACTCTTAAATTTGGTCTTTTCATGATGTCCCATATTTCTTGGAGGTTCCATTCATGATTCCTAACCATCTTCTCTGTTTGTTCGACCTTGTTTTCAAAATTAAATATTTTGTCTTCATTGTCCTGAGGTTCTGTCTTCCAGGTGATCTATTCTGTTAATTTTGTTTTCTATTGAGTTTTTAACTTGGTTTATTGTTTCCTTCATTTCCTTGTTTCCTTCAAGGATTTCTGTTTGTTTGTTTGTTTTTAGAACTTCTATCTCTTTATTCAAATGATTTTTTGCTTCCTACAATTGCTCTATTAGCTGATTATTCATAGCCTGAATTTGCTCTCTCGTCACATCATTCTCTTCTCAGATCATTTTAATTATGAACATTCTGAACTCCCTTTCTGTCATTCCTTCTACCATGCTGTCTTTGGGTTCTCTTGATATACCTTCTAGGTTTGTTTGGGACACTTTCTTCCCGGGCTTTCTCATGTTGCTTGTGTATCTTCCCCTCTAGTAGTGAGAATCTGAGGGATTGCAGTTTCCCTGTAAAGACTTACAGTATCTCTGCAGATTTCCAATACCTCACTTTGAAGAGATTATTCGCAGTACCCCATACAAACAATATGTGTCCTTAAACCATATAGAACCTATTTAGATATAAACTGTGTTATAGTATACAGAAATGAGTGCACATTATCTACTGCATAATCAATAGGTTTGCAATAAGGACCACAATTTCAAATAGTGAAAAAAGAAAATGCTGAGTGGTTTAGAATATAATGTTAATGAGATAGGAAGTGAGTCTATAGAATTACTATGTCATAGGAATAGTGAGAGCGGAATTAGAGGAAATAAGTTTTTAGCATGAGAAAAGAGAATGGGTTTCCAAGGACACTGCTATATTAGAGCGTGATTGAATGATAAGGGTATTAATAGGAAAGAAGTGGGAATGTAGTAAGTATATTAGGAATAATTGTAATATTACTATTTAAACAAAAAAAAGGAAGAATGTTCTGCAGTAAAATTATATTGTACTATCAAACCTCCTATTGTTCAGTAGTCTGATGCCTGTCAGGCACTTGGTAATGCTGTGTCCCATGTCCCAAGAAGGATGCTGTCCCACTGCCTCCAAGTCAGGGATAATCAATGTTTGTGGGCAAAGATAACCTGCTGTTGTTAGATGTTTGGTGACAGCGTGGGTGCCAGCCTGAGACTGGATGGATGGATGCAGGCCTGCACTTGGAGCTGAATGTGGCAGCCTGATGACTTGGTGGGTATGTGTTCACGGCTGGGGCTGCCCGGGTTCAGGCCTGAAGCTGGCTCAGAGATGGTGATATCAGAGTGATGGTGATATCCGAGCGATGGTGAGTTCCCAGTGGCTGTTGGAGTCCCAGGCTCACTTGCTGGCTGGTGCCCAGGCCTGGTCAGTGACTCTGAAGCAGCTGCTGGGGACTCGCACTCACTTGGGGCCCTGCACTCACTTGCTGGCTGGCACCAGAGCCTGGTCAGTGACTCCTAAGCGACAGCTGGGGACCCGCACTCACTTGCTGGCTGGCGCCGGAGTCCAGGCCCAGGTTGGTGTCTCCGAAGGGGCTGTGGGGTCAGGCGCTCCCAGGTGGTAGCTGCCTGCGGCTCAGCCCAGCCTGGCAGAGTTGGTTCTGGAGCAGCGACTGGGGACCTCTTATATGTGATTTGAATATAAAATCTCGTTGAGAGCCATATTCCTGCTGTTTGAATCCCGAGCAAGTAGGAATCCACTGAGCAAGTAGGAATGCAGCCTTCCTCTAGCCCGCCATCTTGAATCTTACAATCGAGGTACACAATCTTTATGGAATAAAAATAAAATAGTTTAATCCAATTAGAAATACATGTAATTGCAATTAGGAGAATGTCAGAATTATTAGTATAAATGCGTTATTTCACGGATTTTAGTTTTCTTTGTATGTGGTGTGACATTATCAATTCTGTCCAAATATGCCCATCTCTCTATAAAATGCAGTTGAAAATATTAAATACATACTTTGAAGTTTTATACCCAGGATAAATAAAACTACAACAATAGTTTTGTTAACTTAATCCATGGAAATTTAGTATGGAAAAATTCAGACCAAAAGAGCAATGATTCCTTTTTTTAATTGATTATCTAAATTGATGAGAGTAGCATTACCACTGCAAGTCTTCAGTTTTGTTTGTACATAAATAGTGTATAAGTTTCTTAAGTTCTGTTTTACCATTTACTTATATTTTAGTCAGTTATCAAATATGTTAGGTCTAGATTTGGTCATCAACTCACTTTGCATGTGCTTATTTTTTTTCTAAATAATGATATCAAAATTTCCTAAAACAAGTGCTCCTTGACTTACATTGTGGTTAACATCCAGATAAACTTCATCATAAATTGAAAACAGCAAGTTGCAAATGCGTTTAGTACACTGTACCAACTGAACATCATAACTGTGAACATAACAGGGAGCATCAGTTTATCCTCCTGACTGGGAGCTGTGGTTCACTCACTGCTGCCCAATGTCTCAGCAGAGTAACATGCTGTACATCACCAGTCCAGGATAACATTGTCAATCCTCAGTTTGGAATACACTTTCTACAGAATGTGGACAACATTTTTATCATTGTAAAGTGGAAAATAAGTCAAATAATCGTAAGTCAGGGATCATCTATATCTTTTTCTCAGACTCAATTGTGTGTTTGTGTGTGTGTGTACATAATGTTAATTTTTAAATATTATTCCTATATTTTATACTCCATAATCAGAAATTTTAAATTGCCATTTTTATTGGATTCAGATCATCTATTCATATACTAACCTATTCATTCCCCTACAAGTATTTGAGTACTTTATCCTTCCTATTACATAACAGAAAATTATGAATTGTATTTCAATTAAAATGAAGCAAATTCTATGAATTTAATTCATCTTAAAAAGTATGAATGTTAATGATGAATACCACATGTGAGATATATGCTTATTAGTCATACAAATGTATCTTAATATTTACATATAAATCACTTCTCTACATAATATTTCATTGTAATGATACATTGTTAATCATTTAACCAATTTTTAAATTTATTGGTCATTAACTTTAGTTTGTTTTAATTATATGTTGATATTAATAACTTTGAATTGTATGCTTCAGTATATTCTTAGGAGCCTTTCCAAGATCATACTGATAGATGTTGTTATGGTTTGGAAATGAAGTGCACCCAAAGAATTGTGTATTAAAGGCTTGGTTCCCAATGCAGCAATGTTCAGAGGTGGGGCTTTGGGGATGAGGTTGGATCATGAGGGATCTAGCCTCATCAATGGATTTGTAATTTGAAGACATTATTGGGCACTGTAGGAGGTGGGACCTGGTTGAAGAAAATAGGTCACCAGGGTTTGCAATTGGGATGATATCTTGTCTCTGGTCCCTTTCTCTCTCATTTTATCACTCTCTCTATTTGCTGGCTGCCATGCTGACTTCAACAGTTATTCCGTACTCTCCAATCATATCAATTCAATAAATTTTTTTTCAGAATTAAAAAATTGCATTTTTAATATCTAAATATTTGATACAAATATTTCATAATTTTATATTAATAGCAAGTAAGGAAACACTCCAGATATTTTTTTTTTCAGTTCTGGAGACTGATTCAGAGCCTGGTACTATCTAGCCACTTGTTAAGTGCATGCTCCATGGCCACAAGTGACTGATTAGATATTACACAATATTTCGATTATTATAAATTCTTATTAGACAGTCCAGGTATTGAGTTCTCCACCTTAATTTTCAGATTTTTTTTTGCTAACCTCTTAGATTCATTTTACAAATAAATAAGTAGTGCATATAATAAAGAAGAATGAGCACATGCACTTCTAATCCATTCTAATCAGTTCTAGAACTGAACAGAATTTAAAGCCTGGAAAAACTGGAACAATTTTATTATCCAAACCACAAACTTTCCATCATGATATAAACATTTAATGGTGATGGGGTGGGTGGATAGAGCTTTAAAACCTTTTCAGATCAGCTAGTGCAAGCATCTTGTTTTCTGCATATGTTGAAACAAAAGCCTTCAGAGAATAAATTGGTTGCCATATGAGGATGAAAGAATTCAGGTCTCTTTTGCTTGATCTAATCCAGTGCCCCACATATTTATTCACCTATATCCATATGGAAAAATAAATTACTAAGTATACCTAAAGAATAATCAAGTAAAAACACAGAGACAACAAAATGACAGTAGCTATCAATTAGTATATACCTAAATATATTAGTATTTTAAATATAAACTGTCTTGTGTGTGGTCTTGGGCATTGCCTTTTCCACATATATTTCCAACTCAGTTCCTTTACATACACTCTAGAAGAAACTGACCAGTTCTCAAAATGTGAGTAAGCAGTGTGTATTTTTACCAATGATTTCATGGGAGAAAAAGAAAAGAAAGAAGTTTATATCACACCCTGTACAAAAAATGCCTTAAAATTTCTAATACACGTGTTCATTTCAGTTTCTTTTCTTCTTTCTTCTGCAAAAATGGAGGTTCATGTTCGGATTTCTTTCACATAGACTTGTGCTCTCTTGATTTCTATCTTCTTCTAAACATCTTCAATTTCAAACCTCAAATGTTCTGTTTTTTTTCCCCTAACAATTCAAATGTTTCCTGTTTCTACACCCAAACTTTCCTCTCCATACCTTTCAAACTGATCACCTACACACTGTTGCACTCTGTCTCAAATCAAAAAGTCATCAATATCTATGTCCTTTTTGGTTGATAATAGTAGTCCTCTAAAATGTTTGTGGTCATAAGACTTTAGTCTACTGTGGAACATCAAAATGAGCTTATAATGAAAGTGAATGAACTCCAGGACTAAAGTCAGCCACATACAGAGACATTTATTAAACAATCATGCATTAGTATGTAGGCATAATACTCTTCTCTGTTGACTGATAGTTTCATGATCTTTCCAGGTATTTTCATGATCTTTGCAGAGCTCTCTCCATGAAATGTCTACTTGGCATTATTTTAGAAAGCTTAATTGAAATTATGATAGAAGCAGAAATTTTTTGAACTAGTTGGCATCAAGAAAATAAAGATCTTTCTAATGAAGACACAAAACCATTGAGAAATTAAATCAGGGGCTCCATTCCTTGGCAAAAGTTATAGATCTAACTGAAATATTCTGACATTGTTCATTTCAAGAAATAGGCTGTGTAAAGAATTTTAGAGAAGCTATAGATCTTTAATACCTTTTATTGATAACCATTTCTAAAATTAATTATGCTGACTATACTATTAATATCAATCATTACACTAATTATCAAAGCTTCTGGTTTACATTAGATTAACATATCCATTCTTTAATGCTGAAGTATTTTAAGTATAACATTCATGTGATTAATAGAATACATTTGTAGAAAATGGCAGGGAAAAACTAACAACTAAAATTGTTCTGTTGCATACTTTTGTATATGAAATCAACTTATATTTTATGTTGAGATTGAGAAATAAAAATGTCTGAATTCATTGAAGGGTGCATTTTGTAAAATGTGGCATTGTGTGAAAGCAGAAATTCCAGGAAATCCTTGAACCTAGGAAAACTCATTCTTCACAATTAAAAAAAAAGGGGGAGTGCAGATTATTTTGTGTAATAGGCTGTGAAGTAAGCAGTTCATGAAGTAAGACAATTAGCTGAACTTGTGATAGTAATTTGAATTTTACTTAATAGTTCCGAGGACAGTTAGGAATGTAACCCTATTTGATGCTAAGTCAATATATTTATTGAAAAAGTAATTTTAGGGAAACTTAAAATGATTTCTAGACATAAATGATCAGAAAAAAGAAAATTTCGTTAAGATAAATCTAAAGAGCCATGTTTTAAAATAAAACCATAAGATGGAAATATGTAAATTAATGCATATTTGAACATTAATACAGGGGAGAAAATTCATATTATGTGGCTACCACTTTGCCTGGTACTTTTTATGACTTATGTTATATAATTCTTAAGATGGTATCAAGACACATATTATTTATCATAACATTCCACAAATTATCATAATAACTTCTTGATTATTATCAGAACGTTTTTCCCAGTGCCTTGGTATAATACTACATTCTAATTTAGGCATAATTCTTAACTTGTTTTATTTTCTATTTTCTAGTTTTAGTCAGTACAATAGACTAAATCTGTTTACTGTATATCTTGACAGGTATTGTAGGGCTGAAGGTTATGTATCCCATACCCAGGAATATTTCTTCTCCTGGACTCCTAGACTGTAACTCTCAATATTGTTCTTTTCTAAGAACATGGACACCAAGGGTCAGATAAGAACATTCACACTCTGCCACTATTTCCCCTATTAAATAAAATGATTAGGCATATGTAAATCTCACTGTTTTGATATTTGCTCTTTTGCTCATGGAAAAGGAACTCCATATTCTTTCTGGCTGTGAATAGTTCTTAACTCAGAGTTGACATTCTTCACCCTTGGGGCACAAGTCAGAAAGGGTTTTCCCTAGGTGTATAAAAAGGCAGGATAAGAACCACTAATTCGACTATTACAACAAAGGATGAGTATTCTGATACTTGTCAAAAATTTCACTGTGGAAGAAATTATGGTTACTGATGAAATCTGGCCACATGTCCTTTTACTTACTCTGTGATACAAAGAGTAAACTTCTCTCCAAGCTGACTCTGGCAACATGCACATACTAAGCAAAGGGACTTTAAGCAATGGATTTTTCGAATTCAGTTAATCTCTACGTGGGGCCCCGAGACATCTGCACACTTTAGAAAAAATGTTCGAAAACATTGACCAAATCTATGTCCAGAAGAAGAAAAGGAAGTTATAAAGGAGAGGCAATGAGGCTGAGAATTAGTTCTTCAACCCTATTTAGAATATTTTTCCAAAGAACTCCTGTAACATAGAATCAGGTAATCCAAACAGTAAATTATTTTGATTCTAGTACATTCACTTTTAGAAGGTGGAATATATTCAAAACTAATGGCATTTGCATACCAAGTGCATTTAAAGTTGCAAAGAATTTAAAGACAATCTATTTTAGATCCTACTTTTATTTTTTATTTCTTTATTTTTTAATTTTTGCAGACTGAATTTTGATTCATTGTACACAAATGGGGTACAACTTTTCATTTCTATGCTTGAGCATGATATAGATTCATACCATTCATGTAATCATACATGTACATAGGGTAATGATGTCTGTCTCATTCTACCATTTGATCCTACTTTTAAAAGAGACAACCCTGATGTTGAACCAACCTTGCAACCTTGGGATGAAACCCACTTGATCATGGTGCACTATCTTTTTAATATATTTTTGTATGCAGTTTGCTAAAATTTTGTTAAGGATTTTTGCATCTATGTTCATTAGGGATATTGGTCTGAAATTTTCTTTCCTTGATGTGTCTTGATGTGTCTTTGTCTGGTTTTGGTATCAGGGTGATATTAGCTTCATAGAATGAGTTTGGAAGTGTTCCCTCCTCTTCTATCTCATGGAATACTTTGAGGAGTACTGGAATGAGTTCTTCTTTGAAGGTCTTGTACAACTCAGTTGAGAATCCATCTGGTCCTGGACTTTTCTTGGTAGGTAGGCTCTTGATGACTTCTTCTATTTCATTGCTTGAAACATGTCTATTTAAGGTGTGTACGTCCTCCAGATTCAGTTTGGGTAGGTCGTATGTCTCTAGAAACCTATGGATGTCTTCCAGATTTTCTCTTTTGTTGGAGTATAGATTTTCAAAATAGTTTCTAATTATGTTTCATATTTCGATAGTGTCCATTATGATAGTTCCTTTTTCTATCTCAAATGTTAGTAATTTGAATTTTTTATTTTCTTCTCTTTGTTAGTGTGGCTAAGGGTTTATCAATTTTGTTTATTTTTTCAAAGAACCAAAGTTTTGTTTTGTCAATTTTTTGAATAGTTTCTTTTGTTTCAATTTCATTGATTTCAGCTCTGATTTTAATTATTTCCTGTCTTCTACTCCTTTTGGTGTTAATTTGTTCTTCTTTTTCTAGGGCTTTGAGCTGTAATGTGAGGTTGTTTATTCAATTTTCATTCTTTTGTTGAATGTGCTCCATGGTTCAACATCCGGAAATCTATAAATGTAATTCACTACATCAACAGGCTTAAAATTAAGAACCACATGTTATTTCAAAAGATGCAGAAAAAGCATTTGATAAGGTACAGCACCCCTTCATGTTCAGAATGCTAGAAAAAATATGGATAGTAGGAACATACCTCAACATTGTAAAGGCTATCTATGCTAAGCCCACAGCCAACATCATTCTAAATGGAGAAAGGCTGAAAGCATTCCCCCTAAAAACTGGAACAAGGCAGAGATGCCCTGTTTCACCACTTCTATTTAACATCGTCCTTGATATTCTAGCCAGAGCAACTAGACAGATTAAAGAAATGAAAGTGATTCAAATAGAAAAAAAAGAACTTAAACTATCACTAATTGCAGATGATATGATTCTATATTTAGAGGAGCTGAAAAATTCCACTAGAAAACTTCTAGAACTCATAAATGAATTCAGTAAAGTAGCAAGATATAAAATCAACACTCCTAAATCTAATGCATTCTTATTCATAAGTGATGAATCCTCTGAAAGAGAAATTAGGAAAACTACCCCATTCACAATAGCCTCAAAAAAAATAAAATACCTGGGAGTCAATTTAACAAAAGAGGTGAAAGAGCTCTACAACGAGAACTACAGAACACTAAAGAAAGAAATTAAAGAAAACCTTAGAAGATGGAAACATCTCCCAAGTTCTTGGATAGGCAGAATTAATATTATCAAAATGGCCATATTACCAAAAGCGCTATACAAATTCAATGCTATTTCAATTAAAATCTCAATTACGGACCTCATAGAAATAGAGCAAGCAATCATAAAATTCATTTGGAGGAATAAGAGACCCAGAATGGCTAAAGTAATCCTTAGCAGGAAGAGAGAAACAGGTGGTAACACAATACCAGATCTTCAACTATACTACAGAGCAATAGTAACAAAAACAGAATAGAGGACACAGAGACAAACCCACATAAATACAGGTATCTCCTACTTGACAAAGGAGCCAAAAACATACAGTGGAGAAAAGACAGCCTCTTCAACAAATGGTGCTGGGAAAACTGGAAATCCATATGCAGCAAATTGAAACTAAACTCCTATCTCTCACCCTGCACAAAACTCAACTCAAAATGGATCAAGGACCTAGGAATTAGACCAGAGACCCTGCATCTAATAGGAAAAAAAAGTAGGTCCAAATCTTCATCATGTCAGCCTAGGACAATAATTCCTAAATATGACACCCAAAGCTCAAGAAATAAAAGCAGTAATTAATAATTAGGATAGATTCAAACTAAAAAGCTTTTTCTCAGCAAGGAAACAATCATCAATGTGAAGAGATAGCCTACAGAGTGGGAGAAAATCCTTGTCACACACACTTCCCATAGAACACTAATCTCCAGAATCTATAAAGAACTCAAAAAACTCTACACCAAGAATACAAATAACTCAATCAATAAATGGGCAAGGAAATGAGCAGACACTTCACAGACGAGGATCTACAAACACTCAACAGATATATGAAAAAATGTTCAACATCTCTAGAAATAAGGGAAATGCAAATCAAAACTACCCTAAGATATCATCTTACCCCAATTAGAATGTCTATTATCAAGAATACAAGCAGCAATAGGTGTTGGTGAGGATGTGAGGAAAAGGGTACACTCATACATTGCTGGTAGAGGTACAAATTGATATAGCCACTCTGGAAAGCATATGAGATTCCTTAGAAAACTCAGAATGGAACCACCATTTGACCTAGCTATCCCACTCCTTGGCCTATACTCAAAGGACTTAAAATCAGCATACTACAGTGATGCAGCCTCATCAATGTTTATAGCAGCTCAATTCACTATAGCTAGATTGTGGACCCAACCTAGATGCCCTTCAATAGATGAATGGATAAAGAAACTGTGGTATATATACACAATGGAATATTATTCAGTCATAAAGAATAATAAAATTATGACATTTGCAGGTAAATGGATGGAATTGGAGAAGATCATGTTAAGTGAAATAAGCCAATCCCAAAAAACTAGAGGACGAATGATTTCTCTGATAAGTGAATGATGACACATAATGGGGGTGAGGAGAGGTAAGGGAAGAATGGAGAAAGGATGGATTGTATAGAGGAAAATGAGGGGTGGAGATGGGGCGGGGAAGGAAAGATAATAGTATGAGACAAACATCTTTACCCTATATATATGTATGAATATGCAAATTGTATGATTCTACTTTGTATACAACCAGAAAAATGATAGTTGTACTCCATTTGTGTATAATGAACTAAAATAAAAAATTAATTAATTAAAAAAATAAATGACAATCCTGATTTCCTGAATGAGAGCATGGTCTCCAAAACTGAGATTATTAGAAACTGTGAATGGAAATCACACATATAAACTTCCTGTCTCAGGCAAGTTTTATAGCAAGAAATAGCACTATGGATGTTTTCTGGCAACAAATGAAAAAGCTTTGAGTAAGCTGACCAAGAAGAAAATAAGAGCAGAATATGACAGAAGGAGAGTTTAAGAGGAGATAATGATAAGATTTCTCCTTGGAGAATGAGAAGTAAAAGAAATTGTGTATAGTCACTGGATAATTAACACTCAGAATCAGAGAGGGACCTGAGCCACCATGGTCTCTAAGCAGAACAAGGTGTAGGAAGGAAGTAAGGCAGACAGACAGGGGAAAGTTCAAAGAGGAAATGCTGAATTGAGTTTTATGTTCTAAAACCATGAGAGCAGAAGGCCTGACAGACAAGCTAATTGAATTTAAAAGCTAAATTACCTGACTGCTCTATTATTATCAGTAATTCATTTACTGACAGATATGTTAGAAAAATTAGGGACCATAATTACAATGGAAAGGACATTGAGATTGAAAAAATGACTCCACTAAATAGGAACTACTCAACACATAGGAAACTTTATATTGAGTGTTGAACATCCATAACGATATCATGTGGTAAGTTCTAATAACTACCTAAATTTGGTCTTATGAAACAAACATATTATTAGAGCAACTATTTTAAAATCATAGCAACTTACTGTTATCATAGCAATATACTTAGGTCTATAATCTTAAAAATAGTGTGATTTATTTGGTATTTTAAAAGTTTATTTTGAAATTGTGAAAATATGTTTTCATAAAGATAATTTACTTCTCTTATAAAATACAGTGTTTTAAAAGTTGTGAAAATGATTTCCTCTGAAATTTTTATTTCAACAATGATAATGAATTAAAAAAAAAAAAGCAAGATAATTCAGCTATAGGGTTTCTGAACTGAAACTAACATTTCAGAAACAGAATTTAGTAAGCGTCACAATAGGTCCAACACTGCTTTTCTGACATTGCGTATACTGTACTTTCAGGTGAAAGTTTCAGAGAACAAAGAGAAGTCTATGTTCCTTGAGAAAAGGACCCTTTTAATCTATGGAAACACTGAACTGTTTATGTCTAAAGAAAAAAAAAAAAAAAAAAAAAAACACAACTCACCCAAACCAAGTGTGTTAGAGTCACCTTAGGCAATAAAAATAATGATCTTCCTTAACTCAATGTCTTCAAATCTCCATGTAGAGTGTTATAACCTAGTTAAGAAACATTTACCATAGAGATTATACGGTTTTTCTCACATGTGTCATTTCCACAGGTAGAATGTAGGCAAACCACCAAAAACAGAGCATGAGAGACCCCTAAACCAGAGTAACTATAGTGAAAAGTAGTATGTGCCCTATGAGACATGTGGTGATTTACTAGTATTTGTCGAAGACCCTGTGCTACTGTCTGCTGTGATTTCAGTATTTGACCCCTCTGAAACTCATACTGAAATTTGTCATTTTAAGAAGGGGAAAATTGAAGAGTCCGTGAGACTTCCACACACATGGGTGGGTTTAATGCCTTTAAAAAGGGGCTTTTGGGAGTGGGTTTTTTTTTTTTTTTCTCTCATCCTTCTACTTCTAGCTATGTGACGACTGTGCAAGAAAGCTCTTGCTAGATGCCACCACGTTTATATTGGACATCTTGCCCTCCAGAGCTGAGCCAATGGATTTCTGTTCTTTATAAATTACCCAGTCTGTGGTATTCTGCTATAGCAGCACAAAACGGACTATGACACTGTCTTAGTTCAGACTGCTACAACAGAACCTACAGACTGGGTAATTTATAAACCATAGGAGTTAATGTTCACAGTTCTGGAGTCTGGGAAGTCCAAGATCGGGTTACAGAAGCATTGGCATCTGAGGAAGACCCATTCCCCATGGGTAACACCTTCTTACTGCATTCTCACATGGGTAGGAACAAATGGACTCTTTTATGGGGGACCAATTCTATTCATGAATAGCCTCCCAAAACCCTCTCCTTCCCAAAACCCCTGGGGATTAAGTTTCAACATATGAACTTTGTGGGAAGGGCACAACATTCAGACCATAGTAATTATCTAATTATCTTTAGAATCAAATGGTCTTAGAGTCTGGCAATGAATGGACATTAATTTTTTTTTTCTTTATAACCTGTGGAGTCCTGGTGTCAGGACAAAAGTAATGTTTTGGGGATAGAAAAATGGGGAAAATGAAGACATTATTATTTAGATCTATTAGATCCTTAAAACCCTTTAAATTGCTTAAAATTCCTAGAAATAGGTTTAAACAATATTTCTTTAGATGCCAAACCACTGGATCCTAAAATGAAGATCTAAAGTTACTGACCTATAACGAGTGAGTTCATAACTAAAAAGCAAAAGAGAAGACAAGTTTTCAGATCCTTAAGAAGAGTGGTTTTACTCACTTTGAAAATCAATACTGTACTGATCTTATTTTTTCTTGTTTTAAAGATAGGCCCAGGCAGTGCTCTATTGTCACGTAACTCCTCACAGTACAAAACTGGATCACTTACCTGTTACTTCAAAGTCCTATATGTGGATTTGCTTTCTGGATGACACTATTTCCTGTTACCATGGAATTTTGTTAGTTTGCCAGTGGACCATATCTCTCACCTACATTTTCATCAGGACAATTAGCTGTGCTTTGTTACTTAATATTCCACAATAGGGAGTCCATCTTGAAAGCTTCAGAATACCATTTAATATCCAGATTTCAGATACTCTAATTTGCTTTAGTTTGTTCATAAGAACTATTATTTATATTATTTTTTAAATTAATGATTATCCACATGGAAATTTTCAATAAAGTATGTGGAAGTGGAAAAATTATGCATTTCCAGGAAGATCATAATGTAGTTGAATTTCAGCAGTTCCATAAGGGAAACCCATCATTTTATGGTAGCTGATTTTAAGCATTTTTCCATAGCACCTTGCCAAGTTCCTTGTAGTCTACCATCTTTCTTTTGTGGATATCATAGAATCATCTTGCTTTCCTCTCTGACTCCCAACTACTTCCTTTGTCCCAAAGCTGCCTCCTCATGCAGGACTTTGGAATTAGGTTATGAACAAAGTGAAAGCCTAAACTAGGAGTTTATTTTAGAAAAAAAAAAAAAAAATAGCTGAGTCACAGCCAATCATAGCTGTCAAACATTAGCCAAATCACAGGCTGCCAAATGATCAGACCACATCCACATTAGAGAAAGGTGGACCTGAAACAAGAAAGTTGTTTCTGTGTGGCACATTTCTCTTGTCTGTGAGTACTCCCTGCCCAACTGTTTTTGGAATTCTCTGAATTGCTACTGGTTCTGGGTGTTGCCTGTTGCCCAAATTGTTTTTTATTCTAGTAAAGGAATAAATTTAATTTGCCTGAAGTTTTCCTTTTAAGAGAACACTAGAGGAAAACTAAAGTAACTTTTTGTTGTTAGAACCACACTGTAAAGACTGAAGGGATTTGGATATGAAATTACATAAATTAAGAACAATGGTATATAATACTGATTCCAAAGTTATTATAGTAACTGCACATACTTCTCTATATTTTTGTGAGATTTAAAACAAAAGAAAGTCCCCTGTTGGACTTTCACACTTTTACTTTGAACAGTGGGGTTTACCAACTACACCTTGATGTTATCTCCCCTGTGTCAACAGCTACCACCTGCCAACCACTTTTTAACTGCTAATCACTTGCTTCCACCAATTGCTTTTAACCATAAGTCACCATAATCTTCTGTCACTTGATGGATGCTTGTCTTCAGGTCAATCCATCTTAGCAAACTAACGATAAAAATTCATGCATACAAATTAAAAAGTGTCCTGGCTGCAGGAGGAAAATGGATTCCTTGAAGAAATATTCTGAGACAATCATTTCTTACAATTTATCTTGCCAAAAAAAGAATGTATTTGTGATTTTTCTGTTTCCAGCTCTTAGTCCTTTTATGTTAGGGGCAAATGTATGCTCCCCAGATAAAAAATGTGGGGGTGGGGCAATATAGTCTTTAAATTACAACCTTGTACTTCTTGGTATAGCTAAAATTAAAATGGTATTTTGCTTCTTGAAATTCAAACTATTTTTATACATTTAGGAAAATTGTACACAATTATTTTCTTTTGAGAAGATGATGAACAAATAGAAATATTTAGCAATTCTGTAGTGAATAAAAATGTAAGAGGAAATATATGGTAAGGGTTTTTTTTTAATTTATCTATTTAGAAATACATCAACTTGTCTCTTTTCCTTTCATAAGTATACTTTCCCTTCTCTTGAAGCCTATAGACTTCTTGACCATTGTGATGATATTCCTTCAAATTTGTCTTCATAGCTCTTTCTTGGCACTTTTCTAACATGTCTCCTATATCGCTCTTCAAAATTAATATCAGCCAATAATTTTATTAAAACTTATAATTAATAATGCTTCCATTTACTTAGCTAAGCTTCATATTCTTTTCAGGAAACAAGAAGTCTTTTTTCCCCATTTTTTGAATGAAGAAAATAAATCCTAAGGATATACTATTTCAAAATTTAAGTTATATGAAGATGATCTGGAAACTCTCTCAAGCTTACTCTTCTTTTCTTGACCCCTGCTTCTCCGAGCTCTGAGTTATAAGCTGAATATTTATGTATGTGGCTAGATTTTTGCCATTGATTTGGCATTCCATGAACTGAAATGATAAAGTTACACAGAATATTGGCTTTGTTTCATTCAGAGCTGCCTCAGGGACAATGCTGACTTATGATCAGAGACTAAAATATTATTTCCTAAAAGAGATAGAGGACTATCAGAGAGCATATATTTTTCTCTGGTATAAAAAGCCACCAGTTACATTTTCTTTCAGAAATTGGTTAGTTTTAATAAAATCTTTAGAATATAAAGTAAAAGAGAATGAGACAAAAATACATAAAAGTGAAATGCTTTAGGATAAAGCAACTTTATGTGTCATTGTGCAAACAAACTAGTAAAACATTGCTATTCGCAATACTCACATTTTAAATGGACAATTACTATCACCACTTCAGGCAAGCATCTGCCCCAGTTCTCCTCTTGTGGAATTCAGGAGGACTAAACAACTTGCTTGAGTGAGTCATCAAGGAAAACATGTCCTATTTTCTCTCCCTGTAATTAGTTGTGATCAATCATATATTTTTCCACAAATAAGTTGTTCTCAGACATTTTCAATATGTAAGTAATGACTTGTGGAGAGGTACATCCTCAGTCTAACTCCACTATGTACTCTGTATACTTGTATGTGATTAACATTTTGTACAAATGGGTCACTTAAACTTAGTTTAACTCAGTTACTCACAGATATGAAATAATTCTGGTGGGTCTGTGACTCTGTTAGTTGAGCAGCTAGTTCATCAGTTATTTCAAATAGATAAATACATATTTTGTTCTGAATAATCTTTTAAAAAGATCAAATAAAGGAAATGTCGAATTGGACTACCCTGTAACCCAGTAATTCTACTTTTAGAATTTTATCAAGGATCATGCTGGGAGATACTAACAGAATTTCCACAACAGTCTCATTAAAATATTGTTGGTAATCATATTTGAGCAATAGGGGGATATTTAAATAAGTAATGGCATGAAATACCTATAGAGTGAGATAATATGAAGTCATTAACATTATGTAATCACACTTTATGGCATAGAAAATGAAGAAAATGTATTTTGAATAAAACAGTACATTTATTACAATGCAGGTAATATTAGATCCTGCTTTTTAAATAAATGGATCAAAAATGATATGTACTAACAAGTGTTTGTATGGACAGAATAAAGGGTTGATTTCAATTGCAGTTTGTTCTTTCTATCCTTTTGTTTACAAAAAAGATTTACTCACTTTCTTATTGTGAATTTATATTACCTACATACTAATTAATATTAACAACCAAGTACTTTTGTAACTGTTCTTACTATATAATTAATCTAATAGCTTTAAAGAAATCAAAGCAATCAAATTATTTATGATCAGTGAGAGGCTATTATTAGCCACACTGCCAGAATTACTCTTCATCTCTTAGGCAAACATACAGGAAGATCCCAGCTTACATTCACATTGGTTTCCCAGGCTTCGCTAATTGCCAATGTGGAATTCAGGATATATATCACCTAAACCAGCAATTATATCCACATTTTAGGGTTGCTCATTCATTCATCAAGTCTTACTGTGTTTCCTAAACTGATATAGGCATCAAGGAATTACTAGGGACAAAACAGATTAAAATCCATCCCACAGATGGCTCCCATTCAACCTGTACATACTGTACACCTCAGCAGGTAAGTGTTACAAAGACAGCCACATGAAGTCTGTTGAATTAACTGAAACCCTAGACATCTTTTATGAACAAGGTGACACCACGGATTGCTGGCAACACCAGAAGCTAAGAAAAGGACATAGAAAGGAGTCTCCCCTGAAACCCACAGAGAAAGCATGACCAGAAAGACAGCTTGATCTTGACATTGTAGCCTCCACAACTATGAAATAATACATTTCTTGGTTTGAAGCTATTTGGTCTATAATTTGTAACAATAGCATTAGAAATTAATATGGTGCAGTGGTACTTAAGGAACCATGAAAGCTCTATTCCTCCAGTGTCCCTCTTAATTACATGATAGAATGTTTTGACATCACAGGCCATGTGCTCCCACTCCAGAAACCCTCCTGCCTAGCAACTTCAGGTTTCAGAAAAGCTCAACTTTTTTTTTTGCCTATGATCCTTTCCACTGAATAAAGGCTTAAGGGGAATGGTTAACTCTCCAAGCATGATATCTTTGCCAATTCCATCTTTGTTCAATTTCTATCTAATTAGTGTCATTATTGAGGTTACAAAAGAACCACATCAGGAAGTGAGGGAAGAATATCTTACGGCTTTTCTTTAGGTAATCTCTCCTTTTCTGAGAGAGTGGTGGCAGGAGGCAAAATGATTGATTCTAAATGATTTCTAAGGAGAACATTTTGGCCCTGGGAGGTATCTTGTCAAAAAAAGAAAAAGAAAAAGAGAGAGAGAGAGAGAGAGAGAGAGAGAGAGAGAAAGGTAAATTATGGAAATAAAAATTTAGTGGAAACATTTTCTTTAACTAAGGAATTTTCCCTGTAAGGAGGCAGTGTGACTATGCGATGATAGAGGAATAGAACATTTATTTGATTTTCCTGAATCAGAGAATTTCACATATATCCTTTGCCATTGACTGTATGAATGTTCACTCCTGAAGAGAGGGTTAAAGGAAAGTTATAAGGAGATGTTCATGCATACCAATACCAGTAAATCAGGTTTATAAGTCCTGGAAATTATACAAAGTACTTCATAATAACATGGTGAGTTAACCTGGAGATGTGCAATTACTTCTTTCATCACCTTTGCCCCAACTCTATGGATTTTATCATCTTCCCAGTAGCTTTTTAGCACTCTTAGCAAGGGTTATTTTATTTAATAATTGCTATACCTAATTTTCTTTAGAAAGTTGAATAATGATAATAACATTAGCAATAGTACTAGAAATAATAACAGTGGTCAGTGAGCTCCTTTTGTGATATATGCAATAAATATTTCTCCCATCTAAGTTTTGCTTGTCCTCTGAGTCTTAATGCAGACATAATCACTATCAGGAATTTTTATTTGACTGACTACCCCAATTTAAAGGTAAGAGATAATCTTACCTTTAAATTAAATTAAATTGGGTCTTATGTGTCACCCTTACTTTTCCCAAAAAAAGAAGTTCTGTTTAAATCTCTCTTGCTCCTTTCACCAGCATTGTAAACATCAGTTTACTCAACTGCTTAACAGCTGCTTACCAACAACTCCAGTTTATTCACCTGGATAATATAAGCTCTTTGTTAGCATTTCCTTCCTCCTCTCCCTTCCTTTTCCCTTTCTTCCTCTTTTCTTCCTTCTCTCCTTTCCTCTTTTCTGCAGCACATAAATACAAATATGAATCAATGAACTATAACATTTGATGAATGCCCACTCCACTGAGTGGCCTCTTTTCTAGTCACGGTGATGGGCTCCTGAAGCAGAGTGTTAAAAGCACAGAGAATGCCCCTGCCTTCACAGGGTTAATGTTGAAGGAGAGGGAGAGATCAAAAACACACAGAGATAAGCAAGGTCCTTTAAGATGGTAACTACAATTATGAATGGAAGAACAGGGCAATGTTATATAGAGTAACTGAGGAGAGGATCCTAGAAAGGCGTCTCAGTGAAAGTGAGATTTGTGCCCCAAAGATTCAGGTACTTCTTCAGTTATTATTTTAAATAAGTGAATGAAAATTTTGCTTTCTATCAAAAAGTAGATGCTAAGTACCTTACTTCTTCCCACTGAGCAGAAGGATTTATTTAATTTAGGGATCAAAGAATACATAGCCATAGAGGCCATACAGAATGGTTGAGCGGTTTATGTCCTTTGCAAAAGTATCTGGCTGAGGGTTGGGTGGGGGCTGAAGTCAGCCTAGGTTCAGCTCAGGAGGTCATACACAAGTGTGGACGTTCAGATATCCTGGCAGGGCTCCATCAGTGTCTGTGGGGAGGAAAAAGCAGACATTTGTGTTTCCTGTCCAAAGAAGTCAGTTTTCCCTAATTATTTCCTGCAGGAAGGGGTGGGTGGGGCAAGAGCCTTTAATGAACTTCTTTGGGAAGGGAATCTTTCAAATTTCACTCAAAGACTCAAATTCATACCAAAAAAAGCCCCATAAGTTGCTTCTGTTGCCTGCAAAATCCTGATAATTTTAAACGTTAGGAAGTCAGGAAAATGCCCAAATAATTACTCAGGGTTTAATTGATATAAAAATAATAGTTCATAATTATTATCTCTTACTATATTTGGCATTTTTTAGAATCAAGAGTGACACTCTCTTTTGGTATGAAAGGAATAATTTGCTTCTTTTAAGATAAGCAAAAAGAAATTTCAGGTTCTCAAGGAAGCTAGAGGCTAGTCAAGAAGGTCCCTTCATTTTCTACTCAAAACAATATCACACAACTTTTAGCATTACATAGATTCTAAAATCTATGCAATATATATTGACTTTGACAGATCTTTAAAAGTCTTTATAAGATCTTTATAAGTCCCTCCCATAGACACACTTAGAGTATTAACAGTTTATTTCTTGAAATTAAAAATGAATTTCAAAAAGGCTACTGCTTTTATAGCTTCTTGTTGTGCAAAAATGACTGAATGTAGAAACTTCCATTAATTAATCAAAAGTCCCATTTTATTTAGCATATTTATTTTTGTTTATTGTCTTGCCACAAAACTTTTTCAATTTTTTTTCTTTCAGTAGCATTCCCAGAAATACAGAGGATATATCTACATATATGAAAAGTCAAACTGAAAATAATGTACTTCAATTGATCTTTTCACTATTGGAAGGTTTTATTAAAATGTATTAACATCAGTGCTATATTTTTTTTAGAAAGCTGCCTGTTTTAGTACCTTATAAATGTTTCTCCTTGTATTTCTATTCTATTGGTAGTGATCCAATCCTTTTAAAAATATGCATCCAAACATAATCAGGACCTGTGCTGTTTTTTTAAACTAGGAGGCTAAAAGTCAAGGTTATAACTGTTTAAATTGCTTTTGATGGTTACTGAAATCGAAAGTTAATTTATGCTTCTGAAATGGATTCACTAACATAACCACAATTACAATGTTCAAAGAACATTATCTGTTCATTTTCAGAGAAACTGAACTTAATCACAAAGCATATAATGTTATTTTGTGACAGTTCCATAAAAAAACAAACTTTATCTTTCTATGATACTCTGAAACTCATTAGCTGCTTGGTGACTTGGACTGGTCATTCACTGAGGTTCACTTAGGAAGAAGCCTATTGACCTGCTTTCAGGAAATGATAACTTAATTATATTGTTTCACTTCCTTTGTCCTTGGAGAGGGGGTGTTTCACCATAGAAACCTGTGTAAATTAAAATCATTACACCTTCACTTGACTAATCTCACCAAATACTTTCTACTCTTGAGTTCTCACAGCAAGAATTCTTCTCAGTGATGAAAAAAACTTTTATTTGTCTTTCCCATAACTCACTTCCAAACATCCCTCTAATTATCTTGTTTCCTTTCCCAGTAAAAAAACCTGTCTGTAATTACTATTAATAATTTTATTTTGGAAAGATTTGTTTATCCTTCTGTATATGAAAGTGTATTACTCTCATGTACTATTTTCTTTGGATAATATAACATGCTGTGATATTGTATGTGTGTATATAAATGTGTTCTTGAACATGTCACAACCAAAACACTGAGCAATGGTTCACTGTGCATTCTTCACTGGAGTTTTGTGTATTTATTTCTTTTAATATTTTTTTCCTTGTAGATAGACATAACTTTATTTTTTTATTGTGGTGCTGAGGATCAAACCCAGTAGGTCACATGTGCTAGGCAAGTGCTCTGCCACTGAGCCACAAACTCAGCCCCTGTATTTGTTTTTGAAGCTCTGTGTTTCTAGATACCTTATTTCAAGAATTTGTGAAATAAAAGAAATTTTGCTTTTATCTTAAAGAAATTAGTTCCAGCTTAAGTTAATCATTGAAATCCACAAACATATGAATTAGGTAAAAATGGAATGATTTTTTACTGAATTGAATTATTTGTGGGATTTTCAATTTGTTAAAGCAATACAGCACAATGTATGTGCAGTGTATTTGCATGCATTCCTAATAACTCAGTGTGACATCCATTCACATAGGACGTTCAGGTAGGAAGTAGGTCTCACACACAGGGACGTCCATTTTAGGGACTCTTGGAGACACATTTCCTCCACATAGAGCACATATCAATACATTAGTGCCAGATAACTGTTTTCATTCTGGGAGAAATTCCATAGGGATATATATATATACATATATATATATATATATATATATATATATATATATATACACATATATATATATAATTGATATTGGATATCTTTAATTTAGATGGCAATTGTATGAACAATATTTATATTAAAAGGCAGGATTAGAATGAGTAGGCTGATTTTAGATTATTAAAAATAATATTAAATAAAGGAAACATTTTAGAAATTAGAAATATGGATAAACTATTATCAATAAAACAATAAGATACAGAAATAATTGGTGCCATTTATTTTATTTATTGATTTATTTTTAGAGCATTATAATTGAGATCATTTTGACAAAATCATGCCAAGATTTTGATTTTGATCCCCATTCCCTCATCTGTTTTTCTTTCTTCTCCCTCCCCCTATTCTTCCTCTTTTCTACTGGTCTTCTGTTCACTCCTTCATTTATTTTTAATTGGTACTTTCTACGTATACATAAACATAAAATAGATCATGATTTTTTTTATTTACTTATTGATTCATTGAATACAAATGGAGTACAGCTATTGTTGTGTACAACCAGTGAAACAATAGATCATGATTTTGTTAATTTCATTCAACATATCCTCCCCTTTCCATCCTTCCTCCCTCCCTCTGGTTCTCTGTCTTCTACTCCATTGATCTTCCCTACCTATTTATGTTATCTGATTCCCACCTCCAGTCTTCTTTCCCTTATTTTTCTCTAGGTTCCAAATATGAGAGAAAACATTCAACCCTTGATTTTCTGAGTCTGGCTTAGTTCATGTAATGATTTTCTTTATTTCCATCCATTTATTGACAAATGTCATTATTTCATTATTCTTTATGGCTGAGTAGAACTCCATTGTGTATATATACTACATTTTCTTGATCCATTTATCTATATAAAGCCATTTTGCTATTGTGTTTACTGCTATAAACATTGAAGTAACTGTATTGCTATAGAATTCTGATTTTAGTTATTTTGGATAAATATCAAGGAATGGAAGAACTGGGGCATATGATGGTTTCATTCCTGTTTTTTTTTGAGGAATCTCCATACTGCTTTCCAGAGTGGTTATACTAATTCAAAGTCTCACCATCAATGTGTTAGGGTAGCTTTTCTCCAGCATCCTTATGAACATTTATTATTATTTGTGTTCTTTTGTTTAATTCACTTTTTTACATTGGTTCTTTTTAATTATACATACTATAGAAAAAGTACATCACTTCCACTATTGAATTACTTAATATATTTGAATCAGAAAATATATTTAAAAGCAAAACACTATGTCATTATTCGAGTAGTCTCTGTTGGTATAGATCATACCTGTGTTCATCTCTACTGATATTTGTCCAATAAAATCACTTGTAATATTTATCAATTATAACATTAACAAAAACTGATACAGTTCAGTCTTTCTTCTCCTTTTACAGAAATTGTATTGAAGATCATCCTAATTCTTTAGTCAACAAGCAGTTTTTTGTGTCCTTGTATTTCCTGACCCTTGAAAAATAGTGCTTGTACTCAGACTATTCAAACCAAGTTAGAATTTTTATCTGTGCTCTTTTTACAGAATTTAAAGCAAAATAAAATGACATCATAGATCAAAGAGTAATTCATCATTTTTCATTGAAATGAAGTTTTTATAAGTTCAGTAATAAACACAAAAGAAAATTCTCCATATATATTATTATTTAAAGAAATTTTAGCGGCATAGTCACTCAAATTGTCTCAAAATTAGTAATAAATATAGAAGAATTGAAACAATTTAGAATAAGCCTCCAGGTTCACTTCATGATTCTAGTCCTGAATTAGAGTTAAAATACTGATAGTATTTTGTGAGCTGAGAAAATAACAGGTGAATGTAATTGACATAAGTTCTTATGGCCTAACAACTCTTATGTTTTGATTAATACAGTGTTTCAAATTCTGCGGTGTTTTCTGCAACTTACTTTATTTCCTTCTCTTTCATAAAAGCATAGAATGGTGGTTGCCAGGGTCTGGGAAAAAGGAGTAGCCATTGGAAGGTGAGTACAAACTTTCAGTTCGGCAAGATAAGTTCTGGAGATCTCATGTTTAGCACGTTGACTACAGTTAATAATATTGTATATATACTTGAAATGTATAGAATATCCTAAATGCTTAAATGCCCCTGCAGAGAATGAGGGGCAGACAGGCAATGGTAAGCAGGCAAGGCAATCTCCCACCAGAGTATCTTCATGATCTCTGCAATGAGGAGTAGTTAAGACAATAAGACTTGAGGGAAGAGAACATGGATACAGGAACTTGTAGTTGCAACTGGGAAACAACAAAGCAAAAATGAAAAATAAAATGAACAGATGAAACTAACTTCTGAAAATTCTCTGAGAGAATAATTTCTTGCAAAGTATATCTTATGTCTGTAGTTATTATTTTTTTAAAGATTTCTTCAGAGGCTGATGTTTTAACAGAGACTACTCAGAAAAACCACTTCTTAATGTGTGAATACTCTTCAGTTTACCAAATTAATTAAATTAACTCCAAATCATTTCAACAAACATGATAGCCACTTGATCAGTATTTGTCATATCACAAAAATTATCTGGAAATTACTGCTCTTTCTAGCCAATTATGAACAAAAATTTATATACATCTTACACTTTACATTAGATTTAGGATGTTTACATATTTTTGTTTTTAATATTTAATATTTTAAATTTTGCCATTGTTCAAGAGGATTGACTTCAAAGTATGCTGCATTTGCTTTTTATTAATAGTATTCCATTTATTGAAATCACTGATTGATATCCTCCAACATCTCTTGCTATAATTGGTCATATGTCAAGATAACATTCCTATATAAAAATAGAAACTGACATAATCATAAATCAAATAATTTTAGAGGTAAGTCTCTGCAATTTACATAGCTGAATATAGCTAATTAGTGGACCACATTAAAGTGGATTCACATACTTGTGGAAAGACTCCCTGCACTATGCTGAAGAAAAATGTTCTGCTGATTGCACTTTCTAAGTGACAATGTAAGGCAGAGCTCAGAGAGCAAGTCATGCCACAACACGATTGTAATAAAACTCACTCAGGAATTTAAAAAAGGAACCCCGACATGTGTAAGTACGTTTTCTCAATTTGTTTCTCAGAAAGAGAAGGCTTGAATGCCTGCCTTTTCAATTTAAGAAAAAAGTCTAACATTTGGCAGTCTCCTACATTAAGTGTCAGAATTTTAAGAAGTACAATGAACAGGAACACTATGCTACTTTAGTACTTTGCTTTGCTTGCAAACCCCATTGAATTAGGTCTCTTAATCAAAGGGAAAAATGAAGTTTAATTAGGTGTGGCTTAACTGTAGCATAGAATTTCTTTATTTTTATTTCACTTTTGGAAGGCTATTATAGATATCAAAAAGAATACTCCCTATTGAAATTAAAATCAATAAAAATCTATCTCCAGTTTAATGTTAATCCAGATAGCAAATAAATTAAACCAGTAATTTTGTTCACGTCTGTGACACATTGATCATAACTTTAAATTAGTTCCTTAGTATAATAAATTTAGATAGGAACTGTATAGGTACTTTTGTTGCCAAAAATGAACTAGTTGAACAGGTAAAAGCTTGACTTAATTTTACATCCTTAGAAAAAGATATTATGTAACAAAGTAGTTTTTATTAAAAGGAAATAGATCAAAACAAATTTTAATGGAATCAGAATTATCATGCTTAATTTCAATAGCTAAAGAAAATTCTAAAATGGAAACTTAAATATTTGGCTTAAGGTGTGGCATACATTTTTTTCCATGAGAATAATCAGAATTAAATATGAAATCACATTGCAAACAATGTTAATGATGCTTAATAATATAACAATGGACTTCAGAATGTATTTCCCAATTTTCTCTTTAACTATGCTGGATCACACTCTACTAGGAACATAAATATGCAATTAGTCTTAGAGTGGAGAAAAGGTAGACATTATTTCCATTGAATATAAAGCTATAATTTCTTTAAAGTCTATCTGAATCTTTTTAAATATTTCTAAATGATTCTAATATTGCATTTCTTTTTCAGAATTTTTGGCAAACATGATTTGTTGGCTATTATTTACTTTTTTACATGTTAAATTAAATTTATTTTAACTACTATGTAACAAAATTATGCACATTTATGGGGTGCCATGTGATATTTCAATACATGTATACAGTGTGCAGTGTTTTAATCGAGTCATATGTTTACTCAAACATTTATTATTTCTTCATGGTGGAAACATTCAAAATCCTTTCTTCTAACATTTTGAAATATGTAGTGCCTTGTCATTATCTATACTCACTTTCATGTACCATTTCATTTACTTTTATATTCATAAGACAACATTTGATAGTATGCAATTCAGTAACTTTATAAGAGCAAAATTTGGTGAAAGTATACATCTAGAACTGTTGAAAAAAGCTAAATATTTTTATGTTAATCTTATCTAATTTATTTAGTAAATTGGTAATATAGAAAAAAATTATGCTTATTGAGTTGGTAATTTGTTTGAACTATTTGAGTAAGGTAAAAAATGTTTTTTTGGGGGTACCAGGGATTGAAGTCAGGGGCACTCTACCACTGAGTCACATCCCTAGCACTATTTTGTATTTATTTAGAGACAAGGTCTCACTGAGTTGCTGAGTGCCTCTCTTTTGCTGAGGCTGGCTTTGAACTAGCTATTCTCCTGCTTCAGCCTCCTGAGCCACTGGAATTACAGAACTGTGTTGCCATGCCTGGCAAAACAATGTTTTTTATTTCTTATCACAGAGCTTATTGGTAATCTGATTTACTAAAAGTTGTAACAATAGTAAAAGACTAATATTTCAATGATGTTTTTGATTTTGAGTCAGATATATATTAAATATAGCATGTACCTAGCCAAAGAAATATAAAATAGTTCTAAATTTTAAAAGTATGATAAAAGATATTTTACTAGAAATTTTGACAATTTCATATATTTTTTCTCTAAATTCTATATAAATCATATATTCTGGTTCATTTTGTCAAAAGGTAACTATCTTCAATAGTACATAACCTGGTATGAAGAATTTACATTGCAGATGGTGACACATATGTATATCAATCATGGATCATGTGACTAAAAATCTAATGACCGATGCATTTGTCTTGTTTTTAATATTGATGTGAATTGCCAAAAGTGGGCTATTTGAAGGAATTGCTGATCACAAATCATGTCATGATGGAAAGATTTACATCAATTTATTCTCATTTTATATGAAAACACAGTCATTGTTACAGTTAAAAATGCCAGAAAAAGGAAAAGACCAATAAAAAAAAAACTCAGTTGCACATTATTTCCTAATTTGTTAAAGCTGTACAGCAAAAGGACCAGGACAGTATCAAGTTGATAACTGACTTTACAAAATGTCCCCTGAGTACCATGGCCATCTGGATTGGTTTGACTATCTAGTATTATGAGTCAGAAAATTACAGTTAATTTTCTAGATTTGTTGTTATTGTTAGTGAGTTTTTTCAATATTGGTACGAACTATTGTTGAGACATGTTGGCACCTAAACATCTCTCCATTTAGAATGGGCAAAGTTTAGAATTGGGAGGTACTTGGCCTTGAAAAACTGATATTGACAGAAGAAAGAATGGAAACAGCAACAATTTAGTGATCAGTATCTAAGAAAATATTTCTTTTTTTTAGTTGAGGTATAAGTTAAATAGAAATAATAAGCACATACCTTTTGTGTTATAAATTTTGACAAATATACACAGTTCTATAGTCAATACCCCAACCAAGGTGTAAGAGGTATCCTTATTGACAGTCAAGACTCCTTCTCCCACCTCTGAACTTACCATGATTTCTTTCACTGAAGAAGTTTGCTCTTGAACAATATAACATGCAATTACAGAGTTTAGCTTTTTTCCTTCAAAAAAAATTCGTGTGATTTATTCACATTGTTGAGATGGCATTCAGGACATGCTACCCCCCAATGTTATCCCCTGACAGCCAAGGAAACAGCAGAAGCCAAGAAGTCTCCCTCACCTCCTCCTCAACCTTTCTTCCTTGAAGCAGGCCCTAATACCTTGCCTATCTTCTGAAGTAGTTCATAGAAGCTTCATTCCAGAGTCCCCTTTCCTATTTCCACAGGAAAGGATTTGTCTTCTCTATGGACGTAGGGACACAGAGAAAAATCTGAACCCATGTCAGCCTAGCTAAGTTTTCCTAATGTATTATCACTAGATCATAACCTCTTGTCTCATCATACTTCTGCACAACTATCTACTCTTCATTAAATTTAAAAATACAGCATTCTTGTTTCTTTGGGTCTTCATTTCTGAAGGCTCCTGTGCCATGTATAACATATTAAATAATTTCATATGCTTTTCTCTTGTCAACCCATCATTTGTTATAGAAGTGTCAGCCATGAACCTTGCAGTAGGTATAGAAAAGATTCTGCTTTTTCTCCCCTATAGTTGCATATAGCAGTAGCTGGCAAATTTATCACTGAGTTATATTTCATTGTTTGAATATATCTTGATTTATCCATTCCCCTGTTGATGAGTATTTTAAAATTTTTATTTATTATGGATGCAGTTGCTATGAGCATTCTTGTAGTAGTCCTTTTATTAATATAAGATTTCATTGCTCTTGGGTAAACTCATAGAAATTCAATGACTAGAGAATTTGTTTTATTTTTAAAGAAACAATACATTTTCTCCCCAAAATGTAGCACTGTTTTATACCAATATCAATTTCTGAATGTCTTAATTGTCTCAAAACCTAACAAACACTTGAGTTTTAGCCACTCTAATGGGTGGGAAGTGATACCTCGTGGCAGCTTTAATTAGAAATTCCCTGGGAATGAATAAAACTGAACACTTGTCTAGTGCTTTCAAAGTGTAGACTTGTTTGTTTGTTTGGTTGCGGTGTGGTTTTTTTTGCCTATTTTTTAAGTTGCTTTTTAATATTTTGGTCTTTTTATTTTTGGTCTTTTTAGTAATTATAGGAGTCATTTGTATATTATATGTATATCTGTACATATGTATGTACAGGTTAAATCTCTATGTATTCCTAATATATGCTAGGCATCAATATTTTATCAGATGTATGTGTACTAGAATTATTTTCTCTGATTCTGAAGCTTACATTTTCATTTATTTTAACTGTATCTTTTAATGAATGGAAATTTCTGAATGGATGAAGTATAAATTATAAATATTTTCCTATATAATTCATGCTTTTGTGTCTTACTTGAGAAATCTGTCTATTCTGAGTTCTTAAAAAAATTCTCATATACTTTATGGATTAGATGTATAACTTTAACTTCTACATTTAGATCTATAATCTTTCTTGAACTAAATGAGTGAAGAGTTGGGGGAATCAAAGTTTGTGGGCTTTGCTTTTGTTTTTACATGTGAATATCCAGGTGTTACGAAACTTTTCATTTCTCCATGGAGTTGCATGCAAACTTTGCTTAAAATTAATTTAATATATATATCACTAAAGTCTGAGACTTTTCTCTTTCATTGGTCAATTTGCCTATTCTTAATTTAATGTCATACTACCCTGAATACTATAGGTTTAATGTAGACAGTGAAAATCCACCAACTTCGTTCTTCTTTAAGATTGTTTTGGCTATTCTAGGATCTTTGTATTTCTCTATATATTCTAAAGCCAGGATATATATTTATATAAAAATACCAATTGGATTTCATAGGAATTTTATGGAACCTATAAGCACATTTTGAAGAACTGAGTCCTTAATAATTTTTGAATACATGAATGTTGTATCTCTCCATTTATTTGAGTTTTTTTCTGTTTTATAGTTTACAATACATAGGATTTGCATTTATTTTGTTAAATGTATATATAACTATTCATGTTCTTGAATGTTGTTTTAAAATTTCATTTTCTAGTTGTTCACTAATACACAGAAAGACAAACATTTTTATGCATTTACTTTTAATGCTGTGACCTTTGATTTCTTGTTTTGTTCTAGAAGCTTCTCTTTGAAGATTTCTTAAGATTTTGTACATAAACTATAATGTCTTCTGCATTAGGGCTCTCTAGAGGAACAGAATCAATAGGAAGTATGATTACAAAAAGGGGATTTATTAGGTTGGTTTACACGACCAGAAGCTGTATAGTCCACAATGGCAGTCCAAGAGGTAAAAACCCCAGAACAAGAGTAATCAACAGTTTGAGACATAAGACTTCTGGGAAACTCCCTGGAGAATCACTGGCAGAATTACTGGCAGAGTCTGTTTAGGAAGAGTGAAGAATCATCATAAGAAGATATCTTTTGATGATTGAAGCAGCAATCAAGAACCCTTTCAAGAAGAATTGAGCTTGCAACTGCTGCTGCTTCCTAGTTCTTCTAACTTTTATTCCATCCAAGCCAACATCCTATTAGACAGTGCTGCCCATGCTTAGGGAGCATCTCCACTTCAGTTGGCTATCCCACATGTCAATCATTCTGAGACAAATCCTCATCTACACACCCAGAAGGTTCTAAATCATCTGCATGTCTTAATCCCATCAAGTTCTCAATACAAATTAACCATTGCATTATCTGTGAAAAATTTTCTTCTTTTACAATATGAATATCTTCTATTTAATTTTATTAACTCACACTGATGAAGATTTCCAAACCAGTGTTGAATAGTAGTGGCAAAAGTTGACACATGTACCTTGTTTGTCATCATTAGGTATGGTTGCTGTAGGTTTTTTATACGAGTGTTTTATGAGGTTAAAGCTCATCTTTTTTCTTCTTTGTGTTCTAAGAACATTTATCATGAATGGTTGCTGAAATTTTTCTAATGCTTTCACTGTATATATTGAGGTGCTCATCTATTTTTTTCTTTGTTATGTTAATATAGGTAATTATTTTGGTTGATTTTCAAATGTTGACCCAATTTTGTCTTCATGGAACAAATCTCAATCTTGTTTGTTCATGAAATATTTTTGAGGACTTGTACAGATATTTCTGGTTTCAGTCTGCTGATACTTGGTTAAATAGTTTTGCATCTGTATTCATAAGGAATATGAATCTCTAATGATACACTATAGTGTCCTTGTCAGAATTCATCATAAAGTTTATAGTGATGTTATAGCAAGTTGGGAAATAGTCACTCCCATTATATCTTCCTTATATATTTGCTGGGATTTACCAGGCTTGGCATAAGATCTTGGAATTTTCTCTGGGGGAGTCTTTATTTGTGAATTCATTTTTCTTTAATAGGTAGAGGGTTCTTAATACTTCCTGTTTCATCAGGTGAAAGTAATCTCAGAAAGTCAGAAATCATGTCTTCCTAATAGCTGTTAAACTAGAAGTTTGAAAACTGACATGTTAAGCTTGCACATGGCCTCCCACTTTCCAGAAGGACACTGTACAGAGGTTGGATATTTGAGAGTTGCAGCTCCCAGGCAGAGGGCAGGAGAAAGCCAGAACCAACCAAGTCCTTGGAATCTCTGACACTGAGCTAGTTTTCAGCAAGATTGCATTCTCTGTGGAGAGACTAAAGCTAATTAAAGAAACAGTGGGAAGCTCAGTTACGCTGAATGAGAAAATACCAGAGGGGTTAAGAAAAACATTGTCTTGATGCTGTGAGAATTGGAACACAGATGGAAATGTTATAATACCTCAACTGACTTCAATAAGAGAGACAATTTCAAAGGTTATACCCTGTATCAGTCCATCTATAGAATATTCTCAAAATGACACAAGTATAGAAAATGGGAATGGACAAGTGGTTATAGGGGTTAAAGAAATGCAGTAGGGAGGAAGTATAAAGAGACAGCCCAAGGGAGCTGTGTTAAAAAGATATAATGATGTAAGAACGGTCCTTCAGCTTAATAACAATGATGGTTACATGAAACTCTACATGTAAAAAATTGCCATATAATTATACACAATAGAATAAACATCCAAAATATAAATACAAACCTCAGTAAGGTTTGTAGTCTAGTTAATTATCCTATACCAGTCAACTTCCTGACTTTGATAATACACTATGGTTATGTAGACATCACCACTGGGTACAAGAGGTGGGTAAAAGAAACCAGTCAGGACCATTTTTACAATTTTATGTGGGTCTGTGACTATTTAAGCAAAAAAGTTAAAGCAATTTAAAGATAAATTTCAAAAAGGGAATGTGCTCACTCACACAAAATAAATAAATATGCAGGGTAGTACTAGTGCCAGGGTTTCATATTATATCATTACACCCACTTTTAGAATATATTTAGTGTTGTTCTCTTTCACATTGACGTCCGTTAAAGCTTTAATGCAAAAACAGTCATTTCTAGAGACAAGTACTATTCCAGTGTGTGTATCTTGTTCCCACAATACAACAATCTTGTATCTAAGTATCATTGGGTAAACCTGAAGCATATGGTCACATCTAAGCTGATAACAGTGCCCATATCCAGTGTGTATTGCTGAGCCAACCCCATACAATTCATGAAAAATTTGGGCTCTGGAAAGGGTAATTCTGCAAAGATAGTTTCAATTGCTACTGCCCAGAGAAAAGAATAGGTGCTTGGTGTCCTGCAAAATCATTAGGAAAGCATGAGATTACCCAGAGCCCATCAAGACATTTCAGACACCAGGAGAAAGTGATAGTCTCAGTATTACAGAATACACTGAACATTCAAACAGAAATTCTTAATATACTCTTTGACTTATGCAAAATAATTTTAGGAACTGGGTGGCATTAGAAAAGGCAGGAATTATGCACTAAGATAGAAAATACCTTTCTCAAACTCTGATTCATTAAGCATGTATGAAATGTGCCCCCTAGAGCTGTGTAAAATAATTCTAATGTTTGTGTGATCTGAGTAACTTCTACAAGTCTCCAGGTACCCAGAGGACATTCCACTCACAGTCATCCTCTTTGTCATCACCTAACTTTCATTTGCATTGTCTCACTCAAGTATCTTCATCAACTGTGAGCTGGGTGACCCAAAGTTACTACAGACAATCTCAGGCCAAGCCCATGGTTTTGTTTTCCTTAAAACTCTAATGTCAATATTTGTTCAAGTATCAGGTCCAAGGATCTTTTGCCCTTTCATACCATTTCTGCTTCTAAGAAATATGTCACTGAATTCTTCTCCTGTACTCTTTAGATCAAAACTTTCCTGCCTGCCAGAGAAGATACTTTTTTTTTTTTTTTGTAAATCACAAATTTGTCACAGCAGGTGAAATTCCTCTCACCTTCTATCTCCATGAATAATCAGATTTTTAACTAGAGTTGTTATTCTTAGTGGTAGATATCAATCCTATGCCTTCCCCGACCCAGAAAATAAAGCATACCCTCAGGGTTTTCAAAATCTGCAAATTTGATCAAAGCACTAACAATGAAATAGAATAAAGCAAAAAAGAAACTAGGGTCAAGAAAACTATATGGCAACAAATTCAAAGAACTGTAAACTGAAAATCTGTCCATGGTGAATTTTTGTCATCTATTTTTGTTTGCATACTTTTCTATGCTTCTTTCCATAATTTTGATGGACACCAATCATATTAGTTAATATTTGTAATATCTGTAACTCTATTGGATAAAGAGGATATTGTGACATAAGTAAGCCCATTGGATAAAAAGGTCAGAAATTCAATTAAAATCCACTTTGAATAAATGGAAAGGTAAATATCTCTTCTAGTGTTATGGTTTAGCTATGAGGTATTCCCACAAAACTGATGTGTGAGAAAATGCAAAAAAAGTTTAGAGGTAGAAACAATCTCTTATGAGACCCTTAACCTAACTAGTGCATTAATCCACTTGAATGGATTAACTGGAGGCAGGTGGAAAGTGGCTGGAGGAGGTGGGTCACAGAGAGCACACCTTTGGGTTTATATTTTGTCCCTAATGAGTGGAACTCTCTGCTTCTGGATTGCCATGTCCTGAGCTTCTTTCCTCTCCACACCCTTCTGCTATGATGTCCTGCCTCACCTCTAGCCCAGAGCAATGGAGTTGGCCATCTGAGATCACTGAAACCTTGAGCTACAAATAAACATTTCCTCTTCTAAAATTGTCATTGTCAGTTCTTTGGATTATAGCAGCAAAAAAGCTTACTGCAACACTTAGAAAACCCAGAATTACAAGAAACCCAAACTTAATGCTAAGCTAAAACAACTAAAAAACTTGAATGCCACCACAACTCAGTCTTTCTCTTTCACTCTTCCTTTGCCTTCTTCTCTCTTCTTCTCCCCCCTCCATTGATTACCTTTGTCCTATCAAAGATAATTCCTTTAAAATACTGGAGGTTTGGAACTGGAAACTTTCAAAAATCTCCATTTTACCATCAGAGAGTAACTAAACCTTTCTTTTTTATTCCAATTTCCAAAATCCCTGAGACAAGTCGGGGGTGGGGGGCAGGGGGGCATTGGGATAGGGAAATGTAAATTGGCCTAGAATGAATCATGCGCCCATTCTTGTGGATTATGGATTGTGCTTCCATGGTTGACAGATGCTACCATTATCTGAAGATAGATTGGAGAGAGGTGTTATTCTCACCAAAATGGAGGAGATTAGGTCTGGCTACTTGGAGGCCAGCAATTATTGTCCAGTATGCACTCTCTGTTTTGTACTGCTTTATTTTCTCCTCCTAGCCTTGTGCAAACATTTTCTTCCTCCTATGCAAACATTACTCTCCTACTGTACTTTCCATACTAGTGTGAGTACAAACAGCCTTTTCCAGCTCTGGAGTTGATCTGAAAAGCAGTTCTCTTGTACAATCAAGGTGCTAACTTTCCATTCACACCTCAAGGGTACTTTGCGTCTTCCACTGAACTCACAATGTTCACAGGCAAACCAAAATTCCTACCAATGAAGCCATGCAGATTACTTGTGCCTACCCAGGTTATGTCTAAGTATTCAACATAGATTACATTTTAAGTTGGAGCTCTATGACTCCTGCTATATACTTATAAAATATTTTTCACTATTTCCATGCATTATATTTTCATTTTGAAAAATTTGAAAAGGATTCAGTATAAACCACCTAATCAGTCAAAAATATGAATCACTTTTGTTGCTTAATTAGTTCAAATGTAATTAAGATTGCAGTTGAGTGGTATCACTATGGGGCCTTTTCTGTAGCTGCATGTTGTTGAAACATCTCAGAGTAACTTTGTGGTTTTGTTTTCCTCAAAGGACTATTAGGACTCTGGGAAAAAACTGCAAGGCAGAGATCGAAGGTGTGAGGTACCTAATAAACATTTAAAAGAAGAAACTAAGATTGCTATTAAGATTTCAGGAATTTCAAAAGATAATTACAGTTAAGCCAAGATTACACCTGTAATTCACGCAACAGGTCAAAATGCCATGAAGGGAAATTAGAAATGATCTAAGTTATTTGACCCCACAACAATAAAACAATAGGAAGCATTTTCTTTCCTTTAAAGTATTAAAACTCCAGTAATCAATGTTTTTTCTACATATCTATGATTATGAGTTACGATGTACATCATGAAAGTTTCGCACTGACAAAACTATAATCCCAATCTTCATAAATAATTCTCTTTTCAGTAAGTAATTTCATTTTTGTGAATCTAAGCTCTTATTACACCATAAGGTATTATTCACATTCACATCTTTCCAGGGTTCCTCCTTGAAACGGAAGAAACTCCCTTGTAATGAGAACAGTAGAATTTAAGCTACTGAAGCATGTCTAGCAGGATGGAAATGACGAGATTAGTATTTGAGAAAAAGCATGCCAACTGCATTGAGAAAGGTAATGTGAAGTCAGTGAGTCCTAAGCTGCTACAGTAGTTCTACAGAATTACTCGGTGATGCTGAAGCAATGACCAGAGGCAGCACCACTGGTAATTCATGTTAGAAAATGGGCAGAATACAACTTGAGTTTCGTATTGACTACTTTTTTAAAAAATCACCCCAAACTATTCAATCTAGATTAATGAGAAATTCAACTAAATTTTATTGTGCAGTTACCCCATTTGGGGCATCTTGGGGGTTCTATTTATAAAATTAAACACAAAACACTTTTTAAATCCCTGCTTTCATAAAGTTTATATTCCAGATAGGAGAATGAAGAAAATAAACAGTAGTAGTAAGAAAAATGTATACTACATTTAATACTGATAAATACTACAAGGAATAATAAAAGAATAAAAAGGGTTAGGTCTGCCTGAAGGCCGAAAATACACATTAATAGGGAATAGTTGACCAAGAAAGTGGATTTGAGGAGAATCTTGAAGAGAATGATAGCAAGCCCGTATAAAAAAAGAGGATTTTTAGCAAAGGAAGTATTTCTGAGCAGAAAATTGGTGTCTCCTGAGAGGTCAGCACAACAATAGGATACAGGAGGTGAGAGTAGTAGAAGCTGAAATCAGACAAGGGTTGCAGGGTCTAGATCCCACAGAGCCTTGCAAAATATGGCAGGACTTAGGATTTTGTTAAGAAGATGGAAACTCATTAGAATGATCTGAAAACATGAGTGGCATGATCGACATTAATAGGTTTACTCAGACTGCTGTGTGACAATTGACTAACTCTAGGGGAGGAGAACAAAGATGGAAGAAGGCTCACCAGTTAGGAGACATTTGGAATAATGCAGGTGAGGGATGATGGTTTGCACCATGAAGAAAGAAGAGCAGTAGTGAGAAGTGGTTATGTTTTGAATATTTTTTTGGAGGTGGAATTAATACAGTTCACTGACAGACTAGATAGAGGGCATGAGAGAAAGAAATGGGCAAAAACTTTGCTAAGGATTTTATACTCAGCATTCAAAGCCAGTATTGGGAGCTATCATTCAGCTCTCTATGAAGGTATGTCATTGGTAATTCAAGAATCGAGCATACCTTTAATAAAAAAGCAAAGTGCATACAGAGATTACAACACTCCAAAGACAAAAAAAAAAAAAAGGTCCTATTGTATGGTCCCAACAATAAACTCAAAAGTCTTTGACAAATAGGAGCTCTGATGAGCTGTTTATAAATACTTTAGATTAGGTACGATTGTGCTGAAAGTGGAGTTCATCTGAAATATTAAAAAAAAATGCTCTTGTTAATCCTCAAATGGTGCTTGTTATAGTTTAACATTTCTGTTAAATGTATGTGTTGAATTACTTGTTACCCAAGCGTAGCAGCTGCTCCTTACCATTTATCATTAAGGACTTTAACTGGCCGTGGTCTTCAACTTCTACTCTTTCTTGACCAAATGTAATTCAAGGTGAGCCTTGACTTGGAGTAGTGCTAGGACAAGATTGTATTCTAACACCAGCATGGATCTGCTTTCCATTGTGTTTGACATGTGAACCAAGTAGTGTCAGTCTGCCTGAGCTAACACTGCCAGGATGAATCTCCTGTAGAAATATTTTTTTTTCAGTGTTTAGAAATGAAAGATATTAATGCATTAATGGTAATGCATTTCTGGTTTAATATAAATTCAAGGACATTTTCTTAGTAAAGTTTGACAATTGTTTAAATATGTAATGTTAAGCTTAGGTTTTAAAAAGCTGGTAAACTGGGTCTTTGTCATTTGCTTAAAAAAAAAAAAAAAAAAGAAAAGAAATGTGAATGTGTTTGATGCATTTTTTCCTGAAAAGAAAATAAAAGACTCAAACTTATCATATCGCAGTACTATACTGCAGCTATTAGACTACATCTTTTAGACACTATTTCTCAGAATCTGAGACAAAATAATTGACAAAGAAAAAGCAATGATATGATTCTTCATTCACTAATTCATCTTCTCTGCTTAAGTGTGACATAATAAGTAATTTACCTTAGCTTTTTTGTTTAGATTGTGAATAGAAATTTTATCAGTAGCAATAATTTTATTCTCAGGGTACTATTTTACTTTATATCCTTGCAAAAAAATACTGCAAATCATTAAATAGAAATATTGCACAATATTTTCATTGCTTTCAGACTCTTCTGTAAATCTGTTTAAGACTTTTATTCTTTATTTTTCTAACATAATCTTTTATCATCTCTTAATAAAACCATGAAGTTAAAATACTATTTTCTTTAGAGTCAGTATAAAGATAATTTTGTCTTTCCTCTAGTTTAATTAACTAAATTTAATTTTTGTTATTAAAAGTTTTGAAAAGTTTATTTGTGATTTTAATCTTCTGATTTCTAATTTCTTGTGTGATGAAATAGTTTGGCATGTTAAAACCCTACTGTTTTTTTCCTTTTTTCTTCATTCCATTTACATGTCTGGCTTTCACTAGTAAACTTTCTTCCTGTCATATTTAAATTTTGGCAAGATCAATAATCCTGAAAAAATGTAGAAAACTAATCTAAAATTAAGGCCTACATGACAGCACTTCAGGTATATGTTTACATTGTCTCTACATTGCATTGGGATACTTTTTACTTAATATAACAAATTATTTTTGTACTATATATTTTTAATTATTGACAAACATATAAGAGTTTTACCACTTGAACACTGTTTCTTCAGGCTGTTTTTCTGCATTGGTGTCAATTTTACACATCACTGTATCTGAAACTGCTAGACTTCATCAAGACAAATGTGTTAGATATGCTAAAACATGATCCCTCTACATAAAACATGAGACTTCACATGCAGACAAACTCAGGTATTGCCATGCCGCTCTAAGTCTGTATTCTACAAACAGTAATTCTGATAAATCTCATTGTGCACAATTTCCTTTAAAACAAAAAGAGGTTGCACATATAATTGTATTTGATGCTTATTCTTAATAATAGAGGACTTCTGTCTTTGCTAGGCATTAGAGCAAATAAAATCAGTTGCCTAAAATTTTGTACATATAATGTCCGGAAGAATTTTCCACAGAGCAGTTCTGCTTCTAGTTCTGTATTTTTCAGTTCTGCTTAATTCTGTATGTTTTTTCTCCTCCATTATCCAAAGTCTTCTGGTGCCAACCAGGGGATTTTGGGCATGCTTATATTGCAATATTACCTCCAGCCTGCACCTTAGAGAGGGGATCCTTGTATTGTACATGGTAAATCAATGCAGTGAATGACAGAAGTTTTTCCAAAGGCCTTTCAAATCATAAGCAATAGTTTAAACACACAAAGAAATGACTACAAATCAAATAAAAATACCCTACTGAATTCAATTAAAAGTCAGTCCAAATCAATTTCCCTTCATTCAGGTTTTAAAAAATTCCTACAAGCGCTCCAAATCCTGCTCTCATAAGTGAAGCATGGCAGAGGAAAGTCATAATACTATGTATGAAATTGTGAGCATATTGTACAGTAGATATACTAAGATATAATTGTATGAAAAATATAAATTCATCCACATAAATTCACTACTTGTAGCAGAGCTATAGTTTATACTCTGCAAAACAGGAATTCTGATAAAAATGTATTTTTTATGATTCTAGAAAAAGAAAAAAGAGATGACCCATTCATAGTTACACTGCTAAGCAAATAGAAAATGTGCACATTGTGATACTTTCTGGTTCTATATCTCATGAAACCTGGTGAGTCAGGATGTCAGACCTAAGGGGTATGTAAATATCTAAATCTCCATCCAGTGCTTGGAACCAGGTAGGATGGGCAGAGCTATCTGGAGTCAGTTTCCCAAGCCCAAACACTTAATGTTGTCATCCCCTACTTCAGGATACTCCAATTCATCCCACTACAAACTATTCTCCTTATGTGGAAAACCAGATGCCCTACAAAGTTCTTAGAATCATGCTTATGAGTCAGTCTTGGGTCTTAGGGAAAGTTTCAGTTAAAGGATGGTGGCCTAGAACTGGAAAACACTGGATGACATGTTATTCCCTTTATAAGTTTAAATGAGAACAGGTCACTAAAACAGTGCTGATGTGCTGATTTTCTTGTGACTCTCGTTCTCTTCAGACATGTCAGATGTAGAACACATTCAGGGATCTGGACTAACATTAGCACATTTGTGTCCCTTGGGCCAAAGCTGTGTGGATGGGCCTCTGTGTCAGCTATCTTTCCAACTTCCAACTACAGGCCACCTATGCTTCATAGAATGCTTTTGATATTCATTCTTTCAAATAAATTGTATATTTTAATATTCTCGCTGAATTCATTTAAAAAACATTTCTAACTGGAATGCTTTAATCTGTCAGATTTATTTTTACAAGAAAGTGTTTTTCTTTTCATAAATAGTGTGTATCTTTCCTTTTATTCAGGTCTTTTGTGTCTCCTAATAAAACTATTACAAAATTATAAAGTATAAAACTAATTTTTTTTCATATTCTTAAATACCTATACCCACTGTGAATGGGCTATTTTCATTGTTATATTTTCTGGCTGATTATTCTATTAGAGGAGTTAATGATTTTTGGTGATAAGTTTGTATCTAATAACTTTGCTGAAATGTTTCATTAGTTTTAATATCCTATCATTTTAATTAATTTGGTGAGTATATCATTTACAGTGAATGATAGTTTTATCTGATTTCTTCTGCTTATTTCTTTGAGGTATCAAATAATGACAATTAGATTATCTTGTTCATTTGTTTAACATCATATATGATCCTTGCAATAATTTTTGTTAGTGATGCTTTATCAAACTAGGAAAGTTCTATCAAATGTTACTGTTTTGTATTTTCCTGTTTATCTAGGAGACTTTCTTTTCAATTCTCAGTTATGACCTAGCCAACTTAGGATTCCTTCTCCAGGGTTCCTAATATCATGGTTATAATGCATAATTTTAGTAAAAATAAATTCAATTTAGGGAAATTGAGGAAGAGCCTGAAAAGAAAGCAAGCATAATGCAAATATGAAAATGTCATTTGACACAGTAATTCTTAATTTTTCAGTTTGTATTTAAAGGATAAAACTATAAATGTTACAGTATGACATGTTTTCACGACAGGTGGTATCCTAGATATTAAATGCAAATGCCATTTTCTTTTTATCTCTAAGAAGTACCAGAACCCAGGCAAAATCTGTATAGCATATTTCAATCCATGCTTAATAATTTGGTGAAAATTAATTTAAATATTTATGAAAATGGAGATCATTTTGAGTATGTTATTCATAAGCCTCTTTTATATAATCAAAGACTAAGGAAAAATATCATGGATCTTATTTCTCTTTGCTATTATTTATTAAAGTCTAAATAGAAATCTTTTCTATAAAAATGTGCTTTGTGTTATGGTTGATGGTCAAATGAGATAAATTGATAAAAATTGGCAGGTGTTTCTTTTTCTGGTAGTGGGTACATTAGAAATATCTGATATTATTCCCTTTATTCAAAGCAAACCATTATAGTGCCTGACTCCTTTCTTTTTGAAGTTTAGCATTATTAAAATATCTTTGATGAATTGAAAAGGCTTGACCGAGGTCAACTGGCAAATGTAGACAGCAGATCCTCCTGCAAAGAAATTCTCCAAAAGGGAGGGGGAAATATGAATTGATGACCTGGGCTCAAAACCATTTCTTAGAATACCAAGCAGGTGAGACCTGGTCCCTTTCTGACCTAGCCATGCTGGCAGTGGACAGCTTGCCTCTAGGAAAATGGCATGTGTATCCTTAAACGTATAAAGCTGTGTGTCATTGTAATGCTATTTTAGAAGCAGGCAGTTTTTTTTTTTTTTTTTTTTTTTTTTTGGTCATGGAGTAACCACTTATAATCACAACATGGAGAGAGAGAGAGGATTTTCCTACCCTGCTGTGACCCACTCTGAGAAACTGCTGCAGGCCAGCCAGCAAATGGAAGAAATATCTAGGTCTCTTCAGGTTTAATGGATCTCAGTATGCAATTCCCACTGTATATCTATAATCACAGCCACAGTGTTGGAAAGCATTATTTTCAGACACATTGAGTAAGCTTTCTATCTTTAAGTAATATTAACCAATCTTTGCCTCAACCAGGAACAAAGAATGCAGACCAGGAAATAAAGCCATTCTCTCCAATCTGTGCATTGGAAACTGGGGTAATTTAATATTTTCACAATTGTGCTATTTTAAGCAAAGACAAAACATTTTATAGAAAACCCTAAGCCAAAGCATGTTTTAATTGATAAGGAAGATCCCCAGAGGCTATGTATTATTCCAGATGATATTTTTTCTAAAAGTGGATAGAATTCTTCATCTGTCAAGTATACAGGTAGATATCTAAAGACCTATGAATTTATAGCAATCTTGACTAAACTAATTTTAATGTAAAATAATCTTATAAGGCATTATGAAATGACATTGAACATAGATGAAATTATCTGGGGTGAGTGTATAACACAAGGAGAGATAGGAAAAAGAAGAAGACCAAGTGAGCACCAATTTTCAAGAGTTGGAAGAGTTAAAAGAGCCTACTAATTAAGCAGAGAAGGAGTACTTATTGAAAGCAGCCAAGTAATAAAAGACGTCCTGAAGATAGTGGTGATGGAATTTGGAGAAGGAGAAATGAAACAGATTGCTTAAATTTGAAACCTAGAAAGTCACTGGTGATTTGTGAAGAGATATGGTAATGTAATGTTAAGAAAAAAAAGCCAGAATAGAGTGGGATGGAAGTTAAGTAGAGATGAGTAAAATACAAATTTATAGAATGCTAGAATTTGGATTCTGAAATGAGGTATGTATGCTAATATATATAGAAAAGTGAGGTAGTAAAAAGATCTGGTTAATAAGTAAAGGTTTTTAGAGTTGAAAAGACCTTGATTTGAAACTTGAGGTCTGATATTATTTAGCAGGATGACTTAAGGTTGTTGTAGTTTCACAATCCCTTAGAGACATTGATGCTTATTTCCCAAAGCAGCTTTAGAAAATAAATTAGATATTGTGTGTACATTCCTTTGGCAAATAGAAGTACTTAATAAATAGTGAGTGTTTTTTTTCAAAGTTAGATTATGTCATAAGAACAAATGCAACTATTTCTACTAATGAACTATCTCTACTAACAAGATTTTCTTGACATTTAACATGAAAATTCATTAACTTAAGTATTAAGAAATTTATTGGATGATTGTGTCATGTAGTTCACAAAATTAGTAAAAACCTGGAGCACTGAGATCAAGCAGGAATTCCAAGAGGCAAGGCATAGGCAAGATGCCAAAGTGTTGCCACTGAAGTCATTTGCTCAGGACATTGCAGCTTAGACAGTTGACCTGTGCCATATCTACACAACTGCTACCATGACACTGCAATGTTCAGGGCTATGCCAGCGTCGTTCAACTGAGACCTTATTGACATTTGAACTAGATTTTGATGTGTGGGGCTTTCTTGTACATTGTAGACTGTTTTAGGAGCATCTCTGGCTCCTACCCATGAGAGTCCAGTAACACTCACTGAATCTCATGATCAAAAAAGTCTCCAGATATTCTAAAAGTTCTCCAGTTGAGAAACACAATGCTACACAAACATCTCTAATGGGCTTGAACCTTTTATTTATTCTTTCAAAATTTAAATGTTATGCTTAGTTATACATGTACAAACTCTAACTACCAAAAGGAGTAGAGGAAAAACATTTCTTCCGTTTTTTTCTTTTGGAGACAGTGTACTAGTATGTGCCTCAAATTCCTGGATGGATGTTAGTTTTCATCACTATATCAAAGTACCTGAAATCATCAACTCATAAAGACAAAAGGTTTATTTTGGCTTACAGTTTTGGAGGTTTCAGTCCATAACTGGCCCCACTGCTTTGAGTCTATGGGGATGTAATATATCATGGTAGGAAGTCATAGAAGAACAAAGACCCTATAACATGAGTTGAGAGTAAAAAATGGGGTGAGACCAGGGTCCCACAATCTGCTGTGGGGGCATGCCCTCGATGATGGAAGAACCTCCCACTATGCTACATCTCTCAAAAGTTCCCTTACCTCCCAGTCATGCCACCTTGGGGACCAAGACTTTAACACATAGGTCTCCAGAGGACATTCAGCAACCAAACTAGACTACTCTCTTTTCTGTTTTAATGACCCAATATTTGAAGAAATATTGGGCCATAAAAACAAGAAAAATACTAGGACTCTTGTATGTGCCAAACATTGTGCTAGACCAATTATAGTCATTGACAGTCTTTATGACATTTCTTTAAAGAAGATGTTGACACAGTCATTTTACTGATGCACACAATCATATTTTTAGACTTTACATATCTTGCCTGATATCACACAGCTGAAAACCATGGTGTGTATGCAAATATCTATTTTCTTTTGAAATTCAACTGACATTTATAACAATCCCAACTCACTGCTATCTTTTTTTTTTCTTTTTATGACTTAGAAAAAAAAGCATTTTAAAAGAAAATAGCTTTTAATTATGTTGAGTTATAATTTCCCCAATGCAAGAAAGCTTCCATGTAGTGTTAATTGCAGGGTGGTTTCCAGTTCATTTCTCTGTTCAGTAAAGAACAGTGTCCATTCTTCTTATTCCACACTCTCTTTCCACGGTCATTCAAGTTAAGGTTATTTACATGACATGAATACAAAAGAGAATTGCAGTTTTTAGAAATCCTGGAAGATACTTTCCAGATGGCAACTAGGTTAAAAGAAATGTCAATTCTAGTTTTCCTCTTTATCTCAGAGGGTTCACTTTTCCTTACTGATTCTGAATTGCCTAGCCATCTCTGGATTTTGCCTGTGGACTGACAACCTAGCACAGAATCAAAGGGAGGAAACCTCAGTATGAAGAATACAGGCTCTATTGTGGGCATATCTGAAGGAATCTGCACAATTGCTTCCCATGCTTTTGAGTATAATGACTCTTTCAGCAGTAATTATTTGAATAAACAAAATGTCAAGTGCCTCCTTATCAACCACTTATTTTTCTGCTTGGTTACTTTTGCAGGTACTATATTTTCCTTCATATTTCATTGTCTCTGCACATATTATTCATTCTTATTTTAGTAACTCATTTTAATTACTTTAATTTTGGATTAATTGTTAATTCAATCTTATATTTTCAAAGTTTTCTATTCATGTGTAGATGTGTGCTTTCATGATATATGAAACTTTCTCACAAACACACACACAAATCCCCAAATATTTAAGACAATTTCATTGTCAATAAGTATTTCTGACCGTGTGCCAACCTCATTGCCAAAAATGTTACAAGAGCCATCGTTAATAATGGTGGTTGTTGAACCAAGATATCTCTTAAATTCGTTATGATCCAAATACTTTCATTCTCTGGCCAATATTATGGTTTTTAACTTTAGTCTTTCAACATGAAACATAGATAAGATTATAAAGATAAGATGATAAGATGAATGGGAGAGACTGGGAAAAGGTAGTTAATCTCAATGGATTTCACTCTCTTTCCCATATTGCATCAAAGGCAGATGTGCTAAGAGCAGCATAAAATTATTAATGCTTGGTTGTGCATATACCAGGTTACAGGTTCTAAGAAAAGTGCTTTATATGTCTTATTTTATTTCTCAAACTCTCTAGGAAATAAATTATTATTTTTCTCTTCTTACAGCTGAGTAGTATGAGTTATGACAAAATCAAGCATTCGGCAGGTTAATCCCAGGGCCACAGTTTTTACTGCTGCTGTCAAACTCAGCAGTCTAGCTTAAATTCTTCTTGCACACTGTTGCTGGTATAGAAGCCAGCAAGTGGTCAGCAGTGTTATTTGAATTAAATGAACAAAAGGAGTTAAGATATGAGGAAGATTACTAGGGATTTATTTATTTTGTTCATTGAATGTCAGTCTATATGTACATATTTAACAAATATGATAAAGTCCTTGCTTTTCTAATACTTTCACAATTATTAGCTCATTTAGTTCTCATAGCAACTTTCTAAAGGATGTTTGACTCTTACTATTATTATTATCATTCTAGTTATCATTTCAGAGATGAGGAAAAGGAGACACAGAAAGTTAGAAACTTGCCCAAGTCATATAGCTAGTAAGTGGTAGAGTTAAAGTTTCAAACCAGGTGCTCTGACTCTTAATTGGCATTCCAAGCTGACAGGTGTAGAGGAAGTCCCTTATAGTCTCATGTCCATGTCTCCTTCTAATTTCCGCAGTGAATCATTAAAACCTATCCTGTGCATGTCAGTTTTTCCTTTCCTCCTTAATCTATCACATCAACTTATAAAACAATGCTATTATTTCCCTTTTCTTAAATAATAAAAAAATTAAAATCCTCTTCATGTCATTTCCTTTTGCAAATGCTGCCAACTTTTTCTACTACAATGCTATCAAGGGCTTTTCTATACTAATTATTTCCATTTTGGCTGCTTCTTTTCCTCCTGAGCCCACTCCAGGTCTTCACCTCCAGTATTCCATCAAGACTACAATGACTAGTGTCACCATTAACCTTTGAATTGTTCAATCCAGAGATGAATTGTATTATAATACTTCAAGACTCATCAGCAACTTTATACATTTAAAAAAAAAAAAACTCTTTCCGTTAGGATATTATATTTTCCTTGGTTTTTCACTAGGTTTCTGAGAGTACTATTTCAGTTTATTTTTCTGGTCTCTGATCTTCTCTGTTACATAGTAAAGTGTTCTGGAATTCAGTCCTTGGATATATCCTATTTATATTTTTTATTTATGAATTCCGAGCAAGTAGGAATCCACGGAGCAAGTAGGAATGCAGCCTTCCTCTAATCCGCCATCTTGGATTACTTGCTATGTGGTCTCATCTAGTTCATAGTCTACGAACATCTTTATACAGATTATTCCATAATTTTATTTCTAAACCACATCTCTTCTCTGATCTGCGAATCTGTATCCAGTTGTTTCCTCTGTATCTGCAACTTGAATGTCTAATAGACATCTCAAGCTTAACAGGTTCAAAACTAAGCTCTTCATCTACTCTCTGTACACTGGTCCCATATCCACCATCCCACTACACTATCCCCAACCCCTTTGAGCCCGTTCTGCCCATCTTTGTCCCACATTGTCTCATTTTATTGTATGGAGCTCAATATATGATTCTCTATCATTTCTTGTCTGATGGTTTTATCACATATCCCATAGAACACCCTATTTACCTCCAAATACAGTCACGAACCCCTACTTTTCATTATCCTTCCTACTTCCACCTGATCCACCTGGATTGTTGCAAGATTCCTAATCATGTCTGTGGTTCTGTTTTTGCCATTTTATCTGTTTTTCACACAAAAATTGGAATTATCTGTTTAAAGCAGATTTTTTACTGAAAATCCTTCAGCTGTCATCCATGCTTGATGAGTCAAAGTCTAAGTTTCTGTAGGATCTAGGATCCCTAGATAGCTTATTTGACCTTGTCCCCTGTGACTTTCCAATTAGGTCACTCTTCTTATCCTACACAGACTTTTTTGATGTAGCTTTCACCCAGTAGTTTCCTATCACTGAGTCTCTGTGTCTGTTGCTTCTCCTACAGGTGGACAATTCACCCTCTCACCTTCAGGTTTCCCTCTGTGGCCACCTTCTCAGTGTAACCTTCTCTAGCAACCCAGACAAAGATTCTCATCCTTCTCATCTCAAGGCACTCACACTACCTATTTTCTGATTCAGTTTCCTCCTTGAAGATGTATCACTAGTGAATATATACTTTACATTTTTAACTTTTAAAAATATCTTTCTCTTCATCCTAGAAAGTAAGCTCCATTACAGCAGGGACTTGTAAGTTTTATTCATAGCTTTACCTCAGTATAGAAAAATCTGTGCCCCATGAAGTTTTGTTGAGTGAATGAATCATACAGTAAAAGAGCAGATAAGGAAGTGATCATGGAGGCATAATTGAGCTATAGCTTCAACAGCTCTTCCAAGCCTTATGAAGAGATAAGAAACATTTCAGGCATGGGGAAATACATGAACTGAGGCTTTGAGAATTGGCACACCAGATCTAGCAGATAAAGATAAAAATAACAAAATAAAGGAATAGAGGGTGGGCTATTTGCAAATTCCAAAATATATATTTATTCACAAAAATACCAATAATTAGACCATTACGTTAACATAAGTAATGCATTTTGTGAGAACCTACTATATTTTCCATAATAAACAAAGCATTTTTAATGAGAAGAGTGGAATTGCTTTGCATATTTTCACATCTTTTATAGACTAACTTAATATATGATAACTGTGATTCTGCATTCAATTGATTGGAAGATATGGTTTTCATATGTGAACAAAATATATTCCCACACAGAAATGTGCTTGGAAAACAGGATTATTTTAATAACATTTTCAGATAATCGTGGCTATTTTTTATGTGAAATACCAAGTTTTGATCATTTGCAATTTTTTAATGCAGTTATAGTGTCAAATCTTGAAATATTAATGAACTTTTATACTCTTTTACATTAAAAACCAATGCTACATCTTGTTCTGTGAATGGACCTTTCACCTGTGTGTTAATGGTTTAGAAAATAGGAATTTTACTGATCTCCCAAATGATAGTACATGATATTACACAATATTAAGAATCACATTCTTTAATACCACCACTCATGTCATCAGACAAGTATTCAAGTACTAGGAAGTTGTCATGCTGAATGTGAGTGTCCCAGGAGTCTCAGTTTTACTGAGAGCTCGGATTTTGTCATTGATAAACATTCTCAGTTGTTTGTTCCAAAGTAAAAAGCTCACTTGATTTCATTTATGAAAAAATATCTTCCAAATATCTCAATCTGAAGGGTCATAGTTGGTCAATCACACATTCTTTCAAGTAAAAATGTTATTTCTTGGGTCAGAAATACCCCTCATCCATCTCTCAACCCAATCACATTTTTGTTCACATAGCCATATTACTCAAAAATATGCTAGTGCTTCCAATTTTAACACAGAGAATATTAAAAAGGCATATACTCAAGGGTAAAGACTCCACAGGGTTAATAATTGTTAAATTTCAATCAAAGATATTTTTAAATGAAACTGGCCACTCTGAGTGCCTGGCACTACAAGGCTGCCTGTATATTTTTGTGCTACTGCCTTGACTTATGCCAAGGTCCCAGCTTACCATTACTTTTGTACTGTCAGCTGAAATTTCAATACAATGATGAAGACAGCTTAATTTATTAGAAAAATAGCTTTGACCCAATGGATCCTCTGAAAGGGTCTCTGGAACCCCAGTGATTCTCTGAACTCTATTTTGAGAATTGCTATTCTTTGTGATTTGAAAATTCAGAATAAATGTAAGGCCAAGTAAATACAAGACGGTTGCAATTATAATTATTAAGTTGATGCAACCTCAGGCTGAACTATAATATATTCAAAATAAAATGCAATTAAATGTAAATATTTTCAGTTACAATGCCTTTACTTAAAAACAAAACATTAGAGAACAGAGAGGAGCAGAATGTTGGAACTTCAAAACCAAAACAAAACTTCTCAGTTCATGGAAAATTTTACATTAGAGGTAAAGATTTAAAAGTTTACATGATTTATCATTTAGTTACTGATCAAGCTAAAACAGACTTCTTCCCAACATGCTATGCTATGCTATTTTGGAAATAACTCAAGCCTAAACAATTCTTGAAACTGGTCTCAGGTATTTTCTCCACAAATTAAGAGTCATTCATCTTTCCAAATGCTTCTTGGAGATCTCTGTTAGAGAATTTGTTTCACTGAACATTGTACCACAAACTCCTTGAAGGCAGACTCCACATCCTTCCTCTCCACGTCACACACCTGTCATCTATAGCAATGGCTGGCATGTGGGAGCTAAGACTTGGGAGTAAATAAGCAAAAGTTACAGTTCTAACTTCTTTCCATGTGTTATGTAATTGTCCTAACAAACCTATGATACATAATATATATATATATAAAAATATATATAAAAATAAAACAAATTTATAAGGTAATCCTTACTATCCAATACTGATTCATGGTAGAGCTCAGATTTGAGTCCATCCACAGAGTCATACTGAAATGGTATAGTGATGTCTGAATTGAATAAGTAAAAGTTATTTTGAAAGTTCTTTAAAAACATGCATGAATAAATATCATTTTGTAAATCCTTGAAGACATGTTTATTTAATTTCTTTATTGAATTACATGAAAGAAAATTTTCTTGTGCATTGTATCAATTATGTTCTTAAATTTGAAATAAGACACCATTTTGCCAAGGGGAACATTGCTTCATACGGATATTCATATTGATACAAATGCTCTGACTATATTTATATTCCAGTAATATTTATCTTTCTTCTTTAAAAACAGCAAGGAGACCCCATCCTCTAAAGTTAGCACTATATTAATAAGAGTTCATAACCAAATTCTGAGTTTCAGTAAACAGAGAGAAAATTGCATTTTGCTTGGAAATTTACCAGATATTTTTTGGGGGGAGGGGTAATGGGGATTAAACTCAGGGGCACTCAACCACTGAGTCACATCTCCAGACTTTTTTTTTTTGTATTTTATTTAGAGGCAGTGTCTCACTGAGTTACTTAGTGTCTCACTGTTCCTGAGGCTGACTTTGAACTCACAATCCTCCTGCCTCACCTCCCAAGCCACTGGGCCAGATTTTATTTTCCTGGATTAAAAATGGTTTCCTGTGTGGTTTACAATAATATAAATAGACTTTTAAATTTTTATTTGACTATTTAATAAGGTGGTGTTAACACAAAACTAAATTAATTGCTTATCTGATGAAAAATCTGTTTGATGACTTCTACTTGAAAGGCATTGCTTTAGAAACTAAAAATATGTGATTTTTTTACTTGCTTTCTTTCTAGTTCATAGCACTCACATTTTGTAGCCTCTGAAAAGCTATTTTGAGAAGTAATATCACATACTTTTATAATTTTGCTTATAAACATAATCTGTCACTATGCACATAATTTTGAAATTTATCATCTTTTTTCTAACTACACTGTTTGGATGGAATGGGGTTTTACATAACTTCTCCGCCCTGGAGCATTTTATAGGAGGATCAAAGCATCCAAACTTCTCATTTTTCTCTAACAGTTTCTTTTCCCAAAAGCTGTACCTAATAATAAAGACTGTGTATTGAACCGGGTCACATCTGTCAGGAATAGCGTACTAATAGATGACTAGAAAGATTAATGTGTAAGGGAAGTTGACAGGGCTCAAATACCAAGGGAATAGATCTTACATGTGAATCCTACTCAATATAGGACATGAGTGCTCAAGTTGGACACACCTTGGTTCAAATTCTTGTTCAGCAGTTATAATTATGTAGACTTCTCAGCAATTTTAATAAACATCTCTAAGAAGTACTTTATTACTTTGCAAAATACGGTTAATACCCATTAACCTAACTTTGTGAATATTGGATTTAATATATAAGTATATAAATATTACATGTAATTTTATTATGATTATATTATGTGTAGTAAATATGTAATTATATACTCTGTCATATCATATCATATATTGAAAATTTCCTATCATTTGATAGGCATAAAAATATGTGAATGCTCAAAATTAACTGCATTTGCCTCACTTTCTAGGTTGAGGTAAGCATAAGACATGGTCTTTAGCTTGAATGTAAGTTTACTACTACAGATTAGCTGGCTATGAAGCTAACAGATTGAAAGTGAATGGAGACAAGATCTGAAGCATATGTTCAAACACTGTGATATAAACTGCAACTGAGTAATTAAAATTATCTGTAATATATAGATAACAGCATATTTCTGCTTTTGATATTTTAGTTTACTTTTTTTTTTGTTTTCTTATTGTTTGAATTTGATTCTGATGTTGAAATGAGGTCAGATGCAGAAATGAGGTCACCTGAACAACATTTTGTCAGAGGTGATCATAAACCTCTAAATGGAAGAAGTTTGTGTTTACCATTATAGATGATCAATAAAAATTTTGCATATAAAAATCAATAATCTAGCCCAAAACAGCCCATTTTGATATTGATTACAAAATTTAAAAAAGTAATTGTTTTTCAAGCAAAAACATCAAAACTAATAAACTTGTCTCTTAACATTAAGTTTCTCTGATATTAAAAGGTTACTGTATATTTTAAACAATGTACCTACCTAAATGGTCACACAAGTAATTAATCCTGGACCAAGGAAGTCATTTATAGATTTGGCAGGTACAAAGTTCATGACTTTTGCATTGTAACATTATAACATTATACCTTTCTGAAATTCTCCCTTTTTTAGCCCATAAAATAAGAATGATTATATGTATTTTAGAAGCTTGTTTCAGAATTATTATTATTATTATTATTATTATTATTATTATTATTATATCTAGGGCACTCAACCACTGAGTCATATTCCAAGCCCTTTTTAAATTTTTTTTTTTTTGAGACAGTGTCTCACTAAGTTAGAGGTTGGCTTTGAACTTGTGATCCTCATCCATCAGCCTCCATAGTTACTGTATTATAGATATGTGCCACCTCACCCAGCTTGTTCAGGATTTCTTAACCTCAGAACTACTATTAATTCAGTTCTTTGGTATGAGTGGATGTCCTGTGTATTGTGGATGTTTTGGCTTCATCTCTGGTCTCTACCCTCCAGATTTCAATAACCATCTCCTTTCTCCTACGTTAACAACTTCAAATGATGCTGGGAATGAAAGAACAAAACTTTCCCTGATTGAGAGCCCACAATTTTGGTACAAATATTTAGCATAAGACAGTACCTGAGATATCAACAGTATGATTCGTAAATATTGATGCATTTGCATTATATAGTTAAAATTTATATAAACATTAATAAAATTTGTAATCTTTATATTACTTAATAGAAATCTTAACAACAAAGATTTTAAATAGGAGATAACTTTTATCTTCAGAAATAATTTCAATTTTCTTCTATTCTTTTAATAAAAAATAATTTTTCTTAACTACTGTCACTCTTGTGAAATGAATCATTATACTAAATCTAATTCTCAAAGCAAAAACATGTGTAGCATCTGGCATAGTAATTAGTAAGTAAATAGTGATTTGTCACATTTGCATCAAGTATATTAAGAGAAACAACTGTATTGCATTTCTTTGTTGGCTTTAGGGATTCTGAGATAAATGCTCACATTATTTTAAATTTAAACAATATAACAGATGGATACTGTGATGAGTTGCCCACATCATCATTCAAATCAGAATTATCCATCTCCTCAGTGGTCAAGCTTGTTCTCTTTACATGGCCCCAAACTGAGACCTTCTTTGGGAGTAGCTCTTAGTTAATGGAAGTGCCTTGCCCAAGTTTATGCTCATTACCTGGAGATAATCTATATTCAATAACTTACTAAGGCTAGAATGCAAAGGTTAGATGCACTGTCCTCAATTCAGGCCAATTCTGAAGGGTCACCTCAGCTTCAGAACTCTTCATGAGATCAACCAATTCCTTTGATGCAACTTCATTATGGTTCAGCTCCTTCTGCCCAATCCTACTTTCCTCATTCTTTTGTAACATGCTAATGAGAAATCCTCTGGAAAACAAAAAACAAAAACAAAAACAAACTTCCCCACACAAGCATTCGTCTCAGAATCTGATCCCTAGGAACCAGACCTAAAACAACTTGAACCAGGAATAAAAAAGTAGGCTCCCCAATGGCATTTTGGAGATAAGAGAACCCCTTCACTGATCAGAGCTGGGGTGTTGACAGCTCCCAACATACTTCACTGGTGAAACTGCTAAAACATCAACTTATAACAAATAGGATGAAATGTGGATTGAAGATATTGACCTTGGCCATCTCACACAATTCTTAGAAGCAGTGAAGTCAATGGCCCACTTTAAATAAAGTGTACTTACCAGAACTACAAAGTCAGGTAGCAGAAGAATGAAAAAAATTCACAGAAGTGAAGATAATAGCAGGCCAGAGAATACAGAGGCCATCTTTGTCTTGTGGAAGAACTTGGAGAAGATTCCTTCATCTCAGCATTAAGAAATGAGGAATGGCAATAGGTTGCTGATCCTCTCCTTCTGAGGCCAAGGCTGGTGGTAGGACTAGGCTCCCTGGCAGCAATTAAGATGTAAAGAGAGTAAAACAATAGAAATCTCTTAAATGAATGAATATTGTTAAAAGTAAAATAGAATACTTTTTATATAGAAAATTGGTGTGAACCTTCAGTGTCAGAAGCAAAGTGAATGTGGTTTAAGTGGTGGAATAAAGGGGCCTGACCCATAGAGTCTTGATAGACAAATAATGGCATGGTAACCCTAGGTGCAATACATTCAATAAAAAATCAAAATAGTTAAAAAGATATCAAGGATGGAAGATCAAAGACAGAGGTCAACCATTCCAATAAAATCTTCATAATCTCTCACCAATTTCTGGACTTGAGCCAGGGTTCAGATCTAAACCCACAAATTAAGGGAAATCCATGTAGTGCCAAACCTCCATTACAACTCACAATGATCATTTATCCTAAAGCCAGTTTTTAGATTCTCTGAGATTTTCTATACAGGCAATCGGATTGTGAAAACAGAGATGTTTTCATTTCCTCCCACTCTCTGTTACTAATTTTTCCTCATTTTATTGTGTCGATGAGAGCAATAGAGGTGGCAAAAGCATACATTCTGCTGTATTCCAGCTCCCAGGGGAAGGTTTTCAGTCTTCCACACTTAGCTGAGATGTTGACTGCAGGTACTTGTTTAGATGTTACTTTTCAAGCTTAGGGAGTTTCTCTCTATTCTTAGATTTCCCGAGGGCTTCTATCATGAATAAATGTTAAAATAGATATCCAAGCATAAAAAAATGATCAATAGCCCACACACAAAAGAAATATTAAATCAAAATAGATGGTACAGATGATAGACAAATTTAAACCTAATATTACACTACTTCAAGAAGAAAACAGTAGAAAATTTTAGTGACCCTGGATTAAGCAAATATTCCATAGATAAAACAGCAGAAGAAGGGTACATAAACGGAAAGATGATTAAACAGCTTCATCAAAGTTAAGAATTTCTGTTCATCCACAGACATTGTTAAGAGAAGAAAAATACAAGCCATTATCTAGAAAAAATATCAAATCACATATCTGCTAAAGTTTTTATATGAAAAATATGAAGACCACTCAAAACACATTAAAACTACCAGTAATAAAATGGACCAACCATTTGAATACACAATTTGCTAAATAAGATATATGGATGAGACAAAAGCATATGAGAATATGCTTGACATTATAAGTCATTAGGCAAATACAAATTTAAACCATGAAAGGGCTGGAGGTGTAGCTTAGTGGTAAAAGGTTTGCCTAGTTCAATCCTCAGACCCATAAACAAGAAAACAAAAAGATCAAAGCAAAGAAATAAAAAACATGAGATACAATGTACAATTATTAGACTAGTAAGGTTAAAAATATTGACAGTGCTATATGCTGAACAAAGTACAACATTTTCATATATTGCTGGCATGAATATAAAATACCACAGCCACTTTTACGAAACAATTTGGTATTTTTTTTTAAATAATGTTACAAAAAGTTACCATATGACTCACTAGTAATCTAAATCACAGGTATTTACCCAAGTGAAAAACCAATTTATATTCACTCAAAACCCTGAAGGCAAATGTTTTGAGTCATTCTGTTTGTAATTGTGAAGATTTTGAAGCAATTCAAATATTCCTCACCAGAAAAAAAAGACAAACTGTGATATAGTCAATGTGTAATAGTACCCAGTGATGAAAGGATGTAGAGTACTCTCAAAAATCTGGGTAAGTCCCAAATGCATTAAACTAAGTGAAATAAACCAGTCTTTAACAGCAATGTGCTGCATGATTATATTTGTATGACATTCTGCAAAAGGCAAAACTGTATGGAGAGAACAGTATATTCAGAAATAGAGAAGGAGAGGGTTAGGACTAACTATCAAAGCCTTGGGAGAATCTTGGGACTTGTTGGAACTGTTCCTCATTGTGGGAGGAATCATGACTATATATATCTGCTACAATGGGACAGATAAAATGAAATTTATTGCATTTAAATTATAACGGAATTGAAAAATCTAAACTGCATCTCTGAAACCAGAAGTAACAATTAATTGAAAGGTTCTTAAATTACTAGGAATAAATGATTTATATAGATTAAAATATTTTGACATTCAAGAATCTGCTATTTGAAAGAAAAATGTTTTTTTAGAAAACCATATTGGTTTAGTAGGACTACAGTAATAAAAAAAAGTCTGAGTAACTTGAATAACAGGAATTACATTTTCTCAAAGTCTGGAGTCCAGAGGTCTGAGGTCCAGGTGTCAGCAGGGTGACTTCTCTGAGGCAGACTCCCTGGCTTACACATAACCACCTTCTCTGTGTTGTGCACATTGTCTTTTCTGCACATTTCTGTGTCCGGATTTCCTCTTTTTATATGGACTTTGCTCTTATTGGTTTAGGCCCCCCTAATGACCTTTCTTTAACTCAGTTACTTTTTTAAAGATCCTATTTCCAAACGTAGTCAAATTCTAAGGTACTGGGAGTTAGGATTTCAACATAAGAATTGGGGAGGAAAATAATTCAGCCTAAAAGTTTCCAATTATTTGAATTATAAAAATTGTGCAAAACAATATCAAATGATGATTAAAACTTGAGTGGATTAAATTTTACTTTATTAATTCCTGATACCCAAATATCCCAATTTAAATACCAATTCAAGAGACTACTGTTTCTCACATAATGATAGTTTCATATTCAAGTATCTTCAGAGTCACTTTCTTTTTTTCCCATGGATGCAGTGTTATTATTGGGATTCCAATCTATCCCACCATCAAAACTTTCCTCTTCCCAGCAGCTTGGGAATCTGAGGCAGGAGGATCATGAGTTCAAAGCCAGCCTCAGCAATTTAGGAAGTCCCTGACCAATTTAGCGAGAACTTGTCTCTAAACAAAATACAAGAAAGGGCTGGGGATGTGGCTCAGTGGTTAAGCATTCCTGGTTTCAATCCCTGGTACCAAAAATAAATAAATAGATAAATAAATAAATAAATAAACACACAAGCAAACAAAAAACAAAACAAAACAAAAACCAACTTCCTTCTTCCTGGGAGAATCCAAGTGACTCACATTTTATCACAGGTCACTTGGAATTCTTTGTTTTGGTGTCTGTTTGATTGTCAACTTGCCATGTGGTGAGCCAGTGCTATTAAAGAAGGGAGAACATGATTGACCACATTGATCACTATTATGAATAAGAAGCAAGGACATTGCTACTTCACTCAGAATTTCACCTCTCTTACTGTGGCTTTCATGACATGTGCAGGACCAACTCCTGCTACCTGTGATCATGCATATTGATGCTCAGCCTGTTCTCTTAGAAATAAGAAAACAGGAAATTTTGTACATTTAAAGTTTAACAAGAAGATGATTGTATTACTTTAAACTTTAGGTTTTTTTGTGTGTGTGTGTCAGACTTTTTTAAACAATAGGAACATATACTTCTGGGTATTATTACTTGTTCTTGCTCACATGAGGGAAATAGAATTCAGGACATGTTAGGTTAATGCTGTGACGGATACTTTGTGCAGATTGCACACAAAGATATGTGTGCACTTGTATTCATCTCACACTATATTCTTTTCTGGTAATCAAATAATTGATGTAATTTTCAGGAAGAATAAGTTTTTATACCATTCATGTCCATATAGCTACAAATTGCTACTTCGCTCATCACTTAGATATGAAACCAATTTCCCTTTATAGCTTCCAAATCAGTCTGGAAATAAAAGTGTAGACTAATGCCATAGGCAATTTGATCAGCCAAATAAATTATTTCTCAAGGTAAATGCAAACATTTTCATAAAGAGAGCAAAAATTACAAAAGAAATTGTAGGGAAACCAGAGAGAAATTTCTAATTTACCATTGAGCTATTCAATGCATAATCTTTTTCAAAGTCTGATCATATCCATGGGTATAGAGGCACTTTCCCTAAGGAAAAACATAAAGGATTTTAAAAATGAAAAATGTTTTCTTTCTTTTCTTTGTGTATGATATTATTTAAGACATCATTTAAGTCAGCATTACTCTACTGTGATGCTCTTGCCATTTGGGGCAGGAAAGATCTTTGTCAGGGGACATGGTTCATTCCTATGCATTAAGGTGTTTACTAGCATCCTTAGTCTCTACCTTCCAGTTCCTATAAGGAAATATCCTTCCTCAAGGTGCAAGAAACTATGATATCTCCTAACATTGCCAAATGTCCTCTTGGGGACAAAATTGCCCTAATTGAAAAACACTGATCTAAATATATGTCTACGCAGTTCTGCTCCTGTGATACCAAGGGTGTTTATTTTTAACCCTGGGCACCACATTCAAACAATTTCTGAAAGTCTGGCATTTCTGAATGCTGAAATTGCAACGGACTTCATGTGAAGAAATGCAAGTGGTCATCGAAGTAAATAGCCATCTTAGGGAGAGCATCTGTAAGAAAATAATAAATTTCTTCAATTCATAGAAAGGAGTCACTTGAATTAAGAATATTTTTTTCCATGTAGCTTCAGGAGCTGAGTGAAGATCAATGAGTATAGGTTACAGTGAGAAAGATTGAAACTGAATAGAAGAGGAAATTAAATAATTAATGACTTACTAACATGGTATTTTAATTTTTATTATTTCAGTTAGTACTGAATCTGAACTTTTTATATCTATTCATCATTTATTATCTTATGTTATGAGTTGTCAATTCAGGTTACTTCTATAATTCACTATTTTTATATTTTCTTTTCTTTGGCAGTAGGGATTGAACCAAGGGTCCTTTACCACTGAGCTACAACCCCAGTTCTTTTTATTTATTTTCAGACAGGATCTCACTAAGTTGCTCAGACTGGCCTCTCACTTTTGATCCGTCTGCCTCAGTACAACCAGTCACTGGAATAACAGGTGTGCACCACCATGCCATGCTATATTTTCTTAACTAGTAGAGGGCTTTTGAAAAAGTAGACTTGCTGCTACATATAATACATGTATTTTATATACACCCACACACACATATAAATTTGTTTTGGATATTTTTGATATAGAGTTCTTTAAAAAAAAAAAAGAAAAGAATCATGTCCTCCAAGGCATCAATTTGTTGCTGTTGTTTCTCTGCTATGTTTTTGTCTAGAAGTTCTTTCCTATAATTAAAAAAAAATCACCTGTATAATTTCTGAATCTGATTGCATTTCATTTGTGCAGTAAATTTTACATTATATCCATAAGTTCCAAAGGACTCAACTCCATGCTAATGAATCTTGGGGAAAACATGGCTGATATAGAGCTTTATGGTTTGCAGGTCATAGCATACGTAACCTTATTTAGTGTGACATCATATCAACAAGGCACGATTATTCTTGGTTTCTAATTGGGGATTTTGAAACTACAAAAGCAAATAGTTTTATCAATGACAAATAGTTGGTAAGTGGTGGGACAGAAATTTAGACCAGCTCTCTTTGACCTAAGGTTCATGTTCTTTCAATTACAGCAAAATTCTATAAACAATAAGGAGTCTCTCTGACTTCTGGTTTAGAAAAATGACATGTTCAAAACTGCACTTTAAAAAACTAAATTTGCTAGCCACTGACATGGACCAAAGTTTTCACAAAGGAGACTCCGAAGGCTATTCAAACAGCCCAGTCAAGGATAATGAAATCTTTGGATCTGAATGAAAGTGATAACTGGAAATCGAAAGAAAGAAATAGAAGAGATGTTTTAGAGGAAAATTGACAGGACAGGACAATGCACTCAATTTTGGGGCAAGTAAGTACAAGTGTTAAAGATGATTAGGAATTTTCTGGCAATTCATCTTTGATAAATGTGTAAGAAGTTTTTCAAATATGAAGGTTTTCTAAGAAAGATTGTTAGCTCAATTTTGAGCATTCTCAAGTGTCAAATGTAGGAGAAGGGCCTCCTGGTGGCAATTTAGAGTGCAAGATAATACCTTCAGAGAGTACAAAAAAAAAAAAAAAAAAAGAAAAAAAAGAAAAAAGAGTAAAATTGAATGTAGACATAGGGTCATCTGTACTGATTTATAGCAACAAGGGTTAGAATTGAAATTAGGATAATCATGGACAGATTCTTGAGAAATAACTAAAAAGTAATGAGTAAAGAAAACGAATCTAGTTACTAAAAATAAAGGAGTAAAGGTGTTGAAAGGAATACAAAGAAAGGAATACAAAGAATTTTTATAAAAATAATCAGTTGCAAAGATTATAAACATTTGTAAGCAACAAATGATACATACTGTCAATGTTGTATCCATATACCCTCACTCTAACCAGGTTTGTACAAAGCAGCCCAAACTCCAAATCCAGCACCTGCACCGCCTAAAGCTTTCTCTGGTTCCAGGAACCTGCTGTGCTTGCTCACACCCAGGCTAGCGTCAGAGAATTTCTCTGTAATCCCAGCAGTACTCCACCAATATTTGACATATGAATTGCCCCAGCTCCCCTGCAGTTCCCCAGCTTGCTTGACCTTGATGTTACTCTCAGGGCAGCATAACTAATAGCAAAGGCTTTATTGACTAGTCTTCTTTTTTATCATTGCCCTATTAGTGTTTTCTTGAACCACTAAATACATTTCTGGTGCTCCTGAAATTAGCTCTGCCTCAGTCAGCTTCATGGAGAAACCAAATGAAAATAGAACCTGAAGAATGATAGCAGTTATCAGGGACAGAGAAGTCATTGTTGATTTTAAGGACAGCCCTCACAAGTGAGGCACAGGTAAAGTGGACGATGAAAAACTAGAATGAGAGTTGAAAGTTCCAGGTAATTTGAGAAAAGGACTTAATCTTTGTCTAAGTACGGAAAAAAAAAAAAAACCTGTTTAGAGCAAAGTGAAGGGTACAATGAGTATCTGGAGAAGAGCAGATGAAATTTGGAATAGTTGTTGTGAATAACTGGATAGTCCACAAATTAGACCATGTCGAGTAATCAAAAGAGTCCCCGGCCATCCCTCCCAGTAAGACAGACCTGCATAGGAATTCTGGTCTCATCTTGCTAAACGTGTAACCATGCACAAGATATTTAATATATACCTCTGGCCTCTACCTCTGTGAAATGGAATGATTAGATTCCTCAGTTGGGGATTCATGCATTAAATGCAGCAACATATAGTGCTGACAAACATATGGCAAATAATTAATAAAAGTGAGCCCTTAATCGGAGACAATCCAGTTGACATTTTATGGCATAAGTTCAGAATGGCAATTATCAGCTCAGTGTGATATAACTTAAAAAAAAATCAGAATTCTCGTCTCTATTACAGAAATCTTGGAAACAAATAATTGTTCCAAGTTCTTCCTTTCCCAGGGCTTCTAACACACATAGGGGTCCTGTTTTTGATAACCTACTATATTTGTCTCGGCATACACTTAAAAAGGTAACAAAAATAAAAGTTACTTCAGCATCAGTTTTGTGGATGTTTTATGTGGGTATTATTTTTCAGACTATGAATGATATCTGATTATTCTGGGAAAAGAAAAATCAGATTTGACTTGAATTTTCCTTTTCAGCTTTTATTTACAGATCAAAACAGTGTACTAAATAGTAAGTTGAAAAGAATTTTTTAAGCATACAACATTGTTGTGCTTCCAAAGCAAGTAAAAACCTCACATGAACCTTCGTGTTCTTAATAGATATTCCAATTTATTTAAATTTTTTTCTTTCTTAAAGATAGATTTGTTTTTATATACTTTAGCATTGTTTTTATCAGTTTATTAAACATGACACTGAAGCAGAAATGTTACTCTATTATTATTTCTAGAGCTTCCACTCCAAAAATTTGGTGAATTTTCAATGCCTATGCCAAATATTTTAAACAGCATGGAGCTAAAATACTGACATTATCAATATATTCAAAGTCTTGGGGGGGTCAATTACTCATAGTAGATACTAACAAAGGGAAAATAAAAAGTTTGAGTGTTAGTTTTAAATATTCCAGCTCTTGAATAGGATTATTATAGTTTTCTACTCGCAGAATGGAAGTTTCCTATCTTCACAAATCCAGATTAAATTTCTTTTTAAAATATATTTTTGATTTTTTTCAGATGAACACAGTACGTTTATTTTATGTATTTTTATGTGGTGCTGAGGATTGAACCCAGGGCCTTACACATGCTAGGCGAGGGCTTTACCACTGAGCTATAACTCCAGCCCCCTAAATTAAATTTCAATACAGAACAAAACTAAAAGGTTATCAGAAAGCAATTCAATTGCACTGAATTGCACATGAAATTATTTTTAAAAATTATGCAAAGAAGTCTCCTGTATTGGCAGTCATAGTAGAATCTGTGCCTTCATACACTTGTGTTCTTTTATAATTATTCAACATTGACTTTTGAAACTTACCATTTCATATGTTCTGTGTTGGACACAAAAGACATAGAAATGAATAACTCATAATGCCTTTCCTCAAGGATTTCACAATCCTAAGGAGATTATTAATCAGTTCATTTCCCTTTTGTGCACATAAATTATAAATGTGTGTGTGTGTTAACCAGGAATTTATCAGCTTCCTGGTGTGTTAACCAGGAATTTATCAGAAAAAAAAAGAAAATTTTCTTTTCTTCCTCTGATTTTATACTTCGACAAGTTTTGCACCAATCTACTAAATCTTGGATCTAGTCTTCATTATGGGTAGCCCAGACTACTAACATAAACTCCTAATTCATATCTCCATTGAAATAATTCTAGACATTTGAAACTTAACATTGTTTCTAAAACCTTCTCCTACCCAAGATTTTCCCACTACTTTTAACAATGTGTTTAGGACCCAAAAGTAGGAATGGTCCTTTAACCTTATGATTCCTATCACCTCTCATCCAGTACATTTGCAATCATTTCAGTTCTGACTGCTTCTCACCACCACTGCCGTTTGCCTAGTATGGACACTTCCATGTTCACTCTTAGCACTACCTTAACCTTATAGTTTGCCTTGTTTCTACCCTACCCTGTATGTCCACTCAACCTCTGAAGTAACTTTTAAATCATGTAAATAGGTCATATCCCACAAAATGTGGTCATAGAGTATTTCCATGCCCTCTGATCCTCCCGCCTGCTGAAACCTTCCAGAGTCTTCCATCACACATAGAACAACATTTTTAGAAAATCCTTGCATTTTACAACCTATGACTTTACCCATTTCTTAATCTCATCTTCCTTCACTCCTCCTTGTGTTTAGTCTATCTCCCTGGTTTTTCTTGTTTTTAAAATTGTCCAATATTTAAAAATTTTTTGAGTTTTTCTCCATTGTTTTACTGTTTATCATTTATTTTCATTCTAATCTCTACTACTTCCTTTGTTCTGCTTGGTTTGAGTTTTGTTTGCTTTCACTTTCTAGTTTGTTAAGATAGAAGTTTCAGTTACTATGATAAATTTTTAAATCTAAATTTTAATGTTCTTAAATTTTCTTCCAAACACTGTATTAGTTGCATCCCATTACTTTTGAAAAATTTTATTTTTATTTTCTGTCATCTCAAAATATTTTCCATTACTCATGATTTCTTCTTGGATTCATTGATTATTTAAATGTATATTGCCCAATTTCCACATATTGTGACTTTCTCAAATTTCCTTCTGCTATTGATCCTGAACAGCATTCCATCATTGTAAGAAAAAAAAATATTTCATGAAATTTCAACTCCTTTAAATGTATTGAGTCTTGCTTTATGGTAAGACATATTGTCTATAATGGAGAATATTTCGCATGTGCTTTTGACAAAGATGTAATTTTTCATTACATATCTGCAATTTTGCTGTCTGGGGTTCCAGTTAAAAATGGTCAACCTGGTCCAAAAATATTAAATGAAAAATTCCAGAAGTAAGTAATCTCACAGATTATACACTGTTTTAAATTATACACTGTTCTGAGTAGCACAATAAAAGCTTGCATTGTTCTGCTTTGAAATCATCTAGCATGGAAATCATTCCTCTGAACAGAATGTACACACAGTTCACACTAAATGCTTGTTAGCCCTCTTAGACATCAGATTGACAGGATCTCAGAGCTTGTATGTAAGTAAGGTCTATTTTATACTTAATAAGGGCTCCAAGATAGATTATTGGTGCTGGTAATTTGGACAGACCAAAGAGAAGGTATAATATGTTTCAGGAGCAGAAGTGAAAGGAAAGAAAAAGGAATCACAGTTAGCACAACCAAAGATGATGACTCTTCTGACACAGAAAGAGAAGGTCAATAGTACTCTAATGCTGTGTCATGACATTGTCCTTTACCTCACTGCTTCACAGCATGTAAACTCTGGATCATCTCACCTGATCAAAAGAAGAATGGGCACAGAACAAGAAGGTACTTTTACTTCTGAAAGTGACCATACTCATGTAACTTTTCATAATTATTCTATTTTATTATTAGTTGTCACTCTCTTACTATGCTTAATCTATATGTCAAATTTTAGCATATATATATATATCTGTGCTAAAATTTCATCTATATATGAAACTTTATATATATGTGTATATGTATCTATATACATATCTATCTATCTATATGCATATATATGTACATATATATATGAAAAAATACAGTCTACCTAGGGGATTTGGGTACTACAGTTTCAGGCATCTACTGGGGGTCTTGGAACATGTACCCTGAAGATAAGTGGAAATTGCTATAATCTATTATTGTTGAATGGATGTTCTAAAGATGTCTATTAGGTCTAATAGTTTGTAGAGTTGTCAAGTTTTCCATTTCCACATGAATCTTCTTTCTAGTTGTTCTATTCACTATTGAAAAAATAGGTATTGTAAGCTAATATTTTTTAAATTTTCTATTTTCCTCATAATTCTGTCAGTTTCATATTACATTAAGGGGGTTCTTACTTTAGTGATTGCTAGTAACATTTGTTTCTTAAAGTCTACATTGTCTGGTATCAGTATCCACCCAGCTCTCTTCTGATTACAGCTCGTATGGAATATCTTTTTTCCATCCTTTTCCTTCCAACCTGCACTTGTCCCTCTTATCTGTCAGTTCTTCATTCCTCTGTTCATTCAACCGTCAACAAATAAAAACTATTTGGGGAAAAAAATGGCATCTGTACCAAATACGTATATTTTTTTTTCTTGCCATTATTCTCTAAATAACACAAGATAGCCATTTTCATGAATTCACATTGTATTGGAATTGGAAGTAATCTCTAAATGATTTAAAGTACATGGGAGGATTATGCAGGTTATATGCAAATACTATACATAAGAGATTTTGCTCATCCACAGATCTTGATATCGACAGTGGTCCTGGAACCAAAAAACAATGGATACCAGAGGAAAATTTTACATACATTTGAAGTGGAATTACGTTGTTGTTGTTGTTGTTGTTGTTGTTGTTGTTGTTTTTAATCCATTCTGCTAGTCTGTTTTTTGACTAGATTGTTCAATCCATTTTCTTTAATATTGTTACTTATAAGACAACTGCTATTTTGCTATTGTTTTATATATGTCTTTCATCTTTTTGATGCTGTTATTTCTTTAATTCTCATTATCATTTTTGTTGCTAAATAAATATTTTACATTTGGAATTTTAATTCTCATGTCATTTTCTTTTTAAAGATTTTTGTTGATGATAATTAATCATGTATCTTTATGGGATACAGCATAATAATTTGATATATGTATGCAATGAATAATGCTCAAATCAGGGTAGTTACCATTTCTTTTACTAGTTATTTTAGTTTTTATTTTTAGAAATTTTTCTGGAGACTGTAATTAAAATGATCTATAATTAAAATCTTACAACAATTTACAATTTCCTTCACACTGTTTTAGTTGCTTTTATTTTTTCTTTTAGAAGTTCTCCTGGAGACTATAATTAAAATCTAACAACAATTTACTTTGGACTAATATTTATTAATTTCAATAATATCCAAAACTTTGCTACCTATATTCTTTCAAATTTTTGTGATTCCTCTGTGTTCTTATTGTTATGCAAAGTGCATCATTATACTTTGTATGCCCACTCAGAATTACAAAATATTACAAACTGAGTAGCTTACAACCAAAAGACATTTATTTCTTATAATCTAGAGGTTGAGAAGTCCAAGGTCAAGGAGCTGGCAGTTTCACTATCTGCTGAAGAACTTTCTTCTGGTTCCTGGATGGTGCTTCTAGCTTTTGCTTATTTAGTGGAGGGGCAAGGCAGCTCTCTGAGACCTCTTTCTAAAGGGAGCTAATCACATTCAAGAGGGCCCAACTCATCCCATTCAAAAGCCACCACATTAATGATCAGGCTTCAATATATGATTTTATAAGAACAGAAACACTTAGACCATAGCATAATTATTACTTTATGTAGATTTTAAAGTACAGATAAAAAAGAGTTACAATGAAAGATTATATATACCCCATCTTTTATGTTTTCGTGTGTGAAGCTCATTAGGCACTATTAATTAGGCACTATTAAATTAGCTATTCATTTCATTTTGAGGTACTGCATTGTTTCTTTGCATTTCAGCTTAAAGGACACCCTTTAGAAGTTGCTGTAAGTCCATTAGTGAAGAATGATCTGTTTTTGTTAATCTAGAACTGTCTTAATTTCTCCTTTATATTTGAAAGGTAATTTGACTGATACAGAATTTTTGATTACTAGTTCTTTACTTTAAGCCCTTAGAGTATGTCCTGCTGGTGCCTTTGTATTTCAGTTTCTGATGAGAAAACATCTCTTATGTGAAGAATCACTTGTCCCTTGCTGCTTCAAGACCACCTCTGTCTTTGGCTTTCAAAAGTTGGATTTTTTATATGTGTATGTGTTGATCTTTGAGTTTATCCTCCCTGGTATTTCTTGAGCTTCATTAATGTATAGATTAATATTTTTCCTGAGATTTGGGAAGTTTGGGGCTGTTAATTTTTACTTTTTGTTTTTCCTTCTCCTTCTGGGACTATCATTGTGCATATTTAATATTCACAGATCTTTCATCTTCTATTTATTTACCTTTTTTTTCCTTACTGTTACTAAGGTTGGATAATTTTGGCTGATCTATTTTCTAGTTTATGGACATTTTCTCCTGCCAGATCAAATCTGCTGTTGATTTCCTCTAGCATGTTTTTTTATTTAGGTACTATACTTCTCAACGTCTAGATATCTAATTTTTAATTATTTATATCTCCTTATTGATATTCTCACTTGGTGAGATTTTCATACTTTCCTTTAATTCTTTAGACTAAATAAAATTCTTTAACTATGTTTAAAATAGCTGAATTAAATTTTTCCTAGTAAGTCCAACAAATGTGACTTCTCAGGTACAGTTTCTATTTACTTCTTTTTTTTTTTGTTATTGACTTTAAGATTTCCCTGCATGTCATAAAAATAGTAGAAAACTGAACATTTAAAAAGTGTATCATGACAACTGTGGAAATTAGAATCTCTTTCCCAGATTTATTTTCTATATCTGATTTTTGTTGCTTTTGTTGTTATTGTTTATTTGCCTAGGGAATTTTCTAAAATTAATTTTATAATGCCAATATTTATTGTCATATATCTTAGTTTTTGCATTACTGTGACTGAAAGACCTGAGAAGAACAATTAGTGGAGGAAAAATTTGGTTTTAGTTCATGGTTTCAGAGGTCTCAGTCCACAGAGAGCTGACTCCATAGTTCCAGGACAAGGTAAGGCAGATCATCATGGTGCGAGGGCATGGAGGAAGAAAGCAGTTCAGGACATGACAATCAGGAACCAGAGAGAGAGAGAGAGAGAGAGAGAGCACTCCACTCACCAGGGGACAAAATACAAACCCCAGTGACCTACTACCTCTAGCCACACCCTACCTACCTACAGTTACCACTCCGTTAATCCATATCAGTTGATTAACCCATGGATTAGGTTATAACTCTCATAATCTAACCACTTCTCTCTAAAAATTCTTGCATTGTCTTACACAGGAGTTTTCTGGGGACACCACATATCCGAACTATATCATCATGTGTAGCCGCTGAAGTCTCTGCTTGGTTGCTTTGGGGATCAACTAGTGACTGGAAAATATTTCCTTAAGAATCTTGAACTATTATTTCTCTCTGGCTTTGCCAAAGAATTGAGTGCATGTTATACAGTGTGTGTTAAGTATTCAGGCAGCCAATGTACAACTCTATCTTGTTTTCCCAGTTTCAGCCATAGGTAAGGGGTTAAGGCCTTCACAGGTTTTTCTTGGATTCCTATGTATTTGCCTTGTAGGTTCCCAAAGTATATGCTTACACTTTTTGACACCCCTGTGGATTTCTCATTCTTCAGCTTTTTATTTCAACTTTGCAGGTCAGCTTCTTTATACTATTTACTCTGCTGCTTCAGGCAGCTTCAATGTTAAATAATTGCTCATAATTGTTCTTTACAAATGCCCATGTGAAAAATGACTATTTGTCCTGAGCAGTATCTAAATCACAACAAATGGAGACACACCCTGCAAGGCTCTATAGCAAACTATCATAGCCTAAAGGCTGTAAACAACAACAAATTACTCTCCACAGTTATGGAGGCTGGAAGCCTGATATGTGGGTGCCAGCATGGTAGAGCCTTGGTAAGTTCTTTCATTAGGTTTTGAGGTAAGAGTCCTCTTCTAAATTGCAGACTGGCAAATATGGTCATTTTCTCACATGCAGTAAAAATAAGGAAGAGTTCTATGGGGTCAGTGCTATAAAGACACTACTTATCACGAAGGGTCCACATTCACAATCTAATAATTTCCCAAAGATCCCACCTCCGAGTTCCACCATATTGGGAGTAAAATTTCTCTTTTGGCAGGGGCTGTGCTGGTGGAATGAAGCCAGAGCTTTGTGCATGGTGCTGTACCACAGAGCTACTGACCTACGTGCCCAGCCAAGGGGGGGTTAAAATTTCAACATGTGAATAAGGAGGCATCATCAGGTGTTCATTGCAAACGACAATTCTCTGGGAATGGGATTTTGAAAGAGCTCCCGTCCCATTCTGTGCCTTGTAGCTGACGCCAGGCTACATGTTTTCATCATGATGTTGGAGGTGTGGTTTACAAGATTACTTAAAAGCACAAAGAGAAAAATTTATCAGATGTATAAAATGGTCTCAAAGCAAGGAATATATCTCTGTAATCAGAGTAAACTGGCCCCAGTGAAAGGAAGTACATTAATTAAAAGAACTTTTTAAAAAAGTGTTATAATAAAAGGTCAAATTGTTCCAGCAAAAAAACAGATGGTGAGTGGCATCAGAATATGGAATAATTTGCCCAGGGACACACATTGCTGCTTGAGCTCCTCCATCCATCCAACTTTCTGTGGCATACATGCATTATTCTTATTTAGAGCTTGTAAAGTGCTTTTTTTGTTCATAACTAAATCTACCTACAGTGGCACAAGGATAAGAGTGAAGTAAGCACAGTTTATGTTCTAATCTCTTGTGCTAGACGGGCAAATGCTGGTACTTAAGGTATAGGCTTTGAAGGAAAACAAATCTGGATTCAAAACCTTTCTCCTCTATTTAATAGTTCTGTGACATTAAACAAGTTACTTATTCCTTGGAAGCTTCAGTTTGTAAAATGAAGACTTGAGAAGAATAGACTAAAGCTCTTAGCTCACCATCTAGCATATCATGAATGTTAATTATAGTACGAACTTGAGTGTTGCCTCTACTAATATCTGTGCTTATAAATTAGGAGATTTTCCAACTCATGTTTTTACAAACAACATAATTCCAGATAAGGTTTAATCCACATATGAATGTAAATTTATATAGCTTGAATATATTCTATATAATATTTAATGCATAAATGTATATATTTATAATACAAGTAACCAGTAAGCCTTACCAAAGTATAATTCTGTCACTCCCACTTCCCTGTGATGTTGAGGAACACAACCCTGAATTGTTTAAGATGAGAGGCCAAATAATTCTTTTCATTATCTTGTCGTTTTATTGTTCTTTTTTTTATGTCCCCATGTTAACTCTGAATTGTTTTCTAATATAGTATAAATTTTCTTTCTGGAAAGTGATGTCTGTTTTTGTTTGGTATTAGATCAAGTACACTGCTATAGAAAAGTCTCCCTATTATTCAATATGATTTCTGAAAAATTCATCATTTTAGCTAAATATATAATCTATATCAGAAGCATTGATATTGCCATAATTGTTTCTTTCCTAAATTTCATTGTATAATTGCACAAAATCTAAATTTTGTATTGCACAACAATGATAATCATCATCACCATTTCTTGGGAATCCAGTATAATCTAACAACTGAGCCAGTTTCAGGAATAATAAAAGCAATGACACCTGCTTATTGAGAAGCATATCTTATTATTCTTTTCAAAAGCCATATTAACAAAATTATCATTCTTATTTTATAGGTGATGATACAGAAATTTAGAAAGCTACATTAGTATAAAATTGAATGCTTCAATTTGAATTTTTCTGTTTAGTTCCACTTGCCTGTTCTTTTCATTTTACCACAAATACAAATGAACACAAAATATTTTGTGTTCATACAAATGAACACAAAAATATTTCTCATTTAGTCATAGCTTTATGAAGATCTTCCCCAGTGACTTTGGAATGATATTATAGGTTTCTCATAAGTACAAAAGTAGTTTTTAAATTAATTATTCTTTCAAAGACTGTCCTGCATTATTCCTTGGCTCCTTTCAAGCATGTCTGGCCATTTCTACCAAATTTCCTACCCATAGCATGTGGGATTAAATATATTAATTGGTTTTATGGCCATTGGCTTATAAATGATGCTATATTTCAGTCCTATGTTCATTGTTCCATAAGTTCCCAAGTCAGTTTCATCTAGTGCACACATGCATGCACATGCATACAAGCTCACATGCCCACTCACAATGCCCCTGAACAGACTATGAGAAAGACCTCTACAATGAACACTAAAGAAAGAAATTAAAGAAAATCTTAGAAGATGGAAATATCTTCCATGTTCTTGGTTAGGCAGAATTAATATTATCAAGTGGCCATACTACCAAAGACACTATACAAATTCAATGCAATTCCAATTAAAATCCCAATGACGGACCTCATAGAAATAGAACAAGCAATCATGAAATTCATTTGGAGGAATAAGAGACCCAGAATAGCTAAAGCAATGCTTAGCAGGAAGAGTGAAGCAGGTGGTATCACAATACCAGACCTTCAACTATACTACAAAGCAATAGTAACAAAAACAGCAGGGTATTGGCACCAAAAAAGGCAGGTAGACCAATGGTACGGAATAGAGGACACACAGACAAACCCACAGAAATAAAATTACCTCATACTTGACAAAGGAGCCAAAAACATACAATGGAGAAAAGATAGTCTCTTCAATAAATGGTGTCAAGAAAACTGGAAATCCATATGCAGCAAATTGAAACTAAACACCTATCTCTCACCCTGCACAAAACTCAACTCAAAATGGATCAAGGACCTAGGAATTAGATCAGAGACCCTGCACCTAATAGAAGAAAAAATAGGTCCAAATCTTCATCATCTCGGCCTAGGTCCAGACTTCCTCAACATGACCCCCAAAGCACAAGAAATAAAAGAATGAGTCAATAAATGGGATAGATTCAAACTAAAAAGCTTTTTCTCAGCAAAGGAAGAGAGAGCAATGTGAAGAGAGAGCCTACAGATTGGGAGAAAATCTTTGCCACACACACTTCAGATAGAGCACTAATATCCAGAACTTATATAAGCTCAAAAAACTTTACAGCAAGAACACAAATAATTCAATCAATAAATGGATTAAGGAAATGAACAGACACTTCACAGAAGAGGATCTACAAGCAATCAACAGATATATGAAAATATGTTCAACATCTCTAGTAATAAGAAAAATGCAAATCAAAACTACCCTGAGATATCATCTCACCCCAATTAGAATGCCTATTATCAAGAATACAATCAACAATAGGTGTTGGCGAGGATGTGGGGAAAAAGGTCCTCTTATTCATTGCTGGTGGGGTTGCAAATTGGTGCAGCCACTCTGGAAAGCAGTATGGAGGTTCCTTAGAAAACTGGGAATGGAACCACAATTTGACCCAGCTATCCCACTCCTTGGCCTATACCCAAAGGACTTAAAATCTGCATATTATAGTGATGCAGCCACATCAATGTTTATAGCAGCCCAATTCACTATAGTGAGATTGTAGAAACAACCTAGATGCCCTTCAATAGATGAATGGATAAAGAAACTATGGTATATATACACAATGGAATATTATTCAGCCAAAAAGAATAATAAAATTATGACATTTGCAGATAAATGGATGGAGTTGGGGAGTATCATGCTAAGTGAGATAAGAACCCCAACAAACAAAAGACCGAATGATTTCTCTGATAAGTAGTTGATGGCATATAATGGGGGAGGGGGGAGGTAGGGGAAGAATGGAGGAAGGATGGATTGTATAGTGGAAAGTAAGGGGAGGGGGTGGGGAAGAAAGTTAATAGAATGTGACAAACATCATTGTACTATGTATATGTATGAATATGCAAATGGTGTGATTCTACTTTGTACACAAACAGAAAAATAATAGTTGTACTCCATTTGTGTACATTGAACCCCCTGCCCCCCCCAAAAAAACCCAATGGGCTGAAACCATACAAGTTTTTTCAATCTAGAGGTCAACTGAAGGTATGAAGATTTGGCTCACCCTCCTGGGGGGCCATACTGATTTCACCAATCACATTCAGCCATATCTGTGAAAACAGTCTTACTGGTTAGACTGTGTCCTACTTGTTTTTCTTTCTTTTGTAATAGTTGGCTTATGTTCTCATTGTGTGGACATATGCACAAGAGAGGAACACCAATGATAGACATACTCTTCACACTTCTGCTTCTTGAACACTTGCTAAAATTTTATTGGAAAAAGAAAGTCACAAGGCTAAGCCCATGTTTCAGGATGGAAGACAGAGAATAACTTTGGAGAATGTTTAATCTATCACCAGCCTCAAATGTGATAAATATCTCAAAATGTATCTTAAATAGTCCAGGTCCTGCATAAAAATGCAGACTGGTATAGTTGGCATTACTTCTCTCATATCGGGAAGGAGGCTTACATATAAATCCCCTCTGGGAGCAGCTAAGTTGTCATAGTTCCAAAAGAACCATTAACCCTAAATATATCAGTCTCACCCATCAAGAGAAATAATGTGCACATAATTCAGTTTTCTTCCTTGTAATTACTAAAGAAAGAAGTTACAGGTAGTTCATTAGCATACCCTACTTATTGTTTCACCATACAAATAAATGGACTGTTCATCTTTAGTTCACACTTTATTTTAAGTGAGTCTGATGCAAAGGATGCTTGATTCATTTAAAACCATTGATGAGCTAAAGATAATTGAAATTTTCTTTATTCATTCATCTGTTGAAGGGCACCTAGGTTGGTTCCATAACCAATTAAAACCTTTTTTAAAAAGATAATTGAAATTGTCAGTCTGCAAATTATTCAGGAGAGTGCAGAAGCATCTTATCAACAGTGTGGAATGTTTCCCCTAACTATATTATGCTATCGCCACATAATCCTTTTATGTTCTGTCTCTAAGGAAATATAAAAAGGTCATAAAGTAATAGAAGATGGCAAATTATATAGCAAGTTAGTGGTGAAAATTTCACCTTTGACTTAAGATACAATTTAAATAATTGTGTCACAAAAACAAATAAGATAGAAACTGTTTTTTTGAGATAACTATATGAGTCTAATTTTCTAAATTAATTGATATAAAAGTAGAGACAATGCTTTCACTAAGTTGAAAATTATTGATATTATAATCTTCATTAGACATTAAAACTATTCAATTATTTATATATTTCTAGGTATATGTTCATCTTCAAAGCATGCATGAATAGATTTTATGAATCAATCTTACATTTCTTTTCCATAGTTAAATGTGTTAATAATATATATGAAAAGCAGATCTATGAATAACCTTATAAATGTATAATTTAAATAACTTTAAATAATTATAGTCACCTTCCATTTGCCAGTATCTCTTGAAAATTTGTAATTATCAGGTTGATGATATAGTAACTGTCAGTGTTTCTAGTAGCAACCAAGACAAAAGCAATTTCAAGTTTCAGTGTTTAAAAAAGTTCTCACCAGAAAAAATATTGAAAAAAAGGTCTAATTACTTTTCACACTAGAATGACAAACAACAAAGAGAACATTTCGGAAAAATGTAAATCTGGTGTTGATTTGTTAATATAATCTAAGACTAGTTTTAATTTTTCCAAAGAATATTACTTGATCCAGAAGCATCACTTTAATACATTTTTATGTCAATGCAGCATTGATTCACTACTTACAGTATTTTACCCAAGACTGTATAATTTTTGATGGCCTATGGTATTTTCTTAATGATATGTGATTCTCTTACAGTAAAAAATGCTTGTTGTTTTGGAATAAAACTGCATGTCATATGATAATAATGCTGAACACCTGTTTTTTATTCAAGCCACAAAGTTTAGTTTGAAGATTGTGTAATAAATCATTTTGAGTAACAAAAATTTTGCTTTTAAAAATATTTAAACATCATTAAAAGATAAAGAATCTTAATATTCAATTTCAAGAGTTATTGTTTTAAAATACTTTTAAGAATTTGGAATCAGACTTAAATCACACCCGTCTGTGCATAGGATAAGAAGTCACTGTTGACTCTGTGGTTATTGCCATTGTCACTGTGTGTGCCCATGTGTCCAGAGGAATTAGAAGAGAAGAGCCAGGATAATACACATTTATCTAATTGTTCTTACCTGAATTATTTACAGAGGTAGCAAAATTTAATTTAAATTATATAATATTTAAAAATATAATTATATTTATATATAAACATATGTAATTTAATTTAAATAATATATTTCCCTCCATGCTTGAGATTGAAACCAGGCTCTCATGAATGCTAGACAAGTGCTCTACCACTGAAATTATCTGTTGTAAGACTAGAGATCCAGTTCAGGAGATAGAAATAGGCACATATCTTCAGACCATCAGAGAAAGTATAAAGCTTTGAAAGATTCCTGTTTCATTGACGTGTCCCAGAAAGTTATCACTCAGACATTGAAGAGATGTCTGTCAAAATTTCCAGATGACTTTCAAGAGAAATTGTTTAACTTCCGCACTGAAAAGAAAAATAATTTGGGTTTTTACTAAATAGGAAATACACATGAAAATCTGGAATTCTTTGATATGTTGTAAAATTGCAGTCCTTCAAGATACAAACAATTTCAAGATCATAAGCATAGACTATCAAAGCAGTCTGACAGCTGGTACATATAGGTGGAAGTGATTCAGAGCATCATTAGATGGATTAAGTATAAGGAAGAAGGCCTGGGGAGGTGGTTCAGTGACAAAGCACTTGCCTAGTATGCATGAGAACTCTGGGTTCAAACTCTAGTGTCAGAAAAAAAAGAAGAGGTTAAATGGTCTGCAGTTATATGGAAATGTACTGCTATAGTTTGTTTTTTTTTTTTTTTTTTAAATACGATGCTTTGTTCTTTTTTTCTTTTATTGAGCTTCCAGGACTGCAATGTATACTCTCCATGAACTGAGAAAATATGTAGTTATACTACACAGAGCTAACTCCCTGCTTAATTGCATTTTTTTGTAAATAGTTTTAAAAATGATTGAAATTACATTTCTTTTTGTCTTGAGAATGCAGAAATTTTTCATGCTTCCCTCTCATCTATTTGTGTCATAACATTTTTATCATTGCCAAGTCATAGGTAAAGTTGTATTGATGTTCATCGTTACTTTGCCTTATTGTTACAAATTCAACAATATGTTTTCTTTTCCTACTCTTTTAGGCATTCCTCAAGTTTTAAGTCCAATAGAATGCTGTGTTACTCTATATTTATTATGGTAGTAACAGTGTAACATTACATATACTGCTGACATCTCAACCTCAGCACTACTGACATTATGGGTCACATGATTCTTTGTTGTAGAGGGCTGTCCTCTCCTGTGCTTAGTAGGATATTTTAACAATGTCTCTGGCCTCTACCCACTAGATGTCACTAGCAATCTCCCTTTCCTGCTGCCATGACAGAGGAAAGTATCTTCAGACATCCAGAGGGTTCTCTGGAGAGCAAAATCACTTCAGTTGAGGACCGCTAGTCTGCACAACCATTGCAAATCACTTGAATTTCACACGTAGAACTACAGTTCGAAATCCTGGTTTCTCCATTTTTACAATCGGCCTGATCTTAGGCCTCAGGTATATAAATTCCAAAACATAAATGACACTTTCTTACCAAATTGATATTAGAATTCAGTATGATGATACATGTTTTAAAATAGCAATTTATATCTTTTCATATAAAGAAGACTTGAAAGCATTTAGAGACGAAAAAGAGATTATTTTAAAGTTTGATTATGTATTTATTGTTATTTGACCATTAATTTTGAAAATTATTTGCTATGTCATGTAAAGACATATCAGGAGCCCACCCCTTCCCTCGGGGACACGGCGCTGTGGCTCCGGGTGAGATTTAGCAGGGAGCGGAGCTGCTTGCCAGCTCCAGAGGTGCCAGTCTACACTTCCCTGGCGGAGAGACGCCATCTTCAGCTATCTGAGCCCTCAGACCTAAGACCACCCCTTACCGCGGGAACACTGCGCTGCAGCTCCAGGTGAGATTTAGCCGGGAGCAGTGCTGCTTGCCGGCTCCAGTGGGGAATTTGGGCCCTTCGGTGCCATTCCACAGCTTCCCTGGCAGAGAGACACCATCTTCAGCTGTCTGAGCCCTCGGACCTAGGCCCACCCCTTCCCGCGGGGACACGGCGCTGCGGCTCCAGGGCCACGGTGCTGTGTCTCCTGGTTGCCTCTGCCCAGAAGCATTGATCATTCCCAACCTGGAGGTTGTGAGACAGCAGCTATCTTGGGTCACCACTTGATCAAGCACCTCTCAAACATCTGGTGAGTTACTGGAAATCTGCAGGGATGCCCTAAGTCTTTACAGGGAAATTGCAATCCCTCTGATTTGCACTACTAGAGGAGAAGATACATGAGCAGCATGAGAAAACACGGGAAGAAAGTGTCCCAAACAAACCTAGATGATGCATCAAGAGATCCCAAAGACAGCATGGTAGAAGGAATGACAGAAATGGAGTTCAGAATGTTCATAATTAAAATGATCCAAGAAGAGAATGAGGTGACGAGAGTGCAGATTCAGGCTATGAATAACCAGCTAATAGAGCAATTTCAGGAAACAAAAAATCATTTCAATAAAGAGATAGTAATTCTGAGAAAAAAACAAACAGAAATCCTTGAAGGAAACAAGGAAATGAAGGAAACAATCAACCAAGTTAAAAACTCAATAGAAAGCATAATTAACAGAATAGATCACTTGGAAGACAGAACCTCAGACAATGAAGACAAAATATTTAATCTTGAAAACAAAATCGAACAAACAGAGAAGGTGGTTAGGAATCATGAACGAAACCTCCAAGAAATATGGGACATCATGAAAAGACCAAATTTAAGAGTTATTGGGATTGAGGAAGGCACAGAGATACAAACCAAGGGTATGAATAATCTGTTCAATGAAATAATATCAGAAAATTTCCCAAATATGATCAATGAGGTGGAAAATCAATTACAAGAGGCCTACAGGACACCAAACGCACAGAATTTCAACAGATCCACACCAAGGCACATTATAATGAAAATACCTAACATACAAAACAAAGATAGAATTTTAAAGGCTGCGAGAGAAAAGCATCAGATTACCTACGGGGGAAAACCAATACGGATAATAGCAGATTACTCAGCCCAGACCCTAAAAGCAAGAAGGGCCTGGAACAACATATTTCAAGCTCTGAAAGAAAACGGATGCCAACCAAGAATCTTGTACCCAGCAAAACTTACCTTCAGATTTGATGATGAAATAAAATCCTTCCATGATAAACAAAAGCTTAAAGAATTCACAAAGAGAAAGCCTGCCCTACAGAACATTCTCAACAAAATATTTGAAGAGGAAGAAATGAAAAATAACAATCTTGGTCACCATGGGGAGGAACTACCCTAAAGAAAGTGTCATTCAAAGGAGAAACAAAGTTAAGCTAAAAACACCAAAAAAGCTAAAATGACAGGAAATACAAGTCATATCTCAATAATAACCCTGAATGTAAACGGCCTAAACTCATCAATCAAAAGACATAGACTGGCAGACTGGATTAAAAAGAAAGACCCAACAATATGCTGCCTTCAAGAGACTGATCTCATAGAAAAACATGCCCACAGACTAAAGGTGAAAGGTTGGGAAAAAACATACCATGCACATGGACTGAATAAAAAAGCTGGGGTTTCCATTCTCATTTCAGATAAAGCAGACTTCAAGCCAAAGTTAGTCAGGAGGGATAAAGAAGGACATTTCATACTGCTTAAAGGAAGCATAAATCAGCAAGACATAACAATCATAAATATTTATGCACCAAACAATGGTGCATCCATGTATGTCAATCAGATCCTTCTCAATTTCAGGAATCAAATAGACCAAAACACAATAATACTCGGAGACTTTAACACTCCTCTCTCACTGTTGGACAGATCCTCCAAGAAAAAAATTGAACAAAGAAACCACAGGACTCAATGACACAATCGCTAATTTGGACTTAACAGACATATATAGAATATTCCATCCGTCAAAAAGCGAATACACTTTCTTCTCAGCAGCTCATGGGTCCTTCTCTAAAATAGACCATATGTTATGCCACAAAGCTACTCTTAGCAAATACAAAAACATAGAGATACTACCTTGTATACTATCAGATCATAATGGAATGAAATTAGATATCAATGATAAAGTTAGAAACAGAAACTACTCCAAGACCTGGAGATTAAATAATATGCTATTGAATGATACATGGATAACAGAAGACATTAGGGGAGAAATTAAAAGATTCTTAGAGGTCAACGAGAACAAAGATACAACATATCGAAATCTCTGGGATGCTATGAAAGCAGTGCTAAGAGGAAAGTTCATTGCAGAGAGTGCATTTAATAAAAGAATGAAAAGTCAACAAATCAATGACCTCACATTACAGCTCAAAGCCCTAGAAAAAGAGGAACAGATCATCACCAAAAATAGTAGAAGACAGGAAATAATCAAAATCAGAGCTGAAATCAACGAAATTGAAACAAAAGAAACAATTCAAAAAATTGACGAAACAAAAAGTTGGTTCTTTGAAAAAATCAACAAAATTTATAAACCCTTAGCCATGCTAACAAAAAGAAGGAGAGAGAAACTTCAAATTACTAAAATTCGTGATGGGAATGGAAATACTACAACAGAAACAATTCAAATACAAAACATAATAAGAAGCTACATTGAAAATTTATACTCCAATAAAATGGAAAACATGGAAGACATCAACAGGTTCCTAGAGGCACATGAGCCACCCAAACTGAATCTGGAGGACATACACAACTTAAACAGATCAATTTCAAGCAATGAAATAGAGGAAGTCATAAAAAGCCTACCAACCAAGAAAAGTCCAGTACCAGATGGATTTACAGCCGAGTTCTATAAGACCTTCAAAGAAGAGCTCATTCCAATACTCCTCAAAGTATTTCACGAAATAGAAGAGGAGGGAACCCTTCCAAACTCATTCTATGAAGCTCATATCACCCTGATACCAAAACCAGAGAAGGACACATCAAGGAAAGAAAATTTCAGACCCATATCTCTAATGAACATAGATGCAAAAATTCTTAACAAAATTTTAGCGAATCGCATACAAAAGCATATTAAAAAGATAGTGCACCATGATCAAGTAGGTTTCATCCCGGGGATGCAAGGTTGGTTCAACATCCGGAAATCAATAAATGTAATTCACCACATCAACAGACTTAAAGTCAAGAACCACATGCTTAATTCAATAGATGCAGAGAAACCATTTGATAAAATACAGCACCCATTCATGCTCAAAACACTAGAAAAAATAGGGATAGTGGGGACATTCCTTAATATTGTAAAGGCTATCTATGCTAAGCCCACAGCTAACATCATTCTAAATGGAGAAAAATTGAAAGCTTTCCCCCTGAGAACTGGAACAAGGCAGGGATGCCCTCTTTCGCCACTATTATTCAACATTTTTCTCGAAATTCTAGCCAGAGCAATTAGACAGAACAAAGAAATTAGAGGAATACGAATAGGTAAAGAAGAGATCAAACTATCCCTATTTGCAGATGACATGATTCTCTATTTAGAAGATCCTAAGAATTCCACCAGAAAACTTCTGTAACTCATTAATGAATTCAGTAAAGTAGCAGGATATAAAATTAATGCTCATAAATCTAATGCATTTTTATTGGTAGGTGATGCATCCTCTGAGAGAGAAATTAGAAAAACTACCCCATTCACATTAACCTCAAAAAAAAAAAATAAAATACTTGGGAATCAATCTAACAAAAGATGTGAAATACCTCTACACTGCGAACTACAGAACGCTAAAGAAAGAAGTTAAAGAGCATCTGAGAAGATGGAAAGATCTCCCAAGTTCTTGGATAGGCAAAATTAATATTGTCAAAATGGCCATACTTCCAAAAATGCTATACAAATCAATGCAATTCCAATTAAAATCCCAATGACAGACCTCATAGAAATAAAGCAAGCAATCATGAAATTCATTTGGAGGAATAAGAGACCCAGAATTGCTAAAGCAATCCTTAGCAAGAAGAGCGAAGCAGGGGGTTTCACAATACCAGACCTCCAACTATACTACAGAGCAATAGTAACAAAAACAGCATGGTATTGGTACCAAAATAGACAGGTAGATCAATGGTACAGAATAGAGGACACAGAGATAAACCCAAATAAGTACAGGTATCTCATACTTGACAAAGGAGGCAAAAACATGCAATGGAGAAAAGATAGCCTCTTCAACAAATGGTGCTGGTAAAACTAGAAATCCATATGCAGCAAAATGAAACTAAACCCATATCTCTCACCCTGTACAAAACTCAACTCAAAGTGGATCAAGGACCTAGAAATCAGACCAGAGACTCTGCACCTAATAGAAGAGAAAATAGGTCCAAATCTTCATCATGTTGGCCTAGGACCAGATTTCTTTAACATGACTCCCAAAGCGCAAGAAGTAAAAGCACGAATCAATGATTGGGATAGAGTGAAACTAAAAAGCTTTTTCTCAGCAAAGGAAACAATCAGCAATGTGAAGAGAGAGCCTTCACAATGGGAGAAAATCTTTGCCACACACACTTCAGGTAGAGCACTAATCTCCAAAATCTACCAAGTACTCAAAAATCTTTACACCAAGAACACTAATAACCCAATCAATAAATGGGCCAAGGAAATGAACAGACACTTTACAGAGGAAGATCTACAAGCAATCAACAGATTTATGAAAAAATGTTCAACATCACTCGTTATAAGAGAAATGCAAATCAAAACCACCTTAAGATTTCATCTTACCCCAATTAGAATGTCTTTTATCAAGAACACAGGCAACAACAGGTGTTGGCGAGGATGTGGGGAAAAGGGTACACTCATACATTGCTGGTGGGAGTGCAAGTTGGTGCAGCCACTCTGGAAAGCAGTGTGGAGATTCCTTAGAAAACTTGGAATGGATCCACCATTTGACCCTGCTATCCCACTCCTTGGCCTATACCCAAAGGACTTAAAATCAGATTACTACAGTGATGCAGCCACATCAATGTTCATAGCTGCTCAATTCACAATAGCTAGATTATGGAATCAACCTAGATGCCCTTCAGTAGATGAATGGATAAAGAAACTGTGGTATATATACACAATGGAATATTACTCAGCCATAAAGAAGAATAAAATTATGGCATTTGTAGGTAAATGGATGATGTTGGAGACTGTTATGCTATGTGAGATCAGCCAATCCCAAAAATCCAAAGGCCGGATGATGTCACTGATAAATGAATGATGATGCATAATGTGGGGGAGGAAGGGTGGCAAGAATAGAGGAAGGATAGATAGCATAGAGGGAAGGGAGGGGTGGGGGCGGGGTGGGGGGTAAATATAATAACAGAATGTGTGACAGATACCATTGCCCTGTGTACATGTATGAACGCACAGATGGTGTGACTCTATTTTGTGTACAACCAATGAAACCATAGCTGTACTCCATTTGTGTTCAATGAATCAATAAGTAAATAAAAAAAGACATATCAATATTTTTCTCCTACCATTTGCTCTGTTCATACATACCCTTATGCTCAATATTTTGTAGAGCAGAATATTTGGTGACCTTCCTTTGCTATAATTCTTCATATAATTAAGTAGAATTCTTGAGTCACACATCACCCTATAATTATACTCAATTATGTCTGTTATTTTATGCTTCATTAGCCATCTCAACTACTAGTTTTAACTTTCAACCTGGGATATTTGTCTTCTGGGTTGACCACTAAAACTTGTTCCTGCTTTTATAGGGAGCTAGTTAGACACTGGGGTGGTATACATTGTTTGCATCTTATCTTTTGGGGTCAACATAACTTAAATCAATTCTATGTCCTTATTCTCACCAATCTTAAATATTAACCAGCCTTCAGGGGCCAAATCCGACTCAAGTGTCAGGAAATAATGGAACAGGAAGAGTTTTCTGAGTAGAAGATTATTTCAGAAATCTATAAGGATAATTATTTATAATGAAGAAGAGATAGATATAAGATATATTTAGATACGAATCAAGTTTGGATATTGATGATGAGCAAAATAATGCCATTTGTAATGATTGAAAGTTTGTGACACTTGTATGACTTGTTATGTTAGACTGGAGATTTCTGGGAATCAAGAAGATCCAGGGATGATAGCAAGGAATGGTGAGTTCAGTTTTGAATAAACTAAATTGGAGGATTAAGTAGAAAGCATAACCCAAATATTTAGTAGGGAGTTAAGCATACATAATACCTAAAACTTCAGGTTTTTAGCCAAAATTAAACATTTTGCAAGCATATATGTGCACAGACACATGCAAACACCCATTGTGGTATGCATGTATACATACATGTGTGCATTTGTATATTTAAGTATGCATCAAAGTCAAAGATTTAAAATTGATCAGTATAAAATCAGGCATTAGAACTAGTAGTTTCTCATCAACCTTTTCAGAGAGTCATAAATACTAAAAACTTGAAAAAATGAATGATCTACCTATGAAACAATATCAGTCATCATATAATGGCAGGAAGATGACAATGTTCTCTTAGCACATACCACCCTAGTAATGGTTGTGGCTCAGAGACCATGACTTTGTGACAGCTGTGTCATTTAATGAAATTACAAAGTAAAGCAAAGCATTGTGATGTTGAAAAAAGATGCTTCAAAATCAGTTCTTTGCACTTAGAAACTTCATACAATAACATAGTGCTACTGGCAAACATTTTCTACTTATTGTTTTGCGAGTGTGAAATGTCACATATTTTCTTTTTTACATTAATTTCTAACTTCATTTGTGTAACAATCAATCAGGTTTAAAAGTTTGATGAGAATTTAATACTCTTCCTTTCACAACTTTCAAAATTTACTTCTAATAATATAACTGAAATTTCATATTTTTCTGCAGAAATAATCTAACCATTATCTGATATTTTTACTTTCATTGATCTTTCACTAATGTGATAAAAGCTTATAAAATTACACAAAAGTTTTAAATGAACACTTTTATTTAATGAACTCACACAATGAAGCATCAAATATTAATAAGATAATAAGTTACATTTCAGTAAGAAACAAGTAATATGATATTTGAAGCATTATTTTAAATTGAAGGAAATTTGTTCATTCTAAGATACTTATTTATCCCTTTGCATTACAAAACATGTATTACACCCTTTTGCATTCCTACAGATAGTGAATTAATACTGTGAAAGAAATCTAATAGAAAATATAACTAATGGATATAACTAAAAGATAGGCAGATAAATAGAAAATAAGCTCACAACATTCATTGGGTGAATTATAAAAAGACACTTTTTAAAATTTCAGTGTCCCTGTACATCTCTTATGGAACTTTCTTCCCTTGCCTGTGGATAAAAGGTAGGGTCAGGAGCCCAAGTGAACCTTAGGCAAATCCTCAGCTTTGGGTGCTTAATGACTACACTCAAAGTGTCAGCAGGCTGCATCCTCATGTTGTGCTCAACTAAGGAAGAGTCCACTTCCAGTTTCATGCTAGATATAGCAGGGTTAATTTCCTAGATTCTGTATGACTGAGGGCCCTGGCTTTTGGCTGGCTCTTGGCTAGGGAAGCCCTCAGATCCTACAGGCTGTCCACAGCTCTAACAAGCTATTTACAGATTCTTACCTTGTACTGGTTCTTTAACGTGGTTATAACAGAGTTTCCAGCTTTCGAGTGTTAAGATGGAATATTATATAACAATACGGTTACAATAGTAATAGTAATAGTAACAGTAAGAGTGACATCTCATCAGGTTTTTGTCTGTTACATAACTAAATCATGAGAGTAACAATCCTCACTTTGGCTGTATTCTTTTGTTTATAATAGGAATCATTAGTCCTGCCCACATTCAAGGAAATATGATTATACAATGGTGTAAACACCAAGAGGTGGAAATTACTGGGGGAATCATATTAAGGTCTGTCACCACAATGTGTTTTGATTGAGGATAAGAGGGTATGAGACAAGAAGTAAACAAATAAATGGGGAAAGAAAAAATTTTGAGTATACTACTGCTCAAATTATGGAATTGGAGGAATATTTTCCATTTATTTGCATACCATATTTTCTGTTATATTATTATATTATTTTAATGAAATTCAATTTTATTAAACATTTACCAAAAGAGAAAATACAGTATTATTTATTTAATACTATAATCTTAATTTAATACATAAATATTACTGTATTAAAAAAACTGGTCCTTTCAAAAATTACCATTGTCTCTTAAATTATTAATCCAGACTGTTTTCTGGTTTTTTTTTTTAGTAGAATTCATCGTATCAACATTTAAACCACTTTCTTAGTTCCTATAACACTTCATTCATCTCAACTTTTTAGGTGCTACTTGATTCAGATTCTCCAGTTATTCAACTGGAGTTGAATAACTTCCATCTTTGGAATTCTCAGTTTAGGTACAGATCAGAGCTATATCCCTCATGATCCATTCTCCTTTCTCTATCTGTGGTAATCCCATTCTTTCTCCTTCAACCATCATCTCGACATAAGCTATTCTTAAAATACTATCTCTAGTTTACTAATATATAATCTCAATATCCACCTGAAATTCTAGGCATTTTTTGTTATTATGTGAATGCAGACTCGTTTTTTAGCTTTAATATCTTAACTGTGCCTTTGTACCTCAGATATTTCCATCATGACAAAATTAACAATGTAAAGCTAAAGTCAAATCTATCAAATTATTTCTTGCTCATAAATCTTGTTAGTTACAACAACATTCTCTCATACATTCAATAATTTTCATGTTTGTCTTATTTTACTCTATTATTTTATGCCTCAAGTCAAGCTATAATTAAGAATACAAAAATCAAATTAAATTGGAATCTTGTCTTAAGGGGTTATTTGACAATTATCAGGTACATGATTCCAAATGATAAGTACTATTGTTATGGTATTAAAAGTATGCTACAGAAGTATGTGTAAAAATAATAGGAAATTAATCTGAAGTATAAGGAGATTCCTCTAAACTCAAACTGAATTGTCTTAGAAGACCACTGAATTTGATTTTGTGTTTGTCAGCAAAAAAGGAATAGAGGGAAAGAAAGGGATTCCTTTTTAATTTGTTACTGTGTTCTGTATGCCAACTCGGAACCTTCTTCTCTTTCTACTGTTTTTGCCAATACGCGGTTTAAACTCCCATTAATTCTTACCTGGATATATCGCTTGAGCTTTTCACTGATCTTCCTGTCTTCCCACTCTTCTGATTCCTTTGTATCCTATTCTTCAAAGTCAAAAAAGCTGTAATTACATTAGAAACTGAGTTTGGTCTGAATGTCTTTATTAGAGCTTCTCATTATTCCAAACCAGAAATCTTTGGATGTTTGTGACATTCTCTAAAGATTAAAGATATAGCTGTTATAGCAATAGAAAACAGATTAAAATGTTGTGTTCCCCAGGAAGATTCTCCAGGACCATCAGGAGAATCAGCCCCACCTGAATCCCTTCCCGCTCTCTATAGCCCTGCCCTAATCCCTTCCTACTCCCTATAAATGCTGGAAACACAGGAACTAACACGAGATTTTCCGGCACACAGCTCTTAGGTGTAAGGGCGATCATTGCTGACCAGCTAAAATAAAAGCTTCTTTTGACTTTACATGATCAGCTTGGATGATTTTATTTTCTTTGGGTACAACATAGCCAGGTGTGATGGTGCGTGCCTGTAATCCCAGCAGTTTGGGAGGCTAAGTCAGGAGGATCATGAGTTCAAAGCCAGCCACAGCAACAACGAGGCACTAAGCAACTCAGTGAGACCCTGTCTCTAAATAAAATATAAAATAGGGTTCAGTAGTTAAGTGCCCCTGAGTTCAATCCCTAATACCCTCCCCCACCAAAAAAGGATTAACAATATGAGAAACAACTTTGTACATTATAAAAGTAATATTATTTCTACTGGAAATCAGATGTGGATAAATAAATAAGTAGACAGAAAGAAGACTATATGATGAAAAAAATAGAAAATATTTTCCAGAGAGTTCAGTAAAACTCAAAGGAAAGAGCTTCCATTTGAAGGTGATTTGAAGGTTAGAGGGATAGATGAAAAAATAAGAAAGATAAAATCCAAGTAGAAGTAAATCGTGAGTGTACTGCTTCTGCTTAGAAAAAGTATGTGCAAATTTGAAAGTAGGGAACCGGTCTCCAGAGCTCTTAGGATAAAGGCTGAGTTTCTTAGCTTGAATTACAAGAATTTCATGATGGTCTCAATAACCTTCTAGTCATTTTTTCTTACTTCTCTTCATACACACTATCATGGGTCTCCAGAGGAACAAAATTAATAAGACATGTACACATGAGTGAGATTTATTTTAAGGAACTGGCTCCTGTGGTTATAGAGACTGACAATTCTCTTATCTGCCCAATGACCTAACTGACTGAAGACCCAGTGAAGAGACAATATTACCATTCAAGTTTGAAGGCTATTAGGATGGAGATCGGGCCAGAACCACCATAAAAAATACCATACAATGGATGACTTTGACAACCGAAATTTATTTTCTCACAGTTTGAGAGGGTAGGAAGTCCAAGATCAAGGTCTAGCAGAGTTCATTTTCTGGTTATGGCTCTCTTCCTCATATTTAGATAGGATCTTCTCTCTGTCCTCTCATGGTAGAGACAGAAAAGGTGGTTCTTCCATTACTTGCAAAACCACTAATTCTATCAAGTTAGGATTCCGTGCTTATGGCCTCATTTAACTTTAACATCTAAAATAATGTTTCAAAATACAGTCATATTGGGAGTTAAGTCTTCAACATATGAATTTTAAGTGTACAGAGATCAATCTATAGCATGTAGGAAGAATTGATATGTAATTCAAACCTCTGTTATTCAGCAGTTTGTCACTGTGACCAAAATACCTGGTATGAACAATTTAAAGGTGGAAAGACTTATTGCAGTTCATGATTCAGAGGTTTCAATCAATGGACAGATGACTACATTGTTTTGCTCCTGAGGTGAGTCAGAACATCATTGTGGAAGGGCATGGCAAAGGAAAGTTGCTAAGCTCATGACAGCCAGGACCCAGACACAGAAAGGCAAGAAGGGACCAGGGACATGCTATAGTCCTCATGGGCACACCCAAGTGAAATACTTCTATCAACTTGTCCCTACCTGCCTACAGTTTCTACCTCTTCCTAATAACTCATTCAAATTACTAATTCAGTAAATAGATTAATTCCCTGGTGATGTTAGAACCCTTATGATCTGATCCCTTTCAAAAGCTCCAAATCTGATCACTGCTGCACTGGGAGCCAATTCTTCAAGACATAAGCTTTTTGAGGTCATTCTTGGATCTAAATCATAACAAAGTCTGAAGGCTATCAAACTGGGGACATGGAAGAATTATTTTACAGCTCAAGTCCACAGACAATTTGCAGACAAAATTTCTTCTTTTAAAAAATAAATTTTCACTACATATTGATTACACAAATATTGCATTCCATTGTGACCACTTCATACATACATATAATATGCTTTGATTATATCCACCCTCTCTTATATCTTCTTCCCCTGGTCCTTTCTTCTTCCATAATAGTTTCTCTTCTATTTCCATGTCACTCTCTTTTCCTAGATTTTGCCTATGAAAGAAAACCTGCAATATTTGTATTTCTGAGTTTGGCTTATTTTGCTTAAAATGATGCTATCTATTAGTACCCATATTCCTGCAAATGACATGATTTCATTCTTCTTGGTGGATGAAAAACACTGTTTCTGTGTGTCTGTGTGTGTATGTGTCTGCCTGTCTCACATTAATTTTTATCCATTCATCTGCTGAAGAGCATCCTAACTTGGTTATTGTGAATAATGCTGCAATGAATATGGATATGCAAGTATCTCTGTAATATGTTGGCTTTGATTTCTTCAGATATATACCCAGGAGTAGTACAGTTGGATCAAATAGTAGTTTTAGTGTTTTGAGGAAATTTCAGACTGTTTTCCATAATTACTTCAAGCTCTGGAAGGTCAATATTTGTTCTATTCAGGCTTTCAGATTATTGGGAGTGACATACTCAGGTTATATGTTGGATATAAGTAACTTGCTTTTGATTTTTATGGGCCCTTATAGCCAAGAATTTACCTTGACATTGGCCTCCAATGTCTACCTCACAATGCAAAATGCATTTAGTCCATTTCCAATAGTTCCATAGTCTTAACAGTTTCTCATTGTTCAAAAATTGAAGTCTAAAGTCCCACTTGAGAGTCAGGGGATATGTCCTTTCAAATTTCCAGGAGAGAATCTGTTCCAAGCATTACTCTTGGCCTCTGGTATTGTTGGAAAACTTGCAGGGACTTAATTTCAATTTCTAACTGGTCATCAAATGGTGTATCTCCCTTTCTCTTCTCATCATCTTCCTATAATGACACTAGTCATATTAGATAAAGGGGTCACCTTATTCTATTATGACCTCATCTTAACTAATCACATTGGCAAAGATGCTATTTACAAATTCACATTCTAAGAACTTTGACATATCTCTCCAGGGAACACAATTCAATCCATAACAACGATGAACCAATTACGCTTCACTGACATTAAGAAATGTGTTAACATGTTAGTAGGTTACATTTTTAAATGATTATCTGATAGAACTGTTAAAATATAAGAACCATTCCTGATTATAAAAATAAAAATGGTAACATCCCCAAAAGCAATTCTGAAAAACTAAGAATAAAAGTACACACAATATCACTATATTGTTCTGTCAGACTGCTTAAGACAATTAATTTATAAACTATCTACTTGGGAGGCTGAGGCAGGAAGACTACAAGTTCAAGGCCAGCATGGAAACCATAGGAAGACCCTGTAAAATGAATAAATAATTTAAAATGGATAAAAAAATTTAAAACCCTCAATCTGTCTATATTGGGTAGATGTGGGGCAAAAGCTACATACACTCAAACTGAGTATTCTAATGTGTATGTCAGAAAGCATATAGGAAATATATCAGAAATTACTTTCATGGGATGGAAATGTAGCTTGGTGGTAGAGGACTTGCCTATGCAGTCATGAGGCCCAGAGTTTAACCCCCAGCACTGAACAAAATGTATTAAAAAAAGTAACTTTCACAACTAAAACATTGGCAGTTCAATACATTGGTAATACATATGTAAAAAAGACATATTGAGTTATATATTTTGTTTCTAAATAGGAAAACAATATTTAAAAGCCTAAGCTAATGTGACATAGCTCACACTTTAAGTATAATACAGTAAAAACTTGACAAATGATTTTAAAGATCGTCTGGAAGAGTAAAATAGCAAAATATATTTATGGACATTTTAAATATGATGAAACAAGAATTACATGCCCCCAAAGATATCAAAATAAATAATACAATATCAAAATATTACTGGGATAATTATATATATATATATATGTACATATATATATATATGATCATATGAAGGAGTTTTATTGGATTGGATTACACAACCAGAATGTATTGTTTCCCGCAGTGGCTGTCTGCAGACTGAAGAGCTGGAGGAATCAGTAGCAGCTCAATCCAATAAGTTAGACTCAGAATAAGAGGGATCAATGATGGGGTTCCAGTCCAAACATCTGAACTTCCCCGGTGAGTCACTGGGAAGAGTCCACTTTGGAAGCATGAAAGAACTGGAGTAAGATGTCCTCAGATTAGCAGAGCTGCCATCAAGAACCTACTCTAAGAATTGAGCTTGTGTCTGCTGCTGTGTCCTTATTCTTTCAACTTATGTTCCATCCAAACCTCCAAATTTATTGGACTGTGCCCACACTGAGGGTGGTCTCCACCTCACTTTGCTGTTGTACATGATTCCTAGAAACACCCTCATTCAGACAGCCAGAAGCCTCATCATCATCAGCATCTCTAATGCAACCAAATTTACAATTCAGATTGACCATCACGTTTTATCTCTATTTTGTCTCCTTTCAATTGATAAGAGCTGGTTACTTCTATAACAGGAAAACAAACAAACAAGAACAAAGGTTCATGAGGTTGAAATACAGTGCAAGGATGCAAGCTTATTTCTTTTGTTAGGTAAAAACCTGATAAGGCAATCAGGGCAATTATGATATCTCCATGTTCATTAGGATTCTAGTGGACTCCCTCTAAGCTGATGCTCTGCCCCCGTCAATATACAGTTTCTAGGATGATTAATTTGCTTCTTCCTTCCCACCCACATTTTAACCAAGGGATCTATATATCCTACTTCTACTCATATGTTATTGGTTACAAAGTAGTCACATGGTTGAGCCCAGTAAAAAAAGACCACATGAAGTATAGTCTTTGCTAGGGAGCAATGTATACAACTAAAAAAATGTTTATTTTAAAAAGATATTCATGAATATAAGGATAACTTGGTATATACTGCCCATTTAGCCATTCAAATATATATGTTCCTTTTTCTTCTTGCTCATGGAAATTTCGGATTTTTTTTCCAAAAGCTCCAGTCTTATTATCAAGAAAAAAGTTTATTTTTCACTTCTGTGCAGAGCAAAAAAGGTTATAACAACTCTACTAATTAACTTATAAAGCAACTGATATTCTCATACATGGTTGAGAAAATTGAAATTTTCCAATTTTTTGTTAAAGCTATTTGACATATGAAATGAAAACTCCAAAATTTTACATAAACTTTTATCTAATAGCATAATTAATGACCTAATCATATCATGATTTTTACAAAAGAATGGTTTAGTGATAATTTGATACTAATATAAATCCCCCAAATGAGTAAATGATTAAATAAATTATGAAACATCTATGGAATGGAACACTGTGCTTGAAATCATGCTTAAAACATTTTTAATGAGCATACCTACAATATTGTAATTTGACAAAAACATTAGGATGAAAAGTATGTACCCATTAATTTTTCTTAGCTTAATAGAAAGATACCTGTAGACATAAAATTAAATATTCCATGTAATAATGTCATTGGGCTGCTTCAGTTTCATTGCTGGAAACTATTCTTCCTCCCCAATGGCTTCATTGTTTTCTTGAGTTTCTCAGATGACGAATGCTGAGTATAGGTGTCACACTTTCTTCTAGTCCTCTTGAAGCTCACATATTAATGCTGTTACAGTTGAGGCTTATGAGGTTGTCTGTGGGAAGTGGTGAGGTGAATCAAGGTGTTTGATTACCTTGAGGCTGTGTTGTGCTTGCACTGGGATTTCCCTGTACGAAAGTATAGGGTTAACGTTTCCTTGGGCAAAAGTACAGGGTTAACATTCCCAGTTGTTATGGCATGCTGGCCCTTGGCTTCTCTGGACAAACTTCCAGAGATGACAGTTTTACCCTTGAATTGCAGACTCCACCTCCTAGGAAAAGAAGATTTTGAACATAGCAAAGTAACCATAATGTCTCATCCTTGCTGTGACCTTCAAGTCTGCCTGCCTTCCAGAAACTTTTTCTCACAAATAACTTTTTGGTGATAAAACCTATATAATAAATGTGTGGAACCAGCTCTGGGTCACTATTCCTCCATCAGATGATAGTACCTACCTGATCCCACCTTTTTCTCTAAATGTTTTTATCTCTTTTCTTAATCTCCCATGCTCCTCACTGGTTTCTGAATTAATGGCTGTGCAGGTTGCAGTAGTTGTCTCTCTATTGAACCCAACAAACCCTAGCTGGAGAGTGTCACTGCTATCATTGCTCTGGTTTCCAAGGAGTCAGTAATACTCTTTTCTTGTTCTGGTCCAAGGAAAACATGACCTTCCTTAAACTTAAGTGTCTTATAACTACTTCACTAAGCCAGGCTGATCTTACCCTAATGGAAACATTTCACCTGTCCATACCCTAGAGTCCAGAATAAACTTTCACCTGCTACTAAGGAGAGAACAATAGATTATTACTATTAATTTCAGATGAATACCATCTACTAATTAATAAATATTATTTTAACTAAATGTGCTCAGCTAATAGTCTGAAAACCACTCTCAGGACTAAAAAATAAATATTAGGTTCCTGTCTTTAAAGAAATAAAAGAGATGAGATTGACATACAATTATACTTAGAGAAAAATGGAAACAGCATATTAATTAATTGCTAAATTGCATGGTATAGAATGTAACCACAAAAAACGAAAGTTTAGGCAAGATAATTTCCAAGGGTCTTGACAATCTTTATATGCTGTGCCTCTGCCATTAGTGTGTAGATATTTCAATGAGCAGAAATGACTTCAGCAGTGTCAGCACTGAGTGCTAATGGAACCATAATTTTCTAAATATGTTTCAAAATGCACTTTTGTTCTGAACACTCTATATTCATTAAAGTGATGTTTATGGAAATACAATTGATTATCCTCATCTTTTGCTATTCAGTGTGCAGAACTCAAGGTGATTTTGATCAGGTGTTAATGTAAAATTATTATCTCATAGTATACTACCTACAATCTTTTAAGATGAGAATTATTATCCACATTTCACAAATGTTGAAAATGAGCCCAGAGAGTTAAAGTAGTTTGCCTGATCATATCATTAGTGACACACATAACTGATGTAAGTGCTGAGAGTACTCAGAAAATGTCAGAGAATAGAAAGTTGGGACATGGGGTGGATGTGGATGTGGGAGGGACAGAGGTGAATAGAAAACATTTTTTGGGGGTAGTATATGTACTAGAAATAAATATGATTTGGAGAATTAGAAAATAAATATTTGATGCTAAATTTTAATAAAGGAAAAAAAAACATAACAAGGAGAATATGTGTTAAAGAAAGAAACCAGAAGAGAGAGTTAATTGAATGAGAAATCACAGGGATAATAACATAAGATGGAAAATAATCCTTAATTCCCATTTCTTACCACTTCTCTTCCCCCAAATGAGCATGTTTACATATTCCCCAAATTACAATCTCTTGGCACTGAGTTTTTATATCTGCTTTCTTTGCCCAATTACCATCCTAGTAATTGTATTCCTACCATAATAGGACTACCATGAAGAGAAAAATAATCAGGTGAAATTAACGAATAATTGAAAGTTAAGGATATGATCACAGAAATTTTTAAAAAATCAGTAGTCTAATGTTAATGCTTACACTTAAACTGATTACCTAACAAACATAGGAAGATTTATGAATTTGTAAGTCAAAGATTTTACTATTTTATTTGAAGTTAAAACCAGTTCAAAGGATGAATTTATCTATATATGTATATTTATATATATATACACACACAATAAAGTAGCAAAATGTTATTTGCATAATATGCAAAGTTTTTATACAAACAGAGCAGTAAGATAATGTTTTGCATCATTTTTCTCTCCAATTGTATATTTAACTTCTGGATAAATTCATTTGCATTGCTTTGAATAGATAATTTTAAGGACAACCTCAATTCTTATAGAACTCTACCAAATTCTACAAGTTTAGTCAAAGAAGATACTCTCAATCCATCCCCAGAGGGTTTGCTGGACAATGCCTGGCACTCCATAAAAGGACTCTCAGTAATCTTTGCCCATTTCCAGGTCTGTGATATAATTTCCTGATCTCAGAGAGGACTCACAGTTTTAACTTCCAAGTACTTAGGAAGCTCTGAAGGAAGATCTTCAA
>JAJEJO010004091.1:202096-380690 GCA_020662805.1 Glaucomys volans | reverse complement strand
TTGTGCTTGCGGGCAATGTAGCGCAGGATGGCATTGCTCTGCGTGATCCTGTGAGTCCCATCAATCAAGTAGGGCAGCTGGAGAGACAACCAGGGGAGGTCAGGTGGGACATCTGATCCCACAGTCCCTCTTCCCTGAGTTAGCCACATGAGACCTGGCACTTGACTTGTCTGGCACATGGTAATCACTTACATAAACATACTGTAGAATGCATGAAAGAGCTGGGACACAGACCAGAAAGACAGTGTAGACACCCAGAGCTGAGAGTAGTTGAGCAGAAGCACTGATCCTCACAACCGAGGAGGGCAAGGAGATGAGGGAGGGTTTCAATCACTTTCCCCAACCACCTGTCCTCTGCACCTACATTGGGAAAGTCCAGGCCCAGCTTGAATTTCTCTTTTAGCCACTGGCTTCTGTCATAGTCAGGAGCTGTGGGGAGAAGATGATGTGAAAGCACACTTCCCCTGAGTCCAACCCTCTTTCCCCAGGACCCTCCCAAAGAGTCAGGGATAAGACCCCTGAAAGGGTGGATCTGGAATCTGAGTCACTTAACCTCATATTCCAAGGTTACAGGGGTAAAGAATGTTTGTGAGGGCTGTGGACCCAAACCGATCGAGACTTACAAAAGGTTTAGGCAAGGGCTGAGGGGAACCCAATCTAATTACAGATACAGAAAGCCACAGCAATCTCCTCTTAGATCTTCTGTTGTAAGGCCAAAATACACTGTCAAAGAGGTTTCTGGAAGGGCCAGGCTTTAAGTGCAGCAGGCCTGTAGGCTGAAGCAACAAGTGGTCTGGGCATAGGTACTAAGTAACAATCAGCAAGACCTGGGCTGGCACTTGAACAGGAGGGTGACATTACCATCCCCGAAAGTATATCTCTTCTCCTCATAGCTTGAGTCTGTGTATTCCAGGAGCAGGCAGATGGCGTGAGCCAGCTGGGAGAGATGGCCATGGAGGAGGTCAGAGATGGAGGGATCCCAATCCTGTGACTTCCTCTCCTCCAAGGGAACCCCACTCCCCCTCCTACACTTATCCTACACACACACACAACGCACACAAGCTGGCAAAGCTCTCCTGACAGGTACAATCAGAGAGCTCCAGTGAGCCCTGAAGAGGACCCTCTTCTAGAACCAGGCCCCCATGTCCCAGCCCCTCATCCCCACCCCACCGGCCATGCGGACCCCTAGCTCACCCCGCGGACGTCCCAGTATCCTAGTGTCATAGGCATGGTACTGCGGGCTGAGCTGACCGCCAGGCTCGCCTCCAGCTTCTGACAGTGGCTGCGGCACAGAGGGGTGGAGCCTAGTTTTGGTTGAGTCTTTAGCCCGCCCAGCCCCGCCCCCTGATTCCCTCAGCCGGGAGCCGCGAGCCGGGAGCCCGAGCCTGGACCCTGGGAGGAGGAGTAAGATCCAAGGCAGCCACAGCGTAATGGTCCCGGGAGTGAGGGCCGAGTGCCCAGAAACTCAAGGCTCGGTTGTGCACGCCTTCTCCCCAGCCCGGTCAGCGCCTTCCCGCCCCCACTCCCCGCTGGGTGTACAGGAGTGGCTGCACACTTAGAGACAGACACTCTGGTAACAGAGCAGGGTTATTGTCCCTCCTTCCCCTCCGCAGGTTGCGCAGTCTTGGCCCCTGTGAGAAACCCCTTCTGGCTCTGAAGACTCAGCCTGCCAGGTCGGGTCAAAATGGGATTCTTCAGCCTGAGAGATGAATGCTCCTCTTGGTCCACGCTAATTCCTAAAAGTCAGGTGGTCTACAGCCTCTACCGAGGTGTATATTCAGAGATCTTGTTTCTGGGGTTAGAAGAGTGCAGTCCCTGTTAGAAATCTCCACACCCATTCCAACGGGACAAGGCGTCCCAGCTCAGATCCCCAGTGTGTCCAGGCTCAAGAAGCAGCCTCTTTCCTCTAAGGGAGTTACCCCAAAGGCTTGTACACGGAGAGGCTATAGGACTATGTACTGGCGCAGGGCCTGGCCCCCTGACTTGGTGTGGTTCTAGTCCCTTATCTGTTTCTCATTTTGAGTTTTACACATATTCAGTTTCAAAAGAAAAAAATCCCACTGTGGAAATGAGTTGTTGAAAAACCATTAACTAGAATGATAAATTGGTAAACTAAATGATTAACATGAATGAGAATCATAGTATTGAAAGACAGGACAGGTATTGTACAATGGTGTTCAACTCTCTGGTCTCTATTGAACAAACACTTGTGGAGATCCTACCACACACCCCATGAATAGAAGACAGTCCATGTCGAACTCAATTTAGCCATTAAGGACCAAAACTCAGTGAAAACTACAGGGGAGGATTTTGGAAATATGTACATATTAAATGTTTTTATACACTGAGCATAGTGGAGAGGGAGAGAGGTCAAGTGCAGAAGGAGGGCTGGGGATGTAGTTGAGGGCTGGGGATGTAGCTCAGTTGGTAGAGTGCCTGCCTCACAAGCACAAGTGCAGAAGAAGGAGGCCATGATGCCCAGGACGAGGATTCTGAGGAGCCGAGAAGGTGGAGCCAGTGCACAGGGTCCCCTTCAGAGGAGGAGGACACCTGTGCAGAAGGAGGGAAGGAGACCAGCAGGCTCTCCAAGGTGGGTCCCAAGGTCCAGGAGTATCATGCCAAGGGATGGCATGGGTCGCTGAAAGGGACTAGGGAGCAGTGGGGATTAGGGTCACTGGAAACTGGTCTGAAACAAGGGATTGTGGACCAACTGACCTCACAGAAATTCACCCCAATGTTGCCTGGTCCCCCAATGTACTCTGTCCTGATGGTACTATGTGGACCAGTTCTAAATGTTTAGAGGAATACTGTGGGATAATCAAAATGTATGGGACGAAATTTGGCCTAAAACCTATAAAATGACTTCTGGATTAGATTTCATGATTCTTTACAGGTCTGTGGGTAACATGTGGACACCCTCATGGCAAATTCATAGATACTCAACATAAAATGAAGTACAAAAGAATTCTTTAAATTAGTAGTAATAACTATCAACAACTGGATATAGTGACAAATGCCTGTAATCCCAGTGACTACAGAATCTGAGGCAGAAGATCACATATTTGGGCCAACCTCAGCAACTTTGTGAGACTGTCACAAAATAAAAAGGGCTGGGGATGTAACTCAGTGGTAGAGCACTCTGGATTCAATCTCCAATACTGAGAGTGGGGGTGGGGAAAGGAAGAGGAAAGAAAGAAAGAGAGGAAGGAAGGAGGGAGGGAAGGAAGGAAGGAAGGAAGGAAGGAAGGAAGGAAGGAAGGAAGGAAGGAGGAAGGGAGGGAAGAAGGAAAGAAGAGATCAATAGACATTGAAAAAAATTAAATGTTAAATATCATCTAGGTAAACTTAACAAATTCAGAATAGAAAAAACTAGCTCTTAAAACTGAAAAGAAGAAAATAAAGATCACCATTTATGAGATGCTGCCAAATTGGAATTAAGGAAAAAAATTTTTCCTACATGCCTAAAATGTTAAGAATAAGACAATTTAACTAGGGATTTTAGAAAGTTAGTAACAATGTTTAAGGTTAGAAAATTATGGAGAACAGAAAGAACACCAAGGAGAAAAATATTGAAACTTTTATCCATACCCTTAAGAAACCAACAGTTGATTCTCTAAAACCTTTAAATTCATAAAAACAAAAAGGGGAAACAATAAGTTAGTAACAGGATTATTCTGAAGACAGAAATAATTTCTCAAGTTAGGGAAGTGTTTTCTCTCAGCAATGTGTTCATCTTACAGCCAAGTAAAACATACACAAGCATAACACAATTTGTTAAAAGAAATGAAGATCTGAATGAAGTCATAATGCATCATAAAGAAAAATAATGCCACAAAATTACACTTGTTCTTCAGGAATTTGCGGCACAAATTTTGAAAGCTTTCCAAAGAGGAAGGTGTGACATAAATTGTCATAAACTCCACCCCTGTATGGCACGAGATAAGGGCCCTGGGGAGACAGCACAGTGGAGGTGGTTGCAAAGCCCTGTCCCTCACTGGTCTGGGTCCACTATCAGGCACTGGTATCTTAGAGAAAGAACATGGTGTTGTGGTCAAGAGCACCCTGTGCTCCTGCCCAGTATGCTGGGGAGGGTCAGAGAGCCAGAGGAGGGTGGGGAGGAGGGAGGGAGGGAGAGGGACACGGTACATACGGTTCTTTGTGCTCTTTTTGCAAATTTTCTCAAAGTCTGACACTATACCAAAATAGAAAGTAAAAAAATACATTTATCACGTGACCCATGATACACATACATATATTATTAGTTGAAATAAAAGCTTCATCACACAAGACTTGCTTTAACTACAAAGAATTGCATCCTGAAATTGCCTTATTCTATTTTTTAATGGTTTTAAATTCACATGTTATTTTCTTAAAGTTTTATTTGCAATTGACACATAATAATTGTGCATATTTATGGGGTATGTGTGATGTTTTGATACATAAAAATAATCAAATCAGGGTATTTAGCATATCCACCACCTCCAATATTGATCATTTCTTGGTGAGAAGAACATCCAAATCCTCTCTTCTAGTTATCTGGAAATACACACTACAGTATTGTTGGCTAATATCAACCTACTGTGCAATAGAGCACAGAACTTATTCCCCTTTTCCAACTGCAGTTTTGGACCTGCTGCCAGTCAGTCCCAGTCCCTCCTTCCCTTACCCTTTCCAGATTCTAGTAATCAGTATGCTACTCTGTACATCTATGAGAGCAAATGTCTTAGATTCCACAAGTGAGCAAGGCCATGCAGTACTTATATTTCTGTACCTGGCTTATTTCACTTAGCATAATGATCTCCAAGTTCATCCATTTTGCTGCAGATGATAGGATCTCATCCTTTTAGTGGCTTCATAGTATTCTTCATAGTGAAGCCACTATGAAGTGGCTTCATAGTATTGTGTTTATGTACCACATTTTCTTTACCCATTCACTTGTTGGTGGATACATTGATTGATTCCAAATCTTGGCTATTGTGAATAGTGCTACAAGAAACATGGGACCACAGAGATCTCTTCAAAATATTCCTTTCATTTCCTTTGGCCAAATAGTCAGCAGTGGGGATTGTTGGATTCTTTGGTGTGTTTTTAATTTTTTGAGGAACCTCCATACTGTTTTCTGTAATAGCTATTCTGATTCCATTCTCACCAACAGTATGTAAGGGATCCCGGTTCTCTACATCCATGCCAGCATTTGTTGTTTTTGGGTCTTTTTTATAATAGCCATTCTAACTGGAGTGAGGTAGTAGCTCATTGTGGTTTTGATTTGCATTTCCCTGATGACTTCATGATGTGGAGCATTTTCATATAGTCATAGGCCATTTGAAGGTTTTCTTTTGAGAAACATCTGTTCATATATTTGTCCACTTTTAAATCAGATTGAGGGGACTTTTTGAGGTTCTTCATTTTGTTTTTGTGTTATTTTTGTTGTTTTGGGTTTTTGTTTGCTTGGTTTTGTTTATTTTTAACATTTGAAATATTTTTAATATTTAAAGTCCTTGTATTTTCTGGATGTTCACCTTGTCAGATATATAGTTTGCAAACATTTCACTCCCATCCCATAGGTTCCCACTTCCCTCTGTTGCTTGTTTTCTTTACTGGACAGATCTTTTTAGTTTGATGTCATTCATTTGTCTGTTTTTGCTTTGGTTCCTGTGCTTTTGAGCTGTTATCCAAAAATCCTTCCTCAGACTAATGTCATGGAGCATTTTCCCTTTTCTTCTGGTGGTTTTATAGACTTGATTTTTGGGTTTGGTAAGAGGAAGAGTCTAGTTCCATTCTTCTGTATGTGGATCTCCAGTTTCTCCAGCACCGTTTATTGAAGAGTTTGTCCTTTATCCACTGTTTGTTCTTGGCATCTTTGTTGAAAATAAATTGGCTATAAGTGCATGGATTTTTTTTCTGTGTTCTTTACTCCAGTTGTTGTGTCTATTTTTACGCCTAAATCATGCTGTTTGTTTACTGCAGCTTTGTGATATAGTGTTGTAGCATCTGGTAGTGTGATGCCTCTGGCTTTGTTCCTGTTGCTCAAGATTGCTTCAGCTATAAAGGGTCCTTTGTGGTTCCATGTAAATTTTCTGATTTATTTTTTTGTACATCTGGGAAAAATGCCATTGATATTTGGATAGGGATTACACTCAATCTGTAGAGTGGTTGGGTAGTATGGACAATTTAACAATATTAATTCTTCCAATTCATACCCAGTTTTGTGTCCAATCATAAATGTTTTATAGCTTTCATTATTGAGGTCTTTCACTTCCTGGTTACATTAATGCCTACGTGTTCTATTTTCTTTATTTTCTTGTATGCGTTGCAAATTGAATTGCTTTTCATTTCTTTATTAGACAATTCACAATTTTTTTATTTTGAGTAACAAGTTTTTTTTAAAGGCATATCAACAATAAGCAAAGTAAACATTTAAACAGGTCTTAACTTCTGTACTAGAATTGTTCGTTAAAGTCCAGTCTCTAACATTTTTAGATCAGTAATCATCATCTTCATCAGAGTCCATGACTTTTCTTCTGTTGAATTTGACGTTGTTTTCTTTTCTGTTTTTTGGCTTACTTTTTCAAGGATTTCTATTAAGCCTTGTTCTGATACCTTCCCACCGAGTTGTCCATATCTTGCCATCTGTATAAGGTAATTTTCCACTGTTTTAGTTTTCTCGGGCTTTACAAGTGATAAATCACTTAACCTGGACCAAGCTGACTGATCCAGAACTTGAGCCAAGATACTGTTTCTCATTTCTGCTTGCCTGTGCTTTGCTTCTTGTTGTGCTGCTTCGCCAGGATCCCCATGCTTCGCCTGCAGCTGGGCCAGTCGCTGCTTCCTCAGCTTCTCCACCTCCTCCTCCGCTGTGCTGCAGCTAGCAAGGGTCCAGCAGCCACCACGCTCTCAGGCCCACTCCGATAATTCACACTTGGTGCATAGAAACACTACTAATTTTTAAATGTTGATTTTGTATTGTGCAACTTTACTGATTTAATTTATTAATTCTAACAGTTTTATCATGGAATATTTTGGGTTTCCTATAGAAGACCACATCATCTGCAAACATAGACAATTTGACTTTGTCCTTTCTACTTTGGAAGTCCTTTATCTCTTTCACTTGCCTACTTGCTCTGCCTGGGACTTAAATACTGTGTTGAATAAAAGTGATAAAAGTGAACAGCCTTGCCTTGTTACAAATCCCATAGGAAAAGCTTTTGAATTGTCTCTATTTGGTATGATATTAGCTGGGAGTTGGTCATAAACAGCCTTTATTGTGTTGAGGTTAAGTCCCTCATACAATTAATTTGTTGAGTTGTTATTATGACGAGATGTTGAATTTTTTCAAATGCTTTCTCTGCATCCATTGAAATGAGAGCGTGGCTTTTGCCCTTGAATTTGTTAATGTGATATATCATCTTTAAAATTTTTTGGTTTTTCTTCTAATCCTGACCCCAACCCTGTGCCTAACCTTATCACATTTATTGATCTACAAATATCAAACTATCCTTACCTTTCTGAATTGAATCCTTCTTGACCATGATGAAAAGTAAGTTTAATGTGCTGTGGAATTTGGTTTGCTAGTATTTATTTTGAGGATTTTTGCATGTATGTTCATCAGATATATTGGCCTGTGGCTTTCGATGTGTACATGTGTGTGTGTCTCTGTCTGGTTTTGTTATCAGGGTAATTCTGGCTTCATAGAATAAAAAATTTCTCACCAAGAAAAAACCAGGATCTGATGGCCTCTCTGATGAATTCTCCCAACATGTAAGAAAGAACTAGAACCAATTCTTCTTAAATTATTCCACACTGATTCTATGATTAGAAGAATTTTAAAAGAGTTGGTACTAGTTCTTTCTTAAATGTTTGGTAGAACTCAGCAGAGGGGCTATGAGGTCTAGGTTTTTTTCTTTGATGGGGAACTTTTAATTACTCTCTTCTGGGAACATCTTAAGCACTCCCAGAAATAGTGATTTGCCAGCTATCCTGGGCATCTCTTAGCCCAGTCATGTTGACACAATTAGTAGCCATAATATTATGGGATAGAATTCCAAGAAACTAGTCACAAATAATACCACTGTGCCTATAGGAAACAAAGGTTTTGACAGTCACAGGTCATCTTTGAACTCTTCTTCAGAAATTGACAATGCCACAAGAGATACAGGAAAACAGCTTCACACAGGGAGATTTATAGTAATTAATTCAGGTGGACACATACAGAACTAATCAATAATTAACAAAGGGTCAAGGTAATAAACTTCATGATATTATTTTAAACCAATAAAAGTACTATAGAAAGAAATATCGAACCCCTAAGTGTCTAAGGTAGTGCCGAAACAGATCCATGGCATTCCTCATGGAAATTTAAATAAGTTCGTACTCCCAGGAGAGCATTCAAATCATCCATTATACTATCAACATCTTATCCTTTGCTTCAGAGTGTCTGCTTCAGGGATCTTGCCTGATAAAGTAACCAAAATCAGAGGAAACAATTGGTTTAAACATAGCACAAAATCAGAATGAAAATCCATATTTCCAATAGCATGAGATACCTATGCAAACTATACCCACAGAAAAATGCCACAGAGCCATTAACAATTAGGAGAATGCACACATGTGGACTGCAAATAAGTATAGATTTTTAAATGAAATGTTAATGAGATTAGCAGAACCTAAGAATGTGTGTACATGACAACCTCACCTGCACAAATCATAGGCATCAATAAAAATCAAAAAAGAATTTGGAGGTCTATCACAAATGATAGGAAATGTTTTGCTTAATAATTATTCATTGAGCACATATTAATAGTATCAGGGGTTCATGTAGATATTACAGAGATACCTATAACCCCAGTGAACAAATAGAAACCAAAACACACGCCCTCCTGCCATTAGCATCCTAAAGGTGAAAGCAGGTAATAAAGATGGGTTTTGATATTTGTGTACTTTGTGTCCCTTCAGTAGGAAACTTCCATTCTCTAACAAGGTCATCCTTCACGCACCTACTATCACCATGGAGTTGTTTTCTTCATTCTCAGTTTTCATGTGCATGGAATGATACAGTATGCACTTGGTTGTGCCTTTGTCCTTTTACCCCATGCAACTTCACATCTGTGAGTCTTATTCATATTGTTGTAGGTAGCATTAGCACATGATTTTTGTTGCATTGTAGCATTATATAATATGAATTATGGAATTATATTAGCAAAACACATTTTTTGTCCATCTTCTATTGATGGAATTTGGCTGTAAGTTATTGGTTGTTCAAAATAAAACTGCTCCTGTCTCAGCCTTCCTAGTTGCTGGGATTACAAGTGTGCACCACAGTCTGGCTCTGTGGAGCCTTCTGACTTAGGGACCTCAGGATGAAGGAAACCATGTGAAGGATCAAAAAGACCATCCACACAGACACTCGAGTCTGTCATTACCCTTCTTATCAAATGTGCTCAAGTCCCATGTGGATCTCCAGGAGCCACACACAGATCTCCAGCACTGGCCCAGCCTGCATAGATGCCACTGCCGCAATGTGGCTCCCATCTACCAACTCATTGGACTGCTGCCATCTTAGATTATCCCTGCCACCACCACCATCTTTAGTTGGGGCAGCTTCCATCCTGGGACATCTGCTGGAGACTAAAAGCTCATTATCAAGATACCTACAGGTTAGTCACTGGCTGCTGTCACCAACTTGGGATGTAGCTGCTTACATCCAGGAATATCAGCCAAGTCCTGAAAAATCATCACCAAGGGCCCTACAAGCTTGTTTGCATCTGAGGTAGCCCTGCCAAGTGTGCTAATAGCCAGCATCTTGCTGCAGAGGCAGGAGAGAGCTTTGCAAGGGGGCAATAGTGAGAAAATGGTGTGAGGGCATCTTGATCCCAGCTCACCCAGCCAACCAACCTGGCACCTACCAGGATCCCAGAGACAACTCAGGAACACTTGTTGGGACCCAATATTAAACTGGTCCACAACTCCACCAAGCACCTGGTCCTGCCAGTTTGGCAACCAACAGGGCCCTCTGGCTTCTCAAATCCCAAGTTTCCCAACCATCCCCTGACCACCAACCAGCCCACTGCCTGCAGCTACCTGGCTGGCACACAGCTTTCAATGTCGGGTCCTGATTCACCCAATACAGAACAACTTTCTGAGACAGGCACCCAGGTCCCAGCATTCAGGCCTCAGGACCTCCAGGGAGAGAGAGGTTCCTGACTAGGAAGTTGAAAGGGCAGGGGCAGGAGAGACACAATTTAGAGACTAAATTATAGCGAGGAGTTGTGGGGTCCACAAGTGAGGGAAGGGGCTAAGACCAGGCTCCTGTGTCACGTGAGTGGACCCCAAAGAAGAATCCTGGGGTGCAGCCTTTCAGAGGGACTGGCAATTGCTATGCCCAGGAGTTCCACCTGCAAGTCTAATCCTCCCACCTTAGTAACTGTCATCATCCTGAGGGTGGAGTTACCAGCAAACTCCAGACAACCCCACCTATCAGAAGAGAAGGGAGGCAGAGAAGATATTGAACTCCAGCAGAAACAATTGTCTGATTTTCCTTAAAGACTCTTTTTTTTTTTTCTTTTCTCCCATTTTTTTTCTTTTTTCATTTCCTGCTCTAACATCCCCATCATCTTTGAAATCAAGTACCTTTCATGAATCAGGCTACTGGAGACTGGGAAGTTTGAATAGTATATTACAGTTTTGTTGTAGATTTTTTTTTCTCACTCTATTTTCCTCTTATTTATCTGTTTCCTTGGAGTCTCTTTGTCCCTTTTCTCATGCTAACAACCAACTTCTTTTGATTCCACGTTCTTAATGGGGGCTATTTGGTTTGAGGGTGCATATTGTTTATATTGGGGGCTGCTAATGTTGATCTCCCCCTCAAAGGTGAGATTTTGGAAACCTGCAGGAACACTATAAACCTATAGGGTGGAAACCATAATATGTCAGATCTGCACTGCTAGAAGGGAAGATACACAAACAACATGAAAAAAACAAGTGAAGAAAGCACCCAAACAAACCAAGGTGCTATATTAATAGAATCCACTGACAGCACAATAGAAGAAATGTCAGAAAAGGAGTTCAGAATATATATAATTAAAATGATCCATGAAGTAAAGGATGATATAAGAGAGCAAATGCAGGCAACAAATTATTACTTCGGTAAACAATTAAAAGAGCAAATGCAGGAAGCAAAAGACTATTTCAATGCAGAGACAGAGATTCTGAAAAAACAAACAAACAGAAATCCTTGAAATGAAGGAAGCAATAAATCAAATTAAAATCTCAATAGAAAGCATCACCAACAGACTAGATCACTTGGAATACAGAACCTCAGACAATGAAGATAAAATATTTAGTCTTAGAAAATAAAGTTGACCACACAGAGAAGATGGTAAGAAATCATGAACAAAACATCCAAGAATTATGGGATAACATGAAAAGACCAAATTTAACAATTATTGGGATTGAGGAAGGCACAGAGATACAAACCAAAGGAATGAACAATCTATTCAATGAAATAATATCAGAAAATTTCCCAAAGCTGAAGAAGGAAATGGAAAATCAAATACAACAGGCTTACAGAACACCAAATGTACAAAATTACAGCAAATCTACACCAAGGCACATTATAAAGAAAATGCCCAACGTACAAAATGAAGATAGAATTTTAAGGACCATGAGAGAAAAGCATCAGATTACATATAGGGGGAAACTAATTCAGATATTAGCAGATTTCTCAGTCCAGACCCTAAAAGCTATAAGGAACAACATATTTCAAGCTCTGTAAGAACATGGATGCCAACAGAATCTTATAACCAGCAAAACTAACCTTCAGATTAGATGATGAAATAAAATTCTTCCATGATAAAGAAAAGTTAAAAGAATTTACAAATAGAAAGCCTGAACTATAGAACATTCTCAGCAAAATATTCCATGAGGAGAAAATGAAAAACAACAATGTAAGTCAGAAAGGGAAGAACTACCCTAAAGGAAGAGTCAATCAAAGGAGAAACCAAGTCAAGGTAAAAACCAAAAATAAGCCAAAAGGACCAGGAATACAAATCATATCTCAATAATAATCCTGATTGTTAATGACCTAAACTCATTAATCAAAAGACATAGACTGGCAGATTGAATTAAAAAAAATAATACCCAACAGTATGCTGCCGTCAAGAGACTCATCTCTTGATGACATCCATAGACAGAAGGTGAAAGGACAAGAAAATACATATCACACACATGGACTCAGTAAAAAAGCAAGCTTTCTATCCTCATATCAGATAAAGTGGACTTCAAGCCAAAGTTAGTCAGAAGGGATAAGGAAGGACATTTCATACTGCTTAAGGGAACCATAAATCAACAAGACATAACAACCGTTAAGTATTTATGCCCTAAACAATGGAGCATCTATGTACATCAAACAAACCCTTCTCAATTTCAGAAATCAAATAGGCCACAACACAATAATATTGGGTGGCTTTAACACAACTTTCTCACCACTGGATAGATCTTCCAAACAAAAACTGAACAAAGAAACTACAGAACTCAATAATATAATCAATAATTTAGACTTAACAGACATATATAGAATATTTCATCCATCAATGAACCTGTATACATTTTTCTCAGCAGCAAATGGATCCTTCTCTAAAATAGACCATATGTTATGACACAAAGCAACTCTTAACAAATACAAAAAAAATAGAGTTACTACCTTGTATTTTATCAGATCATAATGAAATGAAATTAGAAATCATTGACAAAATAAAAAATAGAAACTACTCCAATACCTGGAGACTAAATAATACACTATTGAATGACGCATGGATAGCCGAAGACTATCATCAGGGAGGAGCTAAAAAAATTCTTAGAGATAAACAAGAATACTGATACAACATATCTCAATCTGTGGGACACTATGAAAGCAGTGCTAAGAGGAAAATTCATTGCATTGAGCTTATACATTAAAAGAATAAAACGTCAACAAATAAATGACCTAACATTACATCTCAAAACCCTGGAAAAAGAAGAACAGATCAACACCAAAAGCAGTAGAAGACAAGAAATAATTAAAATTAGAGCTGAAATCAATGAAATTGAAACAAAAGAAGCAATTGAAAAAATTGAGAAAAACAAAATGTTGGTTCTTTGAAAAAATAAACAAAATTGATAAACCATTAGACACACTAGTTAAGAGGAGAGAGAAAACTCAAATTACTAAAATTTATGATGAAAAAAGAAATGCCACGACAGACACTATTGAAATACAAAACATAACTAGAAGTTACTTTGAAAATCTATACTTCAACAAAATAGAAAATCTTGAAGACATTGACAAATTTCTAGAGACATATGATCCACCCAAACTGAATCAGGAGGACATACACAATTTAAACAGATCAATTTCAAGCAATGAAATAGAAAAAATCTTCAAAAGTTTACCAACAAAGAAAAGCACAGGACCAGACAAATTCTCAGCTGAGTTCTACAAGATCTTCAAAGAAGAACTAACACCAATACTCCTCAAAGTATTCCATGAAGTAGAAAAGGAGGGAACCTTTCCAAACTCATTCTATGAAGCTAGTATCACTCTGATACTAAAAGCAGACAAAGACACATCAAGGAAAGAAAACTTCAGACCAATATCCCTGATGAACATAGATGCAAAAATTCTTAACAAAATTCTGGCAAATCACATTAAAAAAACCTATTAAGAAGATAGTGCACCATGATCAAGTGTGGTTCATCCCAGGGATGCAAGTTTGGTTCAAAATCCGGAAATCAGTAAATGTAATTCATCACATCAATAGACTTAAGGTTAAGAATCATATGATTATTTCAATAGATGCAGAAAAAGCTTTTGATAAAATACAACATCCCTTCATGCTCAAAACATTAGAAAAAATAGGAATAGTAGGAACATACCTCAACATTGTAAAGGCTATCTATGCTAAGCCCAAGGCCAACATCATTCTAAATGGAGAAAAACTGAAAGCATTCCCTCTAAAAACTGGAGGAAGACTGGCATGCCCTCTTTCACCACTTCTATTCAACATCATTCTTGAAACTCTAGACAGAGCAATTAGGCAAAAGGAAGAAATTAAATGGATAAGAATAGGAAAAGAAAAACTCAAACTATCACTATTTGCTGACAACAAGATTCTATATTTAAAGGATCCAAAAACTTCCACCCGAAAACTTCTAGAACTAATAATTGAATTTAGCAAAGTAGCAGGATATAAAATCAATACTCATAAATCTAATACACTCTATTCATATGTGATGAATCCTCTGAAAGAGAAATTAGGAAAACTACCCCATTCACAGTAGCCTCAAAAAAAAAATTAAATACTTGGAAATCTATCTAACAAAAGAGGTGAAAGACCTCTACAGTGAAAACTACAGAACACTAAAGAAAGAAATTAAAGAAAACTTTAGAAGATGGAAAGATCTCCCATGTTCTTGGATAGGCAGAATTAATATTGTCAAAATGGCCATATTACCAAAGGCACTATACAGATTCAATGCAATTCCAGTTAAAATCCCAATGATGTACCTCACAGAAATAGGGAAAGCAATCATTAAATTCATTTGGGAAAATAAGAGACCCAGAATAGCTAAGGCAATCCTTAGCAAGAAGAGCGAAGCAGGTGATATCACAATACCAGATCTTAAACTGTACTACAGAGCAATAGTAACAAAAATGGCATGGTATTGGCACCAAAATAAACAGGTAGACCAAAGGTACAGAATAGAAGACACAGAGACAAACCCACATAAATACATTTATCTCATACTAGACAAAGGTGCCAAAAACATACAATGGAGAAAGGATAGCCTATTCAATAAATGGTGGTGGGAGAACTGGAAATCCTTATGCAGCAAAATGAAATTAAACCCCTATCTCTCACCCTGCACACAACTCAACTCAAAATGGAACAAGGTCATAGGAATTAGACCAGAGACCCTTCACCAAATAGAAGAAAAAATAGGCCCAAATCTTCATCATGGAAAGCTTAGGACCAGACTTCCTTAACAAGACTCCCAAAGTGTAAGAAATAAAAATAAGAATCAATAAATGGAATGGATTTAAACTAAAAACCTTTTTTTTTTTTTTTTTTTTGTGGTGCTGGGGATTGAATTCAGGGCCTATGTGCTTGCAAGGCAAACACTCTACCAACTGAGCTATATCCCCAGCCCTGAAAAGGTTTTTCTCAGCAAAGGAAACAATCAATAATGTGAAGAGAGAACCTACAGAGTGGAAGAAAATCTTTACCACATGCACTTCAGATAGAGCACTCATCTTCAGAATTTACAAAGTTCTGAAAAAACTTAACACCAAAAAAATTAATAACCCAATCAATAAATGGGTTAAGGAACTGAACATGTACTTCACAGAAGAAGATATACAATCAATCAACAAATAAATGAAAAAATGTTCAACATCTCTAGTAATTAGAGAAAAGCAAATCAAAACTACCCTAAGGGCTGGGAATATATATCAGTTGGTAGAGTGCTTACCTTGTAATCCCCAGCACCACAAAAAAATAAAATAAAATAAAATAAAATAAAATATAAAATAAAACTTACCCTAAGATTTAATCTCATTCTGTTTAGAATGGCTATTATCAAGAAAACAAGCAACAATAGGTGGTGGTAAGAATGTGGGAAAAAAGACACATTTATACATTGCTGGTGGGATTTCAAATTGGTGCAGCCTCTCTAGAAAGTAGTATGAAGACTCCTCAGAAAACCTGAAATGGACACACCATTTGACCCAGCTTTATACCCAAAGGACTTAAAGTCAGCATACTACAGTGAGGCAGCTACATCGATGTTTACAGCAGCTCAATTCACAATAGCTACACTGTGGAACCAACCTAGATGCACTTCAAAAGATGAATGGACAAAGAAACTGTGGTATATATTCACAATGGAATATTACTTAGCCATAAAGAAAAATAAAATTATGGCATTTGCACGTAAATGGATGGAGTTGGAGAATATCAGGCTAAGTGAAATAAACTAATCCCAAAAAACCAAAGGCCAGATGATTTCTCTGATAAGTGAATGCTGATATATAATGCGAGGGGGGCAAGGAAAGAATGGAGGAATGTTGGATTGTGTACAGAGAAATGAGGGGAGGGGAAGGGGCAGGAGGAAAGGAAAGATGGTGAAATGAGACACACATAATTACCCTATGTATATGTATGATTACACGAATAGTGTGACTCTACATCATGTACAACCAGAGAAATGAAAAGTTGTACTCCATTTGGGTACAATGAATCAAAATGCATTCTGCTGTCTGTATAACTAAATAGAACAAAGAATAGAAAAAATAAAATAAAATAAAAAGGACTGGGGAGGTAGCTCAGTGGTAGAGCAGCCCTGGTTCAAGCTCCAGTAGCACACATGCGTGCACACACACACACATACACACACACAGTGAAAGCTGAATTATTCTTTTAACATAGTATTGAATTCATTTTGCTAATAATTTGCTTAATGTTTTCACATCTAATGTCTTAGGCAAAACTGGCTTTTAGACCCTCTTCTTTTGTGTTATCTTCTACCACTGACAGGATTTGATGTCATTTGTTAAGCTATTTTCCCAAATATTAAAATTGCTTTATTCCTCCTCCATTCCCCACACTAAGAACTATGAATATGGTCCAGAAGTTATTGGAGGATTGAAAGAACACAACCATAAAATTCTCTAGGCCCAGAGTCATTTTGAGGAGGCAACAATGAATAATTTCTAAAGTTTTCTCCAGGCTTATTAGTCTATTCAGGTATTATCAATTATTACGATTATTGTTTTAGTAATCTGAGAGTTTCTTTGTGTTTAATTTTTTTGGTGCTAGAGACTGAACCCGGGGTCTCACACATGCTAAGAAAATGCTCTACTACTGAGCTACATCCTCAACCTTTCTTATAGTAATTTTGATAAATTAATATTTTCTGCAAAAATCACATTTTATCCATATTTTTCCATTGAGTTCTATCTACAGAGTATGTTAGATTTTTCCATATCTATTTTTATACCCCATATTTTATTTCTAGTTTTAATTCATATATTCTTTTCTTGATTAAAATTATTAGAAGTTTGCTTCATTGCTGCTTTTCAGAGATCCAGTTCCTTGTTTTATTCTATTTCTGTAATTCATTAATGTCTCCTTTGCCAAGTCATTATCTTACTTTCCTTAAGATTATATTATTCTTTTAGAAATGTATTTAATTGAATCTTTTACTTCATCTATTTATAAATAAAAATGTTTAAGGTTAAAAAAAAAATGTGCTTGATTCCAGAAGCAGCCTGCTAGTCTACACCCATCCAGAGAATCAATGACACATGTGTCAGGATAAGACATTTGAAGTTTTCACAGGGGCCCAAGGAGATGAAGGACTGATGGAGAAAAAAGGTCTCCTTCCTTGCCAGGTGTGTAGGAAGCCATGAGATGACACCTTGAAGCATCTAGAAAATAAGTAGAGCCAGGATCCTGACAGATTAACTAGGGACCAAAATCCACCAAAATGATTAAGCTTTGGCCTTTTGATAGTTGCGGGGTGGGAATTTACAGAGGTTCACAACTGTATATCTGTATACATCTGTATACAGATGAGGTACTGCCAAACATATGGAAGGCAAGAAGCATCCTGGATGTCCCTGCTGGGGACTCCACTGCCCTGGTCCTTGCTCACTAATATGCACAGCTCTGCTTCCCCTTGGAAAGCTTCTGTGATGCTCAGGAAGTGAGATTCCTGACAAAAAGAGGTCTTCTATTTTCTAGACAGTCTCCTGGGCCACTGTCAAAAATGGAACCAGGAAGTTTCAAATCCCTCTGACCCCCACCAGAATCCCATGAACCAGCGCAGGGTCAGCAGTCAGTCCCTTGGAAGTAGCGGTGGAAGTCGGTGAGTGCAGGGAGCCATAGTCAATAGGAGAAATGAAGAACAAATGGGGTTCAGGTTTGACTGGGGACCAGGCAGGGCTATTGCAGGGTCCTCACTGGGGACCAGAGTGAGCACCCGGCAATAGAAGTCTTGTGGGCAGCGCTGGGCAGCACAGGGCCTAGCTCCAACAGGAGGGAACAGTCACAGCTGACACAGCGCCTGGACTTTGGGTTGGTTTTAGTTCAGGACTTGGAAAGGTTGGGATGGGAACACTGCTGATAGAAAATGAGGAGCCGAGGTTTAAAGGGCATGAATGGGACTGTGTTGATGGAAGCAGAGGGCTGATAAGGCCTTGGGCATGAGAAAGGAATAAAAAGAAGGGGAAGGAATGAGAAGGTAGACCAGGGGGTCTAGCTGCTCCTCAGGACCTGGGCAGCAGGAAGATAACAGGCCCCTCACACCCTGCTTCTGCCCTACGAGTTGACTCACGTGGCCATCTTTGGGAACACAGGTGTTGGGAGGAAGCGGCTGGACTTCATGTAGGCAGAGATCTTCAGGCCTTGTGAGTGGAGAGAGGAAGCAGAAGCTCAGGGCTGCTGCCCCACTGGGCTGGAGCTGCCCACTCCAGGAGCAGCCTGGCCAGGAGAGCTCAAGTGCTGAGCCTAGCAGTCAGCTCAGGTCCTCACTTCTGGAAGGACGCTCTTCAATTTCCTGTGACTGAAGAGAAAATGGCCCCTATGCAAGGTGTTTTATACCCACCAGAAATTACAATATAAGTTTAGAAAATCCACTCAGCAATCCTGCAAGACTGATTCTATGTTCAGCATTTATCAGCAGGGAGCCTGAGGTACAGGGAAGTTAAGGAACTTCCTCACACTCACACAGGTAGTACATTGAAGGGACTGGATGGAACCTGGCTCTATCTATCCAATTCTGGGTTCTCTGTGCTGCACTTTCCCCTTGTCCTCCCCATAGCTGGCGGGGCATGTTACTTTCTGTCTGTGCAAACATTCTCCTTTTTCATGGGGATGTGTCTGGCATGTCTGGTTTAAAGCAAGATGATGAATCTAGCAGGACAAAGGGGCTCAATATAAAGGTGTGCAACTTAGAAGAGAGGCCAGGTCTCACCCAGTGACGCCGCAAATCCTGGGCGAAATTAGACAGGGGCAGTGAACAAACTTGAAAGTCCAAGTCACTTGAATCATTCCCCTGAAGCAGAAAGTTCAAACTGCTGTGCCTGTTAAGTGAAACCACTCTCACTGTATCCCAACCTTCCTCATCTCCAGCCCTGCTACAGACCAGGCCATAAGGTCTTCTGTCGTAGCCTGTGCTTCTCCCCAGGAAAGTGCAGTGCTCAGATCATTTCAAAAGGGATCAGAGAGATGCAGGACTGCCTGCACCCAACAAGCCAGGCCCAGCAGGCCTCAGGCTGCAGCCTTCCCCTCTCTTCTACCCCACCCCTCCCTGCCCCACCCCCACAGTCCTGCCAGCCCTGGCACAATCCCCAAAGCTGCTCAGCCTGGAGCAGATCCAGAGCTGAGGAGAACTGGCTAGGAAAGCAGATCATCAGACAGGGAGTGGGAGAGGGAAACAGATCCAAGGCTGAATTAACTGTTGCACTGTCACCTCAGATTCTCAAGTCTCTACGGAAAGTTTGTTGGTGACAAACAAGTAGACTTTAGGCTGGGGTTGTAGCTCAGTGGTAGAGCACTTGCCTAGCATGTGTGAGGCACTGGGTTCAATTCTCAGCACTGCATATAAATAAATAAAATAAAGGTTCATTGACAACTTAAAAAATATTAAAAACAAAACAAATGGACCTGAAGTGACTCGTGATTAGCAGTGAGGTGAGCTGCAGGCTGTGATCCCTAGCACCCAAGTATTCCATGGGCACCTCGTAGTTAGTTAGGTGCCTGCTATTTCCTGCTGCACTCAGTCCTAGGATGGGGCATCTTTCCATGTCCCACTGAGCCTGACAGCTAACCTTACATAGAGAAGATCAGTGAATGTGAGTAAAAATAAGTGTATGACCCCATGCCACAGATATAAAACTGAAGGCATCGAGGGGAAGGAGGAAAAGAGTAAAAGTGAGCACAACTGTCCCACCATACAACTGTGTAAAAAATCCTCCCACAGGGCCCCAGATATATTCGACTTCAGCCCCAGTCACAGCCCAGGGGTCTCCGTGCTTCCCTAGTCAGGCATCTGATTGAGCAAAGCCTGGTCCAGATTAGGTATGGCTTTTCCTTTAAACAGGGCCCCAGAAAACAGGGAGGGGCCCTCAAAAGCCAGGGGTTGACAGGGAGCCCAGCACAGCCTCCACTGGCACTGGGACCTTGGGCTGACTTAGCTTGTACAGTCCCAGTTTCCATATCTGTTCAACAGAACTGGTAATTCTATCATTCCTGTAGGAACGTTGTAATGATGAATTTGAATCAATATATGCATGGAGTGGGCTTGGGCCCCAGAGCAAGGCCAGTACTCAGGAATGGCCATTATTTTTCTTTTCAGTCTGACTTTAGGAAAGTGTTGTGAAAGGGATTAGGAGAAAAGGACATCCATAAGACAAGGAGTCTTTGCAGTGGAAACACTTCCAAAGGCTTTAGCTCAAAGGAGGTTCGGGTGAAGGACATTATAAGCAAAGAAATGCCCACAAGTGATCTGCAAAAGGTCAAGAATGAGGGGCACAAAACTCTATTCCTCAAGAACAATGACGGCTCCCCGTTGCCTTCCCTTTTACCTTGTCTCTGACAAACTATGGCCTCTTCTCCAGGAACAGTGAGAAGAACTTCATCTTCTCAGAGAGGCCATCTGAGTACTTGGCTTCTGTTTCTCCTGAGGCAGAAAACAGTTGTCACCATCCTCAGACAGGAGCTCCCTGCTGGAGAGGCTGGCATCATCAGTGGTATGCATGGCCCCAGCTGCCAGGGCTGAGCTTCCACCTTCCCTAAGCCTGGGATGTGCAAGTGTCCAAACTTCCATATTATACACAAGCATTCATTTGACCCATACTGGTACCAGAACCCATCTGTCAGAGGTCATGTGGAAATAAAGAGGAATACAAGACCACCCCAGAATCTCCCAGCATTTAATGATTCAGAGAACAGAGCTTCCTATGGGCGGATCCAAGGGCAGCTCTGGGGAGGATGGCTTCTATTCTGTGATTGGAAGGGAGTGAATAATAGAGCCTTCAATGACAATTTTATATTATGATGGACACTGGTGGCAGCAATGGGAACATCCTTGAGGATAAGTAGCCTTCATGGGTTCAAATGAGAAACAGGACTCTTGCAGATGGGAATTCAAGAATCCTGATTCCTGATGGTAGTCCTGCGTGCCCCAGCCCAGCAGAGGACACAGATGACTCACAAAATCTGGGCTATAGCAGGCTGGCCAGAGCCAGCAGATGCCTTCTTGTCCCTGCATTTCCCTAGGGCAGGGGACATCAAGGCTTGAAGGTTGCCAGGAGGATAATCTCAAACAGCCCTGCACTGCAGTCAACCCCCCTCACACAGTTTGTGCTCGTGGGGAGTTAGTATAGGTGGCACTACCCTGCATGGTGCTCTGACCAGCTGGAGCCACACACTGAATCTCACCAGTGGGATGTGTCTGCCTGCGATGCCTGCTGCTCAGACTCACCTGTGGAATGGGAACTTGCTTCCTTGCCTTGGGCTTGTTCTCTCTCTCCTTCCACCCTCCTGATTCAGCTTCAGCTAAGGCCAGGAGGAAGCACCCTAGGGGATGGCAGGGCCACATGTGGAAGGAACTTCAGGCCCTGTGTAACTCCACAGCACAGGGCTGCCCCATGGACCTGCTGCCTGACACAAGGGCCAGCTGCCCTCCAGAGGCTACAGCCTTGGGGTCTCCTTCACCTTAGGTGTTCTCTACTAGCACATGGGAATGAAGGCACCTGAAGTGTGGAAGTGTAGTGGCCACCAGGTGATCACAGACCACAGCAGCAGACTCAGGCAGACCCTTTCCAATGAGGCTGTCCCCTGTCCCCATTCTAGAAGGGCAAGAGATACTAAGCAGAGAAGGAGCCTGTCACCAGGCACCACACAGTCCCACCACACTGTCAGGATCCAGCCAGGTCAAGCCATCTGTTTTGGTTGCCTGAGTTTGAAGTTCATGCCTTACACTTCTACCTAAGACTCAAGTGTAATTTTTTAATCTTTCCTAATTTAGACCACAATGTTCAGAAAACTGTTTTTCTTTGCAATTTCTTTCCTTTATCACATCTTCTGAACACTTAGGTAAGGATGGAGTTATTTTAAGTTCTTTCCTTTTATAATCTATATTCACCTTTAAAATTTCAAATCTACTGCCTGGATGGTTGTATACACCTGTAAGTAATCCTACTAGCTCGGAAGCTGAGGCAGGAGGATCACAAATTTGAGATCAGCCTTGCCCACTTAACAAGATCCTGTTTCAAAACAAAAAAAAATGAAATCAAAATGAGAAAAGCAAGAAAGAGCTGGGATGTAGGTGATTTGTAAGGATGATAAAGGTTGAGAAGGACTGTTTTAAAAACAAAGACTAGGGAGATAGTTCAATAGTACAGTACCACTGGGCTCAATCCCCAGTACCATTAATATATATATGTATGTATATAAAATATTAAATATTAATATATATAATAAATGTAAAATAAAATTTCAAATCTAATACAGAAGCTTTATATAGCTTTTGTTTTTGTTTTGTTTGTTTTTCCTGATAGAGGAGATTGAAACTAGGGACACTCTACCACTGACCTACATCTCCAAACCTTCCTAAAAATTTTATTTTGAGAGAGGGTCTCAAACTTGTAATCCTCCTGCCTCAGCCTTCCATATGGTTGGGATTACAGGTAAGCACCACCACACCTGGCTTATCTTGTTCTTTAAATTTGAGCTTCTAGATCAGGGATCAGGAAAGTATAGTCATCTGTTGTTTGCTTTGTCTCATTATTCATTCGTTGTGTTTATTCTGGTAAATAAATCATAGTGTAAAATTACCTTTTACACATTTGAACTGTTCAGTAATTATTATGTGCATTCCTAATATTGTGCAACCATCACCACCATCTATCTCTCAAACTCTTTCTGTCTTTTGGAAGTAGAAGTTTTACCCATTAAACAATAGCTCCCCATTCCCTCCTCTCTCTAGCCCCTGGAAACCACCATTTTACTTTCCATCTCTCAGACTGTGACTACCCTGCCTCCTTCTTAGAAGTGGAATCATGAAGTTTTGGAATTTGGGGGACTGACTGCTTTATTTCAATTAGCATAATGCACTCAAGGTTCATCCATATTTTGTCATGTGTTGAAATTTTCTTCAATCCTGAATAATATCCCTTTGTATTTACATACCATATTTTGTTTATCCATTCATTTGTAGGTGAACTCATGGTTTGCATCCATATTCTACTGTTGTAAACAATGCTGGTATAGACATGGGTATACAAATACATAATTGAGAATATCTATTTGAGAGGTTGCTTTGCCTTCTTTTGAGTACATACCTAGATGTGGATCTGGTGCATCACAGAGTGCTTCTATTTTTTATTTTTTTGAGGACCCACCATATTGATTTCCACAGTAGCTGTACCATTTTTCTTTCCCACCAACAGGAGAAAGGTTTCCAATCACTCTGCACAATTACCAAACCTATCACTGTCGGTTTTTTGACAGTAGTCATTCTAATGTGTTTAAGGTAGAGTGTCATTGTAGTTTTGACTTACATTTCTCCAGCAATTAGTAATGTTGAACAATATTTCATGTATTTTTAGGCATTTGTGTATCTTCTCTGGAGAAATGTCTATTCAAGGCCTTTGCCCATGTTTGAATCGGTTCTTTGGTTTCCTGTCTGCTGCAGCAACCTGTGTCAGTAAATTCTGTGGGATGTATGATCTGACCACATGCATTGCTGCTCGGTGGCCTGTGCATCTCAGGTCATGTTGTTCCAAGGATAGCTAGAGTCTCTTCAATGCTAAGGTGAGAGAGAACTACTGGCTCAGACTACAACACCTGCATATGTAAACTCTTCTCAGATTACTGCTCCCACAGCTATAAATCCCAGTACTGGCTATGCAGCCAGGCCAAGGCTTCCCTGAAGATAATTCTTTCCAATTTCCAAATTTCCTAAACATTGTTTACCAGATACTGTCAGACATATCAGAGATAAAAAGTCCAGCATGCCTTGCGCCCTCTCCTCAGTGAGCTTGTGACTGACTGGGGTGACAACAGGCACAACACCAACTGCAACACAGTGGGGTGTGTTCATGGAGAATGTCCTGGGAACACAGAGGAGGGCTGTCCAGACCAGGCAACACTTCCAGGAGAGAGCTCAGAAGGTGGTCACCTGTGGGCTCCTCAGCCCCTTCCCATCAGCCCAGCACCTCTCTGGATCATGACACCCGGCTGCACAGGGCCTATGGAGCCTTGCACCCTGCCAAATGGATGAGGAATCCTGTCATGGAAGGAGCAACACTTGTATACTAATCCCATGGTGAGGAACACAGGGACATAGATAGGGGACAACAGTGACCTTAAATGACTTCATACCCCGCCTGACCACACAGAGCCCTCCACACATCCCCATCCAGCCAGTTCCTGCTATGGACACCAGAACAAAGATCCCCTGACCCCAGCCACACAGTCAGTCCCAAGGGTGAGAGGCAATGACACAGACACAGAGCAAGTGGGTCCAGGCTTTACTGGGGTCAGAGAGGGCTGGGCGGCTGCCACGCTGGGGACCAGAGACAGCACACCAGGTAATACTGGGTTTGGGGCAGCGCAGGGGAGCACAGGGTCAGTCATGCTCCTCCAAGCAGAGCTGAGGACTGTCTGGTTGGATTAGGACAGGGGTGACGAAGGGGAGGAAGGGGCTTTCCTAAAGAAAAGGGGGAGGTGTGGCTTACAGTGGATTTACTGGGGGAGGGATTGAGCAGAAGAAAGGGATCTGAAAAGGGCTTGCAGAGGAAAGGGGAGTGGGAAGGGAAAAGGAAGGAGAAGACTGATGGTGGGGTGCCAGTAATATAAGGGTCAGCATATGCAATGATGGATCCACCTCCATGTCTTCAAATTACAGGGTCCTACTTATTGCCCCAATGGGCTATTTTTAAATACAGAGGACCCGGAAGGAATCGGCTGGACTTCATGTAGGTAGAGATCTTCTTCAGTCCCTGAGAGTAGGAAAGAAAAGGGAGAATTTGGGATTTGCTGCTTCTTTGGGTTCCAGCAGCCCCAATCCAGGAACTTCCACTTGAGTTTGTAAGGTAGATTGGAAAATCCGCCAACTACCTGAGGTATAAACAGGGAAAGCAACTTCCTTATTCTCCCAGGGCTACTAAGTGAGGCAGGGCTGAATGGAGCCTGGCTACCCTCCAATTCTGTGCTCTCTCTTCTGCATTCCTCTCTCCCCCAGCAACCCCCCACTGAGGCCTGTCACTCCCTATCTACACAAACATTCTCCTTTTTCACAGGAGGCTCCTGGCATTCCTGTAATGACAAGCAGGAAGGATCTAGCAGAACAAAGGGGCTGAGAACATGCCTGTGCAGCTTGGCAGAGCCCAGATCTCACCCAGTGACTCAGCAAATGCAGGATGGGGAGTGGGAAAGGACCCATGGAGAAAGGACTGACCAGTTGTAACCATTCACCTGAATCAGAAAGCCCAAACTTCTCCAGCCCATACCTGAGCCCATTTTCACTGTGCCCCAAACTATACCATCTCCAGCCCTGCCAGAGCAAAACAGGTTGAATGATGCTCAGGTGTGCTGTGCGCCATCTTGCCAGGAATAATGCCCAGATCATATCTGAAGAATTTATACAGTTCCAGGACTGCTTGTGCACAAGTCAGGCCCAGCTGGCCTCAGGCTGTAGCCCTCAGCCCTCCCTCACCCTCTCACCCCACAGTTGTGCCAGCTCTTACACAAACTCCAAGGCCACTCCCAGGACAGACCAGAGCTAATGAGAACCAGCTGAGAAGCAGATCACATTCTCAGTTGAAGTGGGAGTGGGAAAGGAACACAGATCCCAGGCTGAAAAACCAGTTGAACTAATGCCTCAAATTTCCAAATTTCTTTAAAAGAAAAAAAAAAAAGTAGGCTTTGTTGATGATAAATAAGTGGACTCAGGGTGACCCTGATTAGCTGTAGAGTGAGGTCCAGACTATGTTCCCCAACACCCAGCTGGCACCATGGGCACTTCACACTCTGGCACTTGACTCCCTGCGGGACTTGGTTCCAGCATCGGGGCATCCTTACATGTCCCACTGGGCCTGACCAGCATTATATACAAAGAAGAATGCCAGAGAATATGAGTCAAAGTAAAAGTATGACACCATTTAAAACATAGAAACTTCCAGATAATGAAGAGGAAAAGAATGATGAAAAGGAGGACATGGAATACCCATGCAGAACAACTCAGGACAAAAATCCCCAATTACAATCCATGTGTGTACTCAGCACCAGCCACAGCCTGGGGTGCTGGTGATCCCCAGTTGGCATCTGATGGAGCCAAGCCTGCTGCAGACCAGCTCTCAACACTGTCTGTGCCTCACTCTACCCCTCGTCCAGCCTCCCCTCAGTCTCCCATCGCCAGCTGTACACACCCTGCCTTGCTCCCCTCCTGCACAGCGTCCTGGGCTGCAATCCCAGGCTGCATGAGGGCCTGAGGCTGCTCCTTCTGACAGAAGGCAGGGACTGCCACCCACGGGGGCCTTAGAAGCTGAGGCTGAGAGGGAGCCCAGCACAGCCTCCACTGGCACTGGGACCCTGAGCAAATGACTTTCCCTCTACAGGCCCAGTTTCCAAACTAACCAGTTGAACGGATAATTCTAATCAATAAATTTGTCAAGGTAGAGGTAATTTGTGAGCACATATCCTGGCAAAAGCCAGGCCTCAAAAGGTACTGGTTGTTCTTTTTGTAACCCCTGGGATTCAAAAAGCCTCGTAGAAAGCAGGAGGGAAAGAAGGGCATTGAGGCATGAGGAGGAGCAGGGGCATTACCTCAAAGCGGGACATGAAGTCCTTCAGGTTTGGGAATGCCTCCAGGCACTTGGGTTCAAACAGACGGTGCTGGTCAAGGACATCATAAGTGATGAAATCCACAAAGGTGATCTGCAGAAAGCTGAGGATGAGTGGGCATGAAATTCTCTACCCTGGAAAGAGTGACACCTCCAGATTCCTTCCCTTTTACCTTGTCCCCTGCAAACCATGGCCGCTTCCCCAGGAACTGTGAGTAGAGCTTCATCTTTTCAGGGAGGGTCTCCAAGAACTCAGGCTTCTTTTTCTCCTGAGGCATAAATCAAATGTCCCACCCTTAGACAGGAGCTCCCTGCCAGAGAGGCTGGCCTCACCAGTGGTGTGCATGGCCCCAGCTGTCAGGGCTGAGTCTCCATCTTCCCTAAGTCTGGGCCTGAGTGAACTTCCCTTCCCTGCATCACCATTTCTTAGACTCCTACTTGGTAGCATCCCCATCTCTCACAGTGATGCAAAGTCAGACAGGAACACAACATGGGCTCTGAAGCTGTCTGTCATCACTGATGTTCAAACCACCAGAGTCACACCCAGGAGTGTCTCAGTACGTGGGAGACTGTGAACCGGAAGAAGCAAAGTACTAAAATAGCTCTGAAGTTCTACCCAGTAGGAGGTCGAGGAGTGAAATGCATACTTGAGTAATGTGCATAATGTGGAGGGTTGATGTTTCAAGGAAGGAAGGAAAGGGACAGAGGTCCTCTGGATGACTCTGAATTGGGAAAAGGTCCTGATACATGCTGGTGTGAAGGACAAAACATGGGGGAAACATTTCTCCATCTATTATTTCTTTTGCCATTAGTTTTGAATCTCTATATTCCAGGAACAAGCAGATGGTATAAGGATCTAGGAGAACGCAGTCATGGCAGAGGCCAAGGTGGAGAGAATCTGAACATGTGATTTTTCTGTTATAGAGACCAAATGTTATTTTGGAGTCTGGACTGTACACGAGGAGTGGTAAGAATTGATCCACATTGTTTATATGACAGGATTTCATAGGTTATAGGGTCAGTCAATTGGTAAGATAAGAAAGCTTGGAGAATCAGTGCCACTAAAGAGTTCAAATACAGAACTGGACCAATAGAGATATGAAAGTTCAGGTTTAACTCCTCTAAATCCTGTCTACTCCAGAACTGTGGGTGACTCACAAAATCAGGGTTGTAGCAGACCATGGCAAGCTGTATGCGAGTGTCCATAGCTTGGTTCTCCAAAATATCCACACGAATCTTCTCCTCCTCTGTCTCCCCACCTGCAGCCCATACAACATAGACACAGCCTCAGCCTCCACCCAGCCAAGCTCAGGTACATGGCCACCATCCCCCACACCCTGAAGTAGCCCCACTCACACAGGTTGTGCTTGCGGGCAATGTAGCGCAGGATGGCATTGCTTTGGGTGATCTTGTGAGCTCCATCAATCAAGTAGGGCAACTGGATGGACAACCAAGGATGGTCAAGTGGGACACCTGGTCCCAGTCCCCTTTCCCTGAGTTAGGGCACATGTGAGACCTGGCATTGGTGTGTCTGGCACATGATAATCACTATGCAAACACACTGTAAAATAAGTGAATGATCTGGGACACAGACCAACATACAAAGACAGTGTAGACACCATCCATTAGCAGTAATGGGTAGGCAAAGAGGAATACACAGCAATGAGGTCAGTCAAAGAGAAGCTCTAGACCTAGAAACTCTACCCTAGATCAAGGAGATAAGGCAAAGATGGCTTCACTTTCCCCAAACCACTCCATCCTCCCCACCTACATTGGGAAAGTCCAGGCCCAGCTTGAATTTCTCATCCAGCCACTGGCTTCTGTCATAGTCGGGAGCTGTGGGAGAGAAGATAATGTGAAAGTGAATGTCCCCTGAATGCAACTTCCCCAGCATCCTCCCAAGGAATCAGGGGTAAGACCCCTGAGAGGGTGGATCTGGAATCTGAGTCACTCAGCCTCACATTCCCAGGTTTGGGTGGATATAGAGAGGATCCTGCTTGTAAAGACTGTGGACCCTAAACTACTAAGGCTTACAAAAGATTCAGGCAAGTCTTAAGGGGAATCCAACCCAATTGCTCTTGGAGAGGGATCTGTCCTTACAGATCAAGAAGTATCCTCAAATTTAGGAAGTGTCAGGCCCTACATCCAGCAGGTGGAGGTCTGTAGACCTGAGCACAAAGTGGCCAGGCATCAGTCTCAGGGCACCAATCAGCAGGAGCTGGGCAGGGGTCTGAACAGGAGGGTGCCATTACCGTCTCCCATGGTGTATCTCTTCTCCTCATAGCTTGAGTCTGTGTATTCCAGGAGCAGGCGGATGGGGTTAGTGAGCTGGGAGAGATGGTCATGGCAGAGGTCAGAGATGGAGGAACTCTGACTGCCTAACTTCATCTATTGCAGGTGAGCCCCTCCCCATCCTACACCTAATGTCAGCACTCTCGCCAGAGGGGACACACACACACACACACACACACAGAGAGAGAGAGAGAGAGAGAGAGGCTGGCACAGGCCTCCTGAAAGGGACAGGCAGAGGACTCCAGAAAATCCTGAAGAGAATCAATGTCCTGGAACCCATCCCAAACTGCTCTGCATGGCCCAGTCCCTCATCCCCATCCCACCTATCGAGGGACCCTTGCTTACCCCACGGATGTCCCAGTAACCCAGTATCATGGGCATGGTGCTGTGTACTGAGCAGGCAGGCCTCTGTCTGGGTAGCTTTCAGCTTCTGAGAGTCTCTGGTGTGCAGAGGGCAGGGCCTGGTTTTGGTCAGGCATCTGTTGGTCCTGCACTCCCCGCCTCGCTCGTGAGTCCTCCAATCCCAGAGCCCTGAGAGCAAGCTGTGGCCTGCCGAGGGACAGATAAGATCCAACATAGCCTCAGCCATGAAGATCCGGAGAGCTAGGTCTGGTGCCCAGAAACCAAAAGCAGTACTTTGCAGGCCAGCTGACAATCCCTGCCAGCGGGTCCCTCCTACTCCCTCTGCTGGGTGCACAGGGAGTGGCAGTGCACTTGGAGGCAGGCCAGCCAGTCAGTGGACTCACATTGAGCAGCACTGTGTTCACAAGTGCAGTGGTCACAAGTGCCTTGGTGACAGCTGGGGATGTGCTTGTGTGGAATATCACATTCTCCAAGGAGCAGAACCTCTCCTGATTCCTAATGGACAGGAGGGGTCCATAGGGGACCTTGAAGGATCCACACAGGACACAGGTATGCCAGGGTCAGACCTAGTTGTCCATGTCCCAGAATTCCCACCCTGGCCCTGGCTGCTGACCCATATGTGCTCTTGGTATGAGAGGTATCTCATATGGCCTTTGATGTTACTCTGGGGTCTGGGACCTGTGGTGCAACCCTCGCCAGAACAAGGTCCTATCCAAGAACACTGTTCTGCCTGCCAACTTTCTTCCTTGAAGGCAGGAGACTGTTTCAAAATGAAGAGAGGTGGGACAAATTGCTCTGTGGTTGATTTTGCCCCGTGTAAAGGATTTCATGAGACATAACGAAAAGACAAAATAGGCAAACAGAACTAAAAATGATATAGGTTTACATGTTAAAGGGCAAGATTGTTGTTCTGCATGAAGTAAAATTTGGAAATTAGCTAAGAGTTTGTGGGGACTGCAGGGAGTGACCCCAGCATGTCAGGAAAGGTTTGCCCCACCAGGGCAAGGTGTGCAGTGGGGGCGGAGGAGCTCAGGCGGAGGTGGTCTGCATGTCACACGCTCTGCAGGTCTCTGTGAAGAGGGGAGTTCTGAAGCCACCTCACTGGGGCTGGCAGAGTGCAGCCCCTGTTGCAAATGCTGCCTTCACATCCAGGCAGGTTTAGTTCTCCCATCTCAATCACCAGACTGTGTTCAGGTTCAGGATGCAGCCTCAGGCCCCAAAGTGAATTGCCCTTAGGATTGCCGAGAGCAGGACCATCCAACCAAGTGCAAGTGAACATGTGCACACACACACACACGCACACACACACAGGCACACAGGTGCCTGGCCCTGGGATCTGCTATAGTTCTCACGACACTTTAAAGACTTTTTTTCTCATATTATAAATCTTGACTAACACTTATTTTTTTATATGTTCTTTTAAAATATACATGACAGTATGGTGTACTTTGACATAACTTGTTCTAACTAGGGTCCCATTCTTGGAGTTGTACATGAGAGTTTCACTGGTGGTGTATTCATATATGAACATAGGAGAGTTATATCCAATTCATTCTACTGTCTTTCCTATTCACATTCCCCCTCCCTTCCCTCCATTCCTCTGTTTAAAACAATGAACTTCTATTTTTCCCTTCCCTCCCCTCTTATTATGAGTTATCATCCACATATCAGAAAGAATATTTGGCCTTGAGTTTTTTGGGGATTGGCTTATTTCACTTAGCATGATATTCTCCATTTACTGGCAAATGCCAATAAATTCTTTATGGCTGAGAAATATTCTGTTTTGTATATATACCACAATTTCCTTATCCATTCGTCTGTTGAAGGGCACTTCCATAGTGTAGCTATACTGAATTGAGTTGCTACAAACATTGATGTCGCTGTGTCACCGTAGTATGTTGATTTTAAATCCTTTGGGTATATGCTGAGGGGTGGGGTAATTGTGTCAAATGGTGGTTCCATTCGGATTTTCTGAGGAATCTACATGCCACTTTTCATAGTGGTTGCTCCAATTTGCAGTCCCACAGTAATGTATGAGTGTTCCTTTTCCCCCACATCCTCACAATATTTACTGTGACTGGTATTCTTTTTTTTTTTTTTTTTTTTTTTTGTGGTGCTGGGGATTGAACCCAGGGCCTTGTGCTTGCCAGGCAAGCACTCTACCAACTGAGCTATATCCCCAGCAGGTATTCTTGATAATAGTCATTCTGACTGGAGTGATTTGAAATCTCAGTGTAGTTTTAATTTGCATTTCTCTAATTGCTAGAGATGTTGAACAGTTTTTCATATGTTTGTTGATCATTCATATTTCTTCTGTACCTGTTCAGTTCCTTTGCCCATTTATTGATTGGGCTATTTGCCTAACAGTTATTTGAGATAAAATTCTACATAAATTCCAAGGAAAATCATTTTTAAATGCTAACACTGATAAAAAGCATAATTCTGAAAGACATAGGATAGATACTGTACATTGGTGTTCATCTGTCTGGTCTCTCCTTTTTGAAAATGCACTTGTGGCGATGCTAACACAGAGACGCCCTATGACTAAGGCCATCCATAGAGTTGACTGCAGTTTGGCTCTTAAGGACTGAAAGGCAGGAGGGAACATCAGGGGAGAGATTTTTGAAATATGAGACACAGCCTAGCATTTTTATACACTGAACATAGTGGAGAGGGAGAGAGGCCAAGTGCAGAAGAAGGAGGCCATGAGGCCCAAGATGAGGATTCTGAGGAGCGGAGAAGGTGGGGCCAGTGCACAGGGGCCCCTTCAGAGGAGGAGGACAGCTATGCAGAAGGAGGGAAGGAGACCAGCAGGCTCTCCAAGGTGGGTCCCAGGGGCCGGGAGGAGCATGCCAAGGGATGGCATGGGTCTCTGAAAGGGACCAGGAAGCAGTGGGTATTAAGGACACTGGAACATGGTCTGAACCAAGTATTATTCATGGACGTGGCCTTACAGAAATTCTCCCCAATGTTGCCTGATCCCCATGTGCTCTGACTGTACAGTGTGGACCAGTTCTAACTGATTAGAGGAACACTGTGGGATAATCAAAATACAAGGGATGAGGCCAGGTATGGGTGTACATTCCTCTAATCCAAGTGACTTGAGAGGCTGAGGCAGGAGGATCGCAAGTTTAAGACCAGCAACTCAGCGAGGCCCTAGCAATTTAGCAAGACCCTTTCTCAAAATTTAAAAAATAAAAAAGCCTAGGTATGTAGCTCAGTGGTTGAGCACCTCGGGGTTCAATAAAAGAAAAAAAAAATATATATATATGATTAAAATTGTCTAAGGACACCTACAGTGACCTCAGGACAGATTTCTGTGACTTCTGTCAGGTTTGTGGGTGACATGTTGATACCCTCAGGTAAACTCACAGAATTTCTACATGTATTACTCTCAAAATTTACCGAAAAATACAGTCATCAGAATATAAACTTTTAAACAAATTTAGTATGACATGACTAATGGAAAGATTTTTCTTAGTTTCTTCAAACAATGTCTACATACACTTACATAATACAGAAAATATGTCATATTTTCTTATCTCAGAAAAAATAAAATAAACATCACCATTCTTAAGATGCTGCTGAATTCGAATTGAGAAGGAAAATTCCCATTTCTAAGATAACAATAATTAGTTTAAACACACCCGGGTATTAAGAAGAAGGAATAACAACAATTTAACATAAATATTGTCAAAACAAGAAACAATACTAAGGAGAAAATATTGAGAACTTCATTAATGTGCTTAGAAAATCAATAGCCGGCATTCAAAACCTTTAGCATCGTTCATAGAACATTATTCTAACAAAATCAAAAAGGAAATTTCAAGTTAATAAAAATCAGGGCTAAGAAAAGATTGAAAAAATTGGTACAAATGACTTCTAATATTGGGGAAGCATGCTTTCTCATCTACTTGTGAATGTTAAAAATAAGTAAAACCAAACACAAACATAACCAAATACATGCTGAAGGAAAGAAGATCTCAATGAAATGAAGAAAAATAACGACATAAGATGATAAAAGTACATAAGATCTAGGAACTTGGGTATGAATGTGCAATCTTCCAAAAAGGGAGTGTGATACATGACTGGTCATAAGCTGCACCCCTGTATGGCATGGGAGATGTGCCCTGGGGAGAGTGCACAGTGGGGGTGGTTACAAGCCGGGTCCCTTGCAGGTGCTGGCATCTTAGAGAAAGAACATGGTGTTGTGGTCAAGAGCGCTCTGTGCTCCTGCCCAGCATGCTAGGGAGGTTCAGACAGAGAGAGGAGAGTGCGGAGGAGGGAGAGGGGACACAGTGATCAGCTGGGGGTACAAAGGGTTCTTTGCACTCTTTTTGCCAATTTCCTCAAGTCTATATCAAAATAAAAGCTTAAAAGAATTTATCACACACACACACACACACATATTACTAATTGAAATGAAAGGTCAAAAAGGCTGATTTTAACCAGGAATGGTGGACATGCTTATAGAATTCCAGCAACTCAGGAGGCTGGGGCAAGAAGATAGATAGCAAGTGCAAGTCCAGCCTCAGCAACTTAGCAAGGCCCTAAACAACTTAACAAGGCCCTGTCTCAAAACAGAAAATTTTTTTTAAAAGGACCAGGGATGAGGCTCAGTGCTGAAGCATTTGAAATCAATCCACAGTAATGGAAGGAAAAAAAGGCTTCTCTTGCCTGAATTTTTAAATACGTTCTTTTTCTTTATTAAAAATGGCATTCTCTTTATGGTGTGAATCTATATTATATACATAGAAATGAAAAGTTGTACCCCACTTGGGTACAATGATTCAAAATGCAGTCTGTAAAAATTAAAAAAAAATGTTTTAATGGCATTCTCCATCCACCACCTCACTGCTCTGTAACAGGTGCTTCTCCCCTCAGGGAATCCAGCAAGATGCATGAACTTCTTGAGCTGTCCCAACTAGGAAGCACTACGGGCCTCTCGAGGTCAGGTGTACTGCTGACCTGCAAACACAGCACACTGCCCACGACAAAGAATTATGTGGTCCACACTAGCTGTTGTGCCCTGGTTAAGAAACCCTGGCCTATGAACCACAAGTGGATCAAAAGTCACCACTGGAACACTGCCTAGAAATGTTGGCTATCAGGAAGGAGGCCTGAGCAACCCTCCCTGGACACCAGCTGCAGTGGGCTGCCTGCAGGGAGCACCTAGAAACAATCTTAATCCAGGGGGCAGCCCTGTGGCCTCAGGCTGCAGATCAGGGACAAGCAGCATGGGGCAGAGAACTGTGACCACCTGGAGAGGCTGGGCAGCCAGGACTTCCAGGATTCACAGTAGAGAGGGGTATGTCTGGTGGTCACCCAGCACCTGTTTCAGAGCCAGCAGCCTGAACCCACCTTTAGTGGGTCATTTTTCCAGAGCTGCAGGTCCAGGATCACACAGGGCCCCTCAGTGGAGACCATCAGGCAAGTGGTCTTTTTGGCAGAACCAGACACACAGGACTGAGCTCCAAGGGGAGGGACAATCCACTAAGGAGCCTCCTGGGGCAGCCTGCTCCGAGGGTGTCAGAAATGGGAATGAAAAGCACCAAATCTCTTCCTCCCAACAGAATCCTTGCAAATCCTGCCACTAAAAGAGTCACTCCCATGGGCAGTGGCAGTGACACTTAGCAAATCCAGGGAAGCAAACTTGGAATGAGACAAAATGCCCAGCAGGTGTGTTTCAGGCTTTATTGGGATCAGACCAGGCCTGGCCAGCCACCACTCTGGGATCCGGGCTACACACAAGGGAATATTGAATTTTTAGGCAGCGCTCAAGAGCAGAGGGCCTGTCAGCTCCTCAAATCAGAGCCAAGGGTTGCATGGTTGAATTTAGGGCAGACAAGAGGAAGAGGGAGGGGACATTGCTGAAGAAGAATGGGAGATGAAGCTTGCAGAGGTTCCACTGGGGGAGGGCTTGGGCAGAAGAAAGGGAGCCAGTGAGGCCTTGCAGTGCAGGAGGGAGTGGAAGGAAGAGAAAGGACTGAGAAGACTGGTGCCTGGGTGCAGAGAGCCAGCTGCCTGAGGAATCCGGGGCCAGAGGGTCAAGACAAATCCTTCCTCTGGGTCCTGGCTTGACGGGGTCCTACTTGTTGCCCCATGTGGCCATCTTTGAAAACATAGGTGTTGGGAGGAAGCGGCTGGACTTCATGTAGGCAGAGATCTTCTTCAGGCCCTGTGAGAGGAGACAGGAAGCAAGAGCTCAGGGCTGCTGCCCCATTGGGCTGCAGCAGCCCACTCCAGGAGCAGCCTGGCTGGGAGAGCTCAGTGCTGAGCATAGTAGTCAGCGCAGGTATAGAGGGAAAAGCTTAAGGAACATCCTTCAGTTTCCTGTGACTGAGGAGAGTATGGGCTCTATGCAAGATGCTTTACATCCACTAGAAATTACAATGTAGCTTAGAAAACCCACTCAACAAGCCTGAAACTTTGGGCATATAGCACCATCTCTCAGGAGGAAATCTGAGGTACAGAGGGATTAATGAACTTCCTTTTGCTCACACAGCTGGTAAGTGGGCGGGGCTGGAGAGAGCCTGGCTCTTGCCTTTCCAGTTCTGTGCTCTCTGCTCCATGCCCCTCCTCTGCCCCCCACAGGACGCCCTGTCACTCCCTGTCTGCACTAATATTCTCCTTTATACACAAGGAACTGTCCATGCCTATATTATATACAGAGGAGGGATCTACAGGGACCAAGGGCCAGAAACAGTGCACTGAATGCTGGGAGAGACTGAAAACCTGACAGAGTGACTCACAAGAAAATTCTGGATGAACAGAGACACAGGAAGAGTCCCAAAGAATTCCTGGGTAACAATCTAATCTACCTCCTGAGAACAGAAAGACAAATGTCTCCACCTGGTACCTGAGCCCAAACCACCTAGGACCCAAACTAGCTCATCTCCAGCCCTGCCACAAACCAGGCCATCTCCCCTTGGTTATACTGTGTGCCTTCCTACTGGAAGAATAATGGCGCAGATCATTTCAAAGGGTTCAAAGAGATGCTGGGCTGCTTCTAGCCAATAAGCCAGGCTCAGAAGGACTCAGGCGGCAGCCCTCTGGTCCCCACCCCACCCCAGTACTCCCCCTCCACAGTAGTGCTAGCTCTTGGACAAACCCCAAGGCCACTCAGTAGGGACCAGAATCAGAGCTGATGAGAAGGAGCTGAGGAAGCACTTCACTAGATGAGGAGTGGGAAGGGAAGAGAGCTGGCTGGCTGAGAAACCTGCTGCACTAATGCCTCGAATTCCCAGATCTACACCAAAATAGGTTTTGTTGGTGACAAACAAGTGGACTTGGAAGGACCTTTGAGTTTCTCTGAGGTGGGGTGCAGGCTGTGATCCTCAGAACCCAAGTGGCACCACTGGCAACTCTCAGAGGCAGGTGCCTGCCATTCCCTGCTGCACTCGGTCTCAGGATGGGGCTTCCATCCATGTCCACTGGGCCTGACACCAAAGCTCATGTGGAGGCGATCACTGAATATGGGTGAAAATCAGAGCATGACCCCATCTCACACACAGATCACCTGAGACACTCAAGAGGAGAGAGAATGAAGAAGGGCTGAAAATAAGGTACCAACCATGGAAAGAGCCATAATAGAGTCCCCAAGGGTCCCAACATGTACTTACCCAGCACCAGCCACTGCCCTGGGATCCCGGTGCTTCCCCAGTTGGCATCTGATGGAGCCAAGCCTGCTGCAGACCAGCTCTCAACACCATCTACGCCTTGCTCTGCCCATCACCCAGCCTCCCCTTGGCCTCCCACTGCCAGCTGCACACACCCTGCCTTGCTCTCCTCCTGCACAGCATTCTGGGCTGCGAAACCCAGACTGCACGAGGACCTGAGGCTGCTCCTTCTGATAGAAGGCAGGGACAGCCACCCACAGGAGCCTTAGAAGCCAAGGCTGAGAGGAAGCCCAGCACAGCCTCCACTGGCACTGGGACCTTGCGCAAATGACTTCCCCTCTACAGGCCCAATTTCCATCTCTGTCCAATGTGACTAATAATTCTATCTACAGTCCTGCAGGCTGTTGTGTCAAGAAATTAGACTCAGTTTTTTAATAAATTAGTCTCAGTAGAGGAAGCACATGAGCACAGAAATTTCCTGGCAGAAATCCAGACCTCAAAATGTGCAAGGTTTTCTTTTTGCAATGTTTGGAATTCGAAAACAGTGAGAGGGGAAGGGCATTAAAGCATGAGGAGGAGCAGGGGCATCACCTCAAAGCGGGACATGAAGTCCTTCAGGTTTGGGAACGCTTCCAGGCACTTGGGTTCAAACACACGGTGCTGGTCAAGGACATCATAAGTGATGAAATCCACAAAGGTGATCTGCAGAAAGTTGAGGATGAGTGGGCATGAAATTCTCTACCCTGGAAAAAGTGACACCTCCAGATTCCTTCCCTTTTACCTTGTCCCCTGCAAACCATGGCCGCTTCCCCAGAAACTGTGAGAACAGCTTTATCTTCTCAGGCAGGGCCTCCAAGTACTCAGGCTTCTTTTTTTCCTGAGGCAGAAATCAGATGTCACCACCCTCAGACAGGAGCTCCCTGCCCAAGGAGCTGGCATTACCATTGGTGTCCCTGGCCCCAGTTGCCAGGGTTGAGCCACCAACTTCCCTCAGCCTAGACCTGAGCCAACATCCATTACCTGCATCATGATTTCTTAGACTCCTACTTCATAGCATCCCCATTGCTCAGAGTGATGCAAAGTCAGACAGGAACAAACATGGTCCCTGAAACTGTTACCATTGATGGATCCAAATCACCCCCTGCAAGTCAGACCCAGGAGTGCCCAAATACCTAGCAGGTACCCAGGAAAATACAAAATGTTCTGCCTACTGAGGTGGCAGAAGTATAAAATAGACATTTGAATCATGTGCATAAAGGTGAGACATATTTGATATTTGATATTGAAAGGAGAGAGGGAAAGGACAGAGGTTCTCTGGATGACTCTGAGCTCCTCTTAGGGAAAGGTCCTCATTCCTGCTGGTGTCAAGACACCACTGTGCAGACATCTGAAGACAAGGCTGCATTCCACTTCTCTAACCTGTGCTTGCCTTTGTCATGGATTGAGTCTCTGTGCTCCAGCAGTAAGAAGATGGTGTGAGAGGGCCATAGTGGAGGACAAAGGACAGAAATGAAAGGGATCTAAAAGCAAACACGAATGTTTATGAAGAGATTGTCCAACCTGGAGCGTCTGAACAGTATCGTAAGAATGGTAGGGATTGTTTCAAGTCTATTTGATTAGTTGCTGTTTCATGAATGTCACTCTGTTGGTAGGACAAGGAAAGCATGGAGAATTCCTACCGCTACTGAATGCAAATAGCATATAGGCCCACTGGAGATGTGAATGGAAAAGTTTAACTCCCCAACCATGTCTCATCCACACAGTGGAAGACTCACAAAGTCAGGGTTGTAGCAGAGCATAATGAAATGCATGCGGACGTCCATAGCCTGGTTCTCCAAAATGTCCACACGAATCTTCTCCTCCTCTGTCTCCCCACCTGCAGCCCACACAACAGAGACACAGCCTCAGCCTCCACCCAGCCAAGCCAGGGACATGGCCACCATCCCCCACACCCTGAAGTAACCCCACTCACATAGGTTGTGCTTGCGGGCAATGTATCGCAGGATGGCATTGCTTTGGGTGATCTTGTGAGCTCCATCAATCAAGTAGGGCAGCTGCAGGGACAACAAGGGAAGGTCAGTGGGGACATCAGTTCTCTGTCCCCTCTCCCTCAGTTAGGGACATATGAGATCTGGCACTCTCTGTAACTGTCCATGGGAAGCCCTGTGTAAATATACTGTGGAATGAATGAATGACCTGGGACAAAAATTCATCATAGAAACACAGTATAGAGCCAGGAATGAGAGTAGTTGAGCAGAAGCACTGATCCCAGAAACTCTAAGCAGGGCAAGGAGATGAGGAAGGGATTCAGTTACTTTCCTCAACCACCCCATCCCTATACCTACATTGGGAAAGTCCAGGCCCAGCTTGAACTTCTCATTCAGCCACTGGCTTCTGTCATAGTCAGGAGCTGTGGAGGAGAAGATGATGTGAAAGCAAACCTCCCCTGAGTTCAACCCTCCTCTCCCAGGACACCTTCCCAGGATCTCCCAAGGGGTCAGGGACAAGACCCCTGAGAGAGTGGATCTGGATTCTGAGTCACTATCTTAGATCCCAATGTTTGGAGGAGGAGTTTGAAGAGGAAATCTGTAGTAGGGGTCCTGGACCTACATGACTAAGGCTGTCACATGGTTTTGACAAGCCTTAATAGGGAACCCAAACCAAATATAAATAGAGGGGCAATCACAAACCCCACTCCCCAAATCCGTGTTGCAAGATCAGATTGCACCCTCCCAGGTCGTTTTGGAAAAGGGTCCAGCAGGAGGAGTTCCGCAGAACTCAACACAAGTTCTGTGTAGTCTGAGTAGTCAAGCATGAGTTGCTGGGCACCAATCAACAGAAGGTGGAAAGGGTCCTGAACAGGAGGGTTTCTTTACCGCCCCCCATGGTGTATCTCTTCTCCTCATAGCTTGAGTCTGTGTATTCCAGGAGCAGGCGGATGGGGTGAGTCAGCTAGGAGAGATGGCCCATATTAGACTCAGTGATGAAGGGCCCCTGAGAATGTGACTTCATCTTCTCCAGGTGAACCCACCACACTCTACGACCACTACTTTGCACGCAGGTGCATTCACATGCAGGCAAGCAAAAGCGCGCGCGCGCCACACACACACACACACACACACACACACACACACACAAGTTCTCAGGAGCTTGAGGGCTGAGTGCTGAGAACAACTACTCGCTATTCCAACAAACCCTGAACTGGATCCGCCTCATGGAATTGGACCCCACCTGCTCCACTGGTCCCGTCTCGCCTCCCCTTTCAGCCGCCAGGAGAAACCCTCGCTCACCCCGCGGATGTTCCAGTAACCCAGGGTCATGGGCATGATGCTGGCGCTGTGGACGGAGCCTACTGGCCTGCGCGGGACTGTGCAGTGGCGTTATCACAGTGCATAGTGAGGGCAGGGGCGGGACCGTCCCTCCCATCCCGCCCTGCCCCTCTTATGCACCGCCCTCCCCTGAGAGACAGCTGGAAACCCGGAGCCTGGCTCCGGCCCTAATGGAAGGCAGGATTAAGATCCTATTCAGTCTCAGCCCCTGGGAGCCAGGGAGAAAAGTCTGGGGACCCAGAAGCCAAAGACAAGGCTCTATCTTCCAGCGGCTTCCCATCCGCCCCTACCCCCGCGGGGTCCGCAGGAGCTGGCATAGCACTTGTAGACCAGACAAATGATGACAGAGAAAGGGTTTTCTCCCTTCCCAATATCTTCCCGTCACTCAGCCTAGTTTCCGGGGGCTCAAAAGGCTCCTGCTGCCACAGGCACATCTGTCAGGAGGGAGACAGGATTCTGGAGGACTGCACACAGGACACAGCAAGGCCAGGGCCAGACTTCAGCTGTCCAGGTCCCTGCATTTTAACCCTGACCCATGTGTACACTGGGTGTAAACTTGGGTATATCAGAAGGTGATTCAAATGGCTTTTGAGGTCACTATGGGATCTTCATCCTGTGTCCCTCATCAGGACAACATCCTACCCAAGCATACTGCCAACGTTTTTTCCTGAAAGGCAGGGGACCATTTCAAAACAGAGGTGAGATGAACTGTATTGTTGCTGATTTTTCCTGTATAAAGGATCCTAAAATACATAATGGAAAAATGAAAACAGGTGAGTGGAACTAAAAATGAAATGGGTTTACATGTTAAAGGGCAAGATTGTTGCTCTGCAGGAAGTAAAGTTTGGAAATTAGCTAAGACTTTGTTGGGACTTCAGGGTGTGAACTGAGCATGTCAATAAAGGTTTCCCACCATTGGAACAACGTATGGGGTGGGGGTGGAGAAGTACAGGCAGAGGTCACCTCACCCCTATTAAGTCAGAGAAGTCACATACTCTGCAGTCTCTGTGAATATGGGGAGCTCTGAGGCCATACCACTGGGGCTGGCAGAGTGCATTCCCTGTTGCAAATGCTGCCTTCAAGTTCAAATAGCATCCATTCACATAGCTCACATTCCTGGACCTTGTTCAGACTTAGGTTGCAGCCTCAGGCCTCTTTGTGAATTGCCCTGTGGGTTTGTCCAGAGCAAGACCATCTCACCATGCACGCGCGCGCACACACACACGCACACACACATACACAGTATCTCCCCTGGCTTCTGCTATATTTCTCATTACATTTTAAAGATTTGTCATTCTCAATTTTATATACATCTTGAGCTAAAATTTTATCTGCAGATAAAATTCTATAGAAATTCCATAGAAATTCATCTTAAATGCTAACACTGATTCACTGATTAGGATCATAATTCTGAAAGGTATATGATGGATACTGTACACTGGTGTTTATCCATCTGGTCCCTCCTTTTTGAAAATATACTTGTCAAGATGCTAACACAGAGACACCCTATGACTAAGACTGTCCATAAAGTTGACTACAGCTTAATTATTAAGAACTGAAAGTCAGGTGGAAATTACAGGGGAGATTTTGGAAATATGAGACTTATTTAGTGTTTTTAAGTACTGAGCAGAGTGGAGAGGGACAGAGGTTGAATGCACAAGGAGGGCTTGCCGCCCAGGACAAGGACTCTGAGCTGGGAAGGTGGAACCAGAACACAGGGGCCCTTCAGAGGAGGACAGCTCAGCAAAAGGAGGAGAAGGACTAGACCAGCAGGTTCTCCAAGGTGAATCCCAGGGGCTAGGAGGATCACACCAAGGGATAACATGGTGAATACAGAGTTTGAGACAAAACACAATTCTCCACTTTTGCTGATAGGTGGAGTCTGTGTAAGTTGCAGATCTCTGCAGCCAAGAAACCCCGTTTTAGCCTTAGCAGCTAATCACAGCAAGGGAGGCCTGCTGGCCTCAGCTCCAAAGGTCTCAGCAGGCAAAGCCAGATTCTTCACTACTTTGGAGGGGGATGCTACAGCTCTTAATGGCAGAACCAAGAAGCTTACCACCACAGCTTCTTTCTGTGTTCTTGCCTTGCAAATTCAAAGAATGAATCCATGGACAACAACAAAGGGCAAGAGTGAAAGAAATAGGATTCATTTAAGTGAAAGAGACAGATCTCTGGCAAGGCAAGAGGGGACCTGAAAGCAGGTTCGCCACTTAAATGTATTAGCCCAGGGGCTAATACAGCTTCTTGGTGTTGAAAATATGGGGGCGGTCAGAATAAACACACAGAGACTGATTAGCTGTGTGGGTAGGGTAAGAATTTTACTTCCATGCACAGAAGGTTGCACAGCAATCAAAACCTAAAGCAGTTGCACCTAGCAGACTCTACCTTTATCCCTGACACACAGGCACTGGGTTGCCACCCACTGCTCAGAGATGACCTCACAATCTTTGGCATGAACAGCTACTGAGGAAAGAGGGTACTTAATCATTACTTGGGCAAACTGTACTATTTCCTTTTGGGTTTTTAAAGAAATACCTTTTACTTGTCCCCATATCCCTTTGTTCCCTTGTGTTGGGAAATTGCCCCTGGGGTGAGTGGCTTTGGGCACATGCACAACTACTAAGGAAGTGAAGAGGGAGGGGAGTGTAGATGTTTTATAAACAGTTATTGTAAGACATCACAAGGTGAGGGAATTGGGAACAGAGTTTCTCTGGGTTGACAGAAAAGATTGATTGGTTTGTTTTTCAATTGGTAGGGACTTTGATCAAAGATCCATGCTGCACCAGTATTGGAAAAATGTTAATTCTGTTGTTAACCTTTGAGTCTGTTGCCTTTACTCAGGTCTATCCTGCTTCCCTTTCCATCATCCTGGGACAAAGGAATTGGTCAGAATGTTTGCAATGTTTCTGTAGGTTAACCTCATAGAGTGGCCTTTGCATTAAAAACAAACAAACAAAATTTAATTGGGACACATTAACTATCTTATTCATTCCTCCCTCTGAAGAAGTGCCCCCAACTGCCCTTAGGATAAAAGGGCAATGACCACTCTGATACTTTAGACTGAAAAGGGATTTTGAAAGTAGAACAGCAGTCAGGGTCCTACATATGAGTTCCCACTAGAAGGGGAGCTTGGTTTTGGATTTTATCCAAAAGGTCATTTGTTGCTTGGGCATCTCACACATCAGGGCAGTCCAGAGGTCTCTGGTGGTAGTTGACAGGTCTCTGGATGAGGCACACAAGGGGCTGGGATCATGATAAGACAACAGTAAACAAGACAACAAAGCAGGATTTTCTGTAAACAATCAGTATTAACAGCCAGTCCCTGAAAACAGCAAAGACTGACTCATTAAACTTCAGAGTGGGATCTAACATGCCTCTGATTTGTGACGGACAGCCATTTGCAGTTGTGAGAAATATATACATAACGTTAATTTTTTATGCCTTCGGAATCCTCTTGAGGATATAGGGGCTAAATTATCATACCAGTGAAAAATGATCCAGCTTACCTATGCAGGAGATTAGGAAGATATATAGGTCTCAGATTGATGTGGAACAAACTGTGGACTCTAGCAGATCCTTTTGGAATAGTTATCAGGCACTCCTGTATAAGAACTCTCCATTTATAACCTCATAGTTTTATTTACTTTAGAGAGAATGGATACAAGTGTTCATCTCAAATTATAGTAAAAGAGTCATTGTCTCTTCTCCCAAATGTCCATGTATGACTGTGATTTGGTTACACTCTCCTGCCAGGGGTTTAACACCAAACTGGTTAAAAAAAAAAAAAAATTGACCTTGTTCCTTGTTCCTATCTACTGTTAAGAGTCAGGTGAAGTTTGTCAGGGGTCACACTTGGGAACTTGTGAGAAGCCTCTTGTCTTCCTTAGCCTTCTTCTACCAGTTATGCCATCTGCCAGGATGGGTCAGAGTCCTGCGGAGCACATGTGGTTTCCTTTGGAAGCAACAGGGACATTTCCGTCCTCAAGGACCCTTCCCTTTACAGAATGTGCACTGGTTAGCTTCCGGTCCTCTAACATCCTGTCAATTCCCCTGAGCAGGAGATCAGGTGACTCACTGGCATTGCAAAGCCCTTAGTGAGGTCCCATTTTTCCATGTGTTTTGGCTGACCTAAGAGGCAAGGACCAAAATATTGGCTGTTTTTTCCTGAGCCCTTTTACTTCCTTGCATTTGGACTTCAAATTTGGTTTTAAACATTCAGGAGGTCAGTCTCATCATAAAGTGGAAGTAATGGGTTTTAACTTTAGTGTCTGTAATTTTATAGTTACGCTTTTGTTTAATTAGCATAAGTTCAAGTACTGGAAATTAGCATTGTATTAGATCTGTCCTGTAGGTGATGGCATATTGTCTTAAATTAACTCATCTTGTTCTGCTAGAAGCAGTACTTCTGAAAAACAACAGGCAACAGATGCAAAGCTTTACAAGGAAAATGCTAAATGAAATTAACAAAATCAAAACATTTAGTTTGTATAATAACTTTGAACTAAGAAATATAATTCTTATAATAACACGAATGTATTTAGCCACTACAAAGATTTGTAAATTTATCAACTCACATATGAAATCTTTTACAAGTTTTACTTCCTTCTAAAGCTCTTTTATTGCTTTTAAACTCTTTTATACCTTTTATAATTTACCCAAAACTTTGCTTAGCTATGTATTATATTCCCTGTTTATTTTAAGATCAGGTACTAGCAAACATCAAAGGATAGCCTCAAATCTCTTATACATTTAGGAAACAGTGTTAATGATCAGAAATAGACTAACTAGCTGATGTTAGTCATGAACATCATGAAACTGTATGTACTCAAAGCAAGCAGTTGTAAGCCAGGTGCAAATTAATTACATGCCTCTTTTAACATTTATGAAGATTAATCCATTAAATTAAATTTCATTACATTTAATTTACTTATTTTTAACTGTTAGCTTTCGATTACCCATGAAAACCAAGGTAACAGACAAACCTAGTTAACACTTCAAGCCAGTTATTCCTGTCAAAGAAAAATCCCTTACTGCAATGGACATTGTATTTTAAACATTTTATAAAACTAATGCTTTCTTGATTGATTGACCACCTAGAAAAACGTGTGGGTTAGTGATTTCAAAGACATTTTTATTATTACCAACTTAAATTGACCTTTTTATTAAAGTTTTATTTAAGTCATGTGACCCAAAAAGCATTTAGATAAATTATTTTAAATTTGTGAGTGATAGGTCAATTTTGGCAACAAGGAAACAATATGTGGACACAACCAGGTGTGTGGACACAACACACAATACACAGGGATACACAGATATTTGGAGAATAGACAGGAAAGAGTTGATAACTTCTTATCATGTATTAGGTCTCCACAGTTAGGAGACAAAAGAGGTTACAGAATGTCTATGGAGACCTTAAGAAATGGAAATAGAGCCTATCACAGACTTTACATGATGACTTAAACAGAGGGAGGACCTGTGCAGTTGGGGATATTAGAAGTGGAGCCTGTTGTCTATGGCAGACACTGAAATCAAAGGTTGAGGTGGCCACTTGTGCTCCATGGGGGTCAGATTTACTCCCACCATCACTACTGCTTCTTTCCCCCCTTAGGACTCTATAAAGGAGATCTTTCTTTTCTAGTGTACTTGAGAGTTAACCCTTGAAAAACTGTCCTCTGAATAAAGAATAGCTCACTTTGTGCTGTGAAATTGACCCTGAAGTGGGTGTTTTGTTTTTTTCTTTTCTTCTCTCCCTCTTCACTTCCTAACCTTGGGGAAGCAATATTGCACTTCTTCCCCTCCTAGGCCAAGTTATTTGTCCTTAACACACCCACTCCACAAAATGAAGTACTTCCATCATTGCAGACTGGCACCGCAAAAACTAAGAAACAGCAATCTTTTGAGGCTAAAACTGAATCATGAACTGTGATGTGGCACCCCTGGAAGGTAGCCTTTGAATTACCTTTAAAGTCCTCTGTTTCCCTGATGGTTAAAATCACATATTCTTGGACAGGAGTCCCTGGTGTTTCTCCTTTGTCAGCAACCCAAGAAAATTTATTTTTCCTTTTTCTCAAACCTTGTCCTTATTATTGAATTGGCACTGGGGGACAAAGACTGAGATGTCCGTAACATTACTAGGAGAAAGGCAGGTATCTTATTTCCCAAAGGAGATGCCTTCCCTCCAAGCCTCCTCAGCTCTGGACTTTTAGACACCTCTGCCATTCCATTATAAATAGAAAAGGCCCCTAAATAAATTACCATGCTCTAGCATTTGGGGTGATGTGTGATTATACCAAACTGGTCATTGATGTTTGTGAACAAATTGTGTATTTCTTTGCTGTGTGTATTAATCAGAGTTCTTTGAAAAAGAAAATCAATAAAAGTTATAGATATATTAAATTATGTGTTATTTACATGTATTATATATTATGGAAATTGGCTTATACAATCATGGAGGTATAGGAATCCCATGATGTCGCCTTTACCAATAGAAGACAGGAAGCCTGTAGTGTATTCATTCCAAGTCAACAGGCCTGAGTGCAGAAGTGATTGGAGGCAGCAGCTGGGATCCATCCCAGTTCAAGTCCAAAATTCAGAGAACAAAAGAACACAGGTGGCCCAGAGCAGATGATGGACATCACAGACATGAAGATGGCGAATTCACCCTTCTACTCACTTTTTGTTTCATCCAGAGCCTTCCCTGTTGGGTGATGGCCTCATCCAATAGTGAGAAGTGACTTCTGTACTCAGTCTACTGACTCAAGTGCTCATTTCTTCAGGACATGGTGGCAGACACCCCAAACAAAACATTTTTTCCAGTTCTCAGGGCAGCCCTCAGGATAGTTCATTGGACACCAAGAACCAACCACCACATGAGGTGATGGAACCTAGAGCACAGTCACTGCTAGTTACATTATACCTGAGCCTAACAAAGGCGAGGGCTGCCACAGACTCATCCTTGACCCATTCTCCAGGAAATGCCTGAGTCGCAGGCTGAGATGATTCCACAGAGAGCTTAACACAGGGAAATTCACTGGCAGGGAGATTCATCCACAGTGATTCTTCCCATGGAAGAAACACAAGGAGTAACAATTAACAAAGAATAAGAACAAAAATCAATATACTCAAGTTAGTTGGATAAAGAGGGACTAAGAAAGATGGTCCTCATGCCAGGTGTGGAAGAAGCCATGGGAGGACACCTTGAAGACACTGAGAAAAACAAGTAGAGCCAGGATGCTGGACACTGAAGAGATGGTAAAAGTCATTTCATACGGAAGACAATAAGGGTCCTGGCTCTTCCTGCTGGGGAACTACCACCCTGGTCCCTGCTCACTGGAAGTCACAACCCTATCTCCCTATGGAAGGCTTCCATGGCCAGAGGAAGAAACAAGATTCCATGCACAAAGGGGTCCTTCATTCTCAAGACAGCCTCCTAGGCTGCTGGCTCTGAGGGTGACAGAAATGAGGAAGGAATTCAGTTACTTTCCCCAACCACCCCATCCCTATACCTACGTTGGGAAAGTCCAGGCCCAGCTTGAATTTCTCATTCAGCCACTGGCTTCTGTCATAGTCAGGAGCTGTGGAGGAGAAGATGATGTGAAAGCAAACCTCCCCTGAGTCCAACCCTCCTTTCTCAGGACACCTTCCCAGGATCTCCCAAGGGGTCAGGGGCAAGACCCCTGAGAGAGTGGATCTGGAATCTGAGCCACTATCTTAGATCCCAATGTTTAGAGGAGGAGTGTGGAGGGAAAATCTGTAGTAGGGGTCCTGGACCTACCTGACTAAGGCTGTCATACAGTTTTGGCAAGCCTTAATAGGGAACCCAAACCAAACATAAATAGAGAGGTAACCACAAACTCTACTCGCCAAATCCTGTGTTGCAAGATCAGATTGCACCCTCCCAGGATGCTCTGGGAAAGGGTCCAGCAGGAGGAGTTCTGCAGAACTGAACACTAGGCTGGGCGTGGATTGCTGGACACCAATCACCCACCAGGAGCTAGGAAGTGGTCCAAAAGGAGGGTAACATTACTGACCCCTCCCCCCGTGGTGTATTTCTTCTCCTCATAGCTTGAGTCTGTGTATTCCAGAAGGAAGTAGATGAAGTCGATTTGTCTGCTGTGACAGATGACCCCTAGCATAGTTCAGAAATGGAGGGACCCTGACTGTATGACTTTATCTCCTCCAGGTGAACCCATCACACTCTATGCGTACCAATTCCCATGCACTTATACTCATACGCAAGCAAGCAAGCAACTGGTGCATGCACACATACACACACAGGTTCACACGTGAGTGAGCACCTGGCAGATCTGCACAGTACTCCAGCAATTTGATACTGGATCTGCCTCATGGAACTGGACCCCACCTGCTCCACTGGTCCCTGCCTCACCTCCCCTTCCAGGCAGCAGGAGAAACACTCACTCACACTCAACCCGCAAACATCCCAGTAATCCAGTGTCAGGGGCATGGTGCTAGTTCTGAGGACTGAGCACTGGCCTTAGTGGGACTGTATTGGCTTTATCACAGTGCACAGCAAGGGCAGGTGGTTGGTCCGGTCCACCCTGAGCCTCTTATGGCACCACCCTCCCCCACATCTCCTGAGAGATTCTGCCAGGAAACCCAGAGTAAGATCCAATCCATCCTCAGACTCTGTGGGCCAGGGAGAAAATTCTGGGGGCCCAGAAGCCAAAGGCTTCTATAGTAGGTCACCCTCTGTCTGCCAGTGGCTTCCAACCTGCTCCCCACTTGGCAGGGTTAGGGTAGGGTTAGGGGTCCACCAGGAGCTGGTTGAGCAGACAAATGGCAACAGAGCAAGGGTTTTCTTCCTTCTCTCCTTCCTCCTATCACTCAGCCCAGTTCCCTGGGGCTCAGGGAGGTTCATGCTGCCACATTCAAGCCAAAAAGTTGTGCCCAAATGAAAGAGTTTAACTCAGCACCCATCCCTGCAAGGACAGGACTTTAAAGACCAATCTGACCACTGCTTGGCTTTATTTTCCAGGACAGCTTCAAGTTAATAGGAACAGTGTCACTGTGGTGGGAACCCTACCAGGACTGGGGCAACAGGAGAACATGGGGTCTTCCAATTTTCCTTTAGGGAATTTCAAGGACCCAGGAGTGGGCACCTGACTAAGGATATACACATTAGCAAATTTGTATTTTGGTCCTGTTTGTGCAAGAAAATCCAAGAACTAGAAAGGGGGATGCTGAGGTGCCACCAGTACAGACCTACCCATATAAAATAACCAAAAACACTGGAAGCAATTAGTTTAAAGATGATCGTCATGCTGGAAAAGAAGTTTTAAAGTTAGTTAAATGCACAAATCTAACAGCATGAGAATGACTAGACAAACCATACTGAGAGTGCATTTACACATCATCTCACCTATCCAAAGAAATGAGCATCAATCAAAAGAGAATTTGAGGCCGGGCATGGTGGCACACACCTCTAATCCAAGCAACTCGGGAGGCTGAGTCAGGAGGATCAAAGCCAGCCTCAGCAACTTAGCGAGGCCCTTAGCAACTCAGTGAGACCCTGTCTCTAAATAAAATACAAAATAGGGCTGGGGATGTGGCTCAGTGGACGAGTGTCCCTGAGTTCAATCCCTGGGGGAAGAAGATGGTGAACACAAGCACAAATAATGTGTGTTGGATAATATATGTGTACTGTTTGCTGAAGTACAACTTCTATATACAGATCACCAGTGTACACCCCTATAGATTCTGACATACGTCTCCTTCATGTAATCACCACCCATTTCAAGATATGGTACATCCCAGCATTCTACAAGTTCCCTTCAATAGGAAGCTACCACCCCATCAAGGTCAGCATTTATCTGACGCCTATCACCATGCAGCCATTTTCCTTGTCCTCCATTTTCATATAAATAGAAAGATACCATTCGTACTTTTGTCTGGATCCTTTTACTCAATATCACGTCTGTGAGGCTCATCCATGTTGTCACATGCATCATTAGTGCATTTATTTTTAACTGTAGCATACTTTGTCATAACATTGTGATGGGCTGACAGATTTGGCTCCATAGAAATGTTACAGGCCAGGCTATGTGGGCAATGACTAAACAGACTCCATTTTGCTCTGAGACTCCATGGTATGTAGGAAATGAGCTTCTCCCATGGGAATGCCCCACCTCTGTACCTACCAACAATTGCTTAGTTTCTCCCATGGGAACGCCCCACCTCTGTACCCAACATCAGTCACTTAGCATGACATGTTTAACAATGCAAAATGGCGATTCTTACATGACGAAAAATTGTTCTCTTTTGATTCCTATGTTAGTAACCATTAGTAACCATTCTTTAGTTTGTACATAGGTAAGGATCATTTGACCCACTTCCCCCTCTGCTAATGATTTCATGATGTAAGTTTGAAATTTTGAATCATAGCAACAGACACTTGTGATTGATATGATTTTTGGCATAAGATCCCCTGCAACCCTATGGTCGGGGCTGTTCTCCCAATAGCCGTTTTTGGGGCATTGTGTGAGACAGTCAGCCAGCCTGCTTAATAAAGACTCTCAAATTTGGACTTTTCAGTGGTGAACGGTCTGTTATTAAGTTGTGCCCCATAACATTTGGAGGACCCAGCGAGATCCTCGCTGCCTGGGCAACCACCGCTCACCACTGGCCTGGAACCTCCTGCAGAGGGGAGAGGCCACAGTGCTGCTCCTAGGGGAAGGCCTCTGAGAGACGTTCCTCAGCCCCGGGCTGCAGGTCTGTGGAGCCCCGCCCCAGGACTGAACTAAATTCTCCCAGAGAGTCACCTGTTTCTGTGCCCCAGGGACCTGGTAAGTCTGTTTCTGGCGGATTCGAATCTGGGGACTCTGAGGAAGGCTGGACGCAGCACTACTTCCAGAGTCCAAGACTGTGGCAAGACGTTGCCCAGGCCTTCTGGTCAGGAATGTGGAGTGGCCACTTGTCATTGTCTGCAATGTCTTACCTGTTCTGTGTTCGTTCGTCTTTTTCTGTTTTTTGTTACCCTTGAGTGTGAACATGGGTCAGTCTCCCTCATGTTTGTCATGTACCCCCTTCAATGCATATTGACCAATTTCCAGAAATTCCAGAGAAAGGCTGCTGACTATCGGACCTGCTGTGATGTCCTTTCTCTCTCTAAATTCTGTGAGAGAGACTATCCAACTTCCACGGTCAGATGGCCCCCTCAGGGGACCACCAAATTGTCTTTGGGCAGCCTGAACATCCTAATCAAATGTCTTATATTCAAATTTGGAAAAAATTACTATTAAAATTGTTTTTAACCATGTTCACTAAAGCTTACATTAAAATGTAAACTGCTGCCAAGAGAAACTCCCAACTATTGGAGTTGGTCCACCAAAATGCCAGGCTAAAATTCTGATGGCTGCCATCCAAGAGACCAGAAAAACCAGTTTAGAATAAGACCCCAACCTGAAGGAACCCTCCCAAGGAGACCAATGGAAGCAGGCTCCCTTGCTGTCTCTTTGGGAAACTCCTTCAGGGAGGGTTAGGGCATAATCTTTGTCTATATTCTCTTAATTCTTTTCATCTCTGATGAGCAAGACCACATCAGGATGAAAGCCAAAAAACCTTTTAAAATTCTATTTTTTGAGTTCATAATTTTGATCTGGTGCACCTAGGTTAATTTCTGATCAGACCTATTTTATCCAACCATAAAGTTTTCTTAATGCTCTGCTTCATTAAGAGGCCAATTTACAAGGATTAATTCTCAATCTAATGAGTTTTAAAAATAACTTATAACGTCTTTGTCCATCTGTTTACTTTATGTGTGTATATACCAGTGTATTGTCACATCTGCATGTGTTTGGTACCAAGGTTGACATATGAGCTCATGGATTAAAGTTTTAAAAAAATGGACTCATGCCTTTGATTCACGTAATGTAAAAGGTGTTTAAATTGGGTAAACAAAAGTATGGCTTTCAAGTCATTAACATAGTTTTGTTTCTAAGTGGTCAAAAAATAATAAAATGCTAATTTTATGAAATGTTTAACACCCATTGTTTCTGGATTTTTCTTCAACGAGAAGAGAATGACTGATGCTGTCTAGTGCACATCTCTGATATCTTGTTTTAAAAAAAAATGGGTGATTTGGATTTGACATACATGGAATTGATTGGGGATATGTTTGTTGGAGACATCTGATTGGTTTAGACACTTGGAATGCTAACTGTTAAATATAACATCAAGTACTCTTGGCTCCTTGGATTCCATAGGGTGACATACTTAAGACATTTTTGGTGTTTTCATAAATTGGTAAATAAAAAGAGGGTTTTAAATTACTTTATGTTAACTCTAAAAACAAGGTTACTAAAAGTCTTGTTAAAATAGAGTAGTTTATCTAAATTCAGAAAGTACAAGGGTTGTTTCAGAAGTATAAAAAAGGAAATTGACAAATTAAAAAAATTAAAAGGTTCTAGGTGTAAAAATATATTTAATAAAAAATATTTCTAGGTAAAAAGTCTTTATGTGATAAGATAAAGCTGCAATATATCTAAGTAAACAACTAGAGGATCTAATTAAGAGATTAAAATATAAATTAAGGGTAAATTTTAAAAGATTTATATATACAAGTAACACAACAGTTGAAGCTATTCAGGGTTTTGTCCTGGGGTCAAGTATTGATGTGCTGATGTGGACCAAGGTTCAGACTATATGCTAAAATAACCAATAGTTCTTAGAACATTAATTTGATCTTAACATTATGTCTGTTGGACTTTATTCTCTGGAACAACTAGTCTTAAAAATTGGGGGTTTGTACAACTCTGGTTAAAAAGCAACTGTAATTTTTGAGTATTACACTATATTACAAAATACCTGGGATTGGTCTAAATTTCCTTTAAAGCTAAACTTGGTTAATATAAAAACATCAGTATGACATACTAAATGTGTTCATATCTTCCAGGTATACAAGTTTTTAAAGCAGAAAATTTATCAAGCTGCTGTTCTTCAAACTAAACTTGTCTATAATGGTAATTTTAATTTTATAAAAATAGTAAATTTTATTGGCGATTTATTTATATCATTTAATGTTCTGTCACTGGACCTGAACCTTATGTTACCTTCTACACTGGGATACAAATGCAAATGTATTTCTAAAAGATAATAAGAGCCTGATCTGTTTAAAGCTTAGAATTATGAAACAGGAAAACACTTTGCCACTTTACTACACAAAAGGAAAGTTAAAAGCTTTCTTTGATTTATGTTTTAGATGTAATATCATATTGTGCTAACATTCATGTGGACTTAGGGAGCAGTGTGTGTAACTTTGTGAAGTGATATTTGGGGGGGAGGCAGGGATCAGCTTCAGAACTGGACCACTTTGCCTGGGATTTGTGGGGAGCCCCACCTTGCCTGGGATGGGGCTCTGCCTCCCACCTTACTACATGTTACAATGGCTCCAAGACAATCCAATCTTCAGCTCATTTAGGGTTGTATTCAAAAGATTGTTTTTTGTTGTAAAATTACTGTGATCTCAAATAGGAGGTATAAGATATAGCTCAGCCAAAATTTAAGATAGCTATTACACAACTAAATATGTTTTTACTGTTGTTAATTCCATTTTGTATTTTCCTTATAAACTCTGTAACTATTGACTGATTGTTTTGCAGAGGTACTGCTTCAAGAACAAGCAAACTACTTTGAGATACTAAGCCATCACCTATAGAACACATGAGATGATATAGACCAAGTTAAATAAAAGGGAGTAAATAACTGTAAAGTTGTAGACATTGAAGTTGAAGCCCAGTACTCTTACATTATGACTGGTGAGAATGGATTGCTGGATGTTTAAGATCAAACTTAGAGATCAAGTTTAACACAAGAGGGCCAAGAAAAAGCAGTATTTGGCTTTTGCCCTCAGAGTCAGCCTGCATCCAGGGAAAAAGAGAGCTTCTCTAAGGAGCTTTGCAACTCTGGGCCACACAATCTCCTGATCAGGGAGATTGATGAGATCACTAGAGGATGAGAAGCCAATCAGTGCACCTGCTGCAGAGGAGGGTCATTAGAAAAGGGAAACATCCCTGATGCTTCCAAGGGAAACCACCTCATCAAGGAGACCCTGCCTAGCAAATGGCAGGCACTAAAGGAGCTAAGAAGCTGCTCTCAAGTTACCCCACGAGTGACCCCTGTGGGAACTCAGTTGACTCTTAAGAGACAGGAGCAGGTCAATTTGACCAGCTTGATCTTAAACACCTAGCAAAACAGTCAAAACCAAAACATAGCCATTCTTGGGCATTAATAAAAGAAAAAAACAATAATTAAATATAACTTAAGATGTATACTTGTGTTATCCCCTAAAATAAGTTAAGACTGGAGGCTACAACAGAAATTCTTAAGCAAGTGTGCCTGACAACTATCAAGAGAAACTATCAGTCAGAAATTTTAGTCAGTTTAAGGCCTACAGATCTTCCTAAGCTACACAGGTAGGCTCGATCTATGTTTGCTAGCATGATTATCTAGCCCTAAATAACAGAAATAAAGGGATTTCTACTAAACACAGAGGTCATGTCAATAAAAAATATTTTACAAAAATCAGATGACATTAGGTAACTTAACTAAATGTTGGGTTTACATTCCTGATAACTCCGACAATGTTAAAACATTTACAAATAAAGGCCTTATCCTCTCCAGGCTTGCTAGGTTTGGTTAGGCCTGATTATGGAAACAACATCTCAGCTCTTCCACCTCCTGGTAAGAGATTATTAATTTCTATCATCTTCATGATATTCATTGACATGTTCCAGATGCTATTTTGTACTTATGTTTTCTTGTTTCTTTCATAGAAATAGACTTTTACCCTAGACAGACCCAAATTCTAAAAAGGGACTTCAAACTGCTTGCCCCACCCCACGCCGCCCCTTCTCAGCTTGAAGCAGCAAGAGTGGTCATCACCCTTTTCCTCTACAGCAGTAAGAAGTCCCTAAAATTAAAAGGGTAATAAAAAATTAAAAAGACAATCAATATAGATAGGTAATTGGGTTGAATCACAAAAATAAAGGCCACTTTGGGTCCAGAAAGTTGGAGGCAAACAACCTCTGAGAAATTAAAATGTTAGTGCTTCCAGAGTCCTTCCGCCACCCTGACCAAGATGACCTGCTCCTGTTCCAACCTGTTGTTAAGTCTCTCCAGCAGGTTCAACTTATGAGAGAACCAGCCCCAAAAGTCCACTGATTTCCAGCACCCATTCCAGCCAGGAGACTACATCTAGGTAAAATGGTTCCAGAAAGGACAAATGCCCGGCTGAAATGGAAGGGACCTTACTCACAACATGGACCCATCGCATCTGAGTCAAGACAACAGAAAAATGGACAGCCCTCAGAGACCCCCAACCACCCTCTAAAGATAAGACTGAAAATGTTAATCATGTTTTTCCTCTTGCTTAGACTACATCAGGAGTAACTCCATGCCTGGCCCTTCAACTTTTTGAGATTACCAAATGGAATGAATTCTGAGTTACTGTTCAGGTCATTCCCCAGGTGTACTATTATGATGGGGAGGGGAAAAAAGAAAAAGGGCTAATATCTAAACAAGCGGCCCCTGTCTTAATTCCCCTTCTAATGGAAATAAGCATAACTGGCTCCACAGCTGTAGGGACCACTGCCCTCATTACAGGAAAACAAAATTTCAAAACTTTAACTAGACAAATAGATCTGGACTTAAGTGAATTTAAAAAACTCTGTACACCACTTTAAAAAATCCCTTGATGAGGTAGTTTTACAAAACAAAAGAAAGTTAAATTTGCTGTTTTTAAAGGAGGATTCTGTATGCCCTTAGGGGAGAACTATTGTTTCTATACTAACCACTCAGGTATCATTCCTGATAGTTTATCTTTGATTAAAAAGACTCAAAAAAGGGAAGAAAAACTGAAAACCTAAGGCAAATTGATACCAAAATCTGTTCCCTTGGTCCCCCTGGTTAAGTACTTTAATAACCGAAATGGCAGGACCTCTCATTCTAATTATGTTTGGACTTTTAATCGGGCCATGTGATAAGCTGTTTTACTAAATATATTAGAAATAAAATCCAATCTGTTAAGTTAATGGTGTTAGACACCCACTACAATCACTATAATCAATTATTTGATTATGTACATAAAACCAGTGGGGAATGTAATGGGCTGACAGATTTGGCTCCATAGAAATGTTACAGGCCAGGCTATATGGGCAATGACTAAACAGACTCCATTTTGCTCTGAGACTCCATGGTATGTAGGAAATGAGCTTCTCCCATGGGAATGCCCCCACCTCTGTACCTACCAACAATTGCTTAGCTTCTCCCATGGGAACACCTCACCTCTGTACTCATCACTTAGCACGACATGTTTAACAATGCAAAATGGCAATTCTTACATGACGAAAAATTGTTCTCTTTTGATTCCTATGTTAGTAACCATTAGTAACCATTCTTTAGTTTGTACCTAGGTAAGGATCATTTGACCCACTTCCCCCTCTGCTAATGATTTCATGATATAAGTCTGTAATCTCGAATCATAGTAACGTACACTTGTGATTGATATGATTTTTGGTATAAGAATCCCTGCAACCCTGTGGTCGAGGCTATTCTCCCAGTAGCCATTTTTGGGGCATTGTGTGAGACAGTCAGCCAGCCTGCTTAATAAAGACTCTCAAATTTGGACTTTTCAGTAGTGAACAGTCTGTTATTAAGCTGCGCCCCATAACAACATGAATAATGGAATATTAATATATTAATAAACCATGGTTTATTTGTCCATTCTTCAGTTGACAGAATTTGTGTTGTGGTCAGATATGGTCTTTTTTTTTTAAACCTTTATTTTACTCATTTATTTATATGCAGTGCTGAGAATTGAACCCAGTGCCCCACACATGCCAGGCAAGCACTCTACCACTGAGCCACAACCCCAGCCCAAGTTGTGGTCTTTTTAAAATCAAGGTACTTTCAAATCTTGTTGTCCATGTCTTACATGTCTTTTGAGAGACAAAAACATTCATTCTTGTTGGGAAGTTTCCTGGTTCACGGGCAGTTGCACGTTTAGGTTTAGGGGATGTTGCCAGCATTACAAAGGGGTTGTCCCCCCAGCAATGTATGAGAGCTACAGTTACTCCATGAATTCATAACTGCTGTCAGCCATCCTAGTGCGTATACACCTGGATTCTGTGATATTAACAACTCCTCTGCTATGTAATTGTTTACCATGTTTTCGCATGTTTATTGGCCACTTGGATATTCATTTTTGAGGCATATTTATTTAAGTATTGACCCATTTTTGAATATACTTTTCTAGAAATACAGCTTTTGGATAAGAGAACTTCCTTGATGAGCAATGGTATCTCTTATCTGAGTCTTTCCTGAACGCCTACTGCTTCAGTTTGGATCCTGAACATCCCTCAAAGGCTCATGTGTTAAAGGCTTGGGCACCAAAGTGGCACTCTCAGGAGGTGGTAGAACCTTTAGGAGATAGGGCCTAGTGAGAGGTACTCAGGTAATTGGGTGTGAGCCCTCAGAGGGGATTGTGGGACCCTATCTCCAGAAAGAGAGACAGCAACTCCCTGGCATAGGGTATTATGACTTCGAGCAAGGAAGAGGTAGGGATGGACTAGAGGTGAAGCCAGGACAGGGTTACACAATTCATCGTCAGTTTTTCTGTCAAATGTATACTACCCTTGTGGAACTATTTGCAGGCAAGGGTGTGGGTTATTGACATGGACTAAGGACACAGGTTAAGTTGCTCAGGAGTGCTTGTTTTGGCTTTCAAAGGCTCATGAGCATTTTGGAACTTCTCTTTTGAGACTCATTCAGTCTTTCTTTTTCTGTATCTCCAAATTCCTGTCTCAGGATGGAGGGAGAAAGAAGGGCCAATAAGGCCTTGGGTATGATAGGGGGATGGAAAGAAGGAGAAAAAAAAAGAAAAGATGGTGCCAGAGCTACAGGGGTCTGGCCGCTTCCCAGGGCTCTGTCAGCAAGAGAACAGGCTCCTTACTCCCTGATCCTATCCTTTCAAGGCCCTACTTGTTGCCCCATGTAGCCACCTTTGTGTACAGAGGTCCTGGGAGGAAGCGGCTGGACTTCATGTAGGCAGAGATCTTCTTCAGGCCCTGCAAGTGGGAGAAAGAAAGCAGAGCTCAGGACTGCTGAGGTTCAGAGAGGTTAAGTGACCTCCTCATGCTCACACAGCTAATACATGGGACAGACTGAATGTAGTCTGGCTCTGTATCGCTGATTCTGTGCTCTCTCTGCTGTACTTCTCACCTCCCCTTCCCACCAGAGGCTCTGTCCCTCCTGTCTACACAATCTCCTTTTTCACAGGAGTCTCCTTCTTGCCTTTGAACACAGAGGAAGCAGGACAAAGGGCAGCTTGAGAGAGATCCCAGATCACTCACCCAGTGACTCAGCAAATCCTAGATGACAGTATATACATAGAAATGAACCCACAAAGAAAGGACCACTCTAATCATCCCCCTAAAGCAGAAAGTCCAAACTTCTCCACCTTGTACCTGAGTCCAGTCTCACTGTGCCCCCAACTACCTCATCTCCAGCCCTGCTACACGAGGTCAGGCACAATAAAAGCCTAGTGTGCTTCTGGGCCCCCTTAAGAGGACAGGGACTGCACAGATGCTTTATAAGGGGTTCAATGCAATTCAGGACTGCCAGTGCCCAAGGGATCAAGCCACACTAGGCTCAGGCCATAGCCCTCAGCTTCCTATACTCCTTGCTCCCAGGCTGAATCCAGCCCTTGCACAATCCCCAAGGCCACCTGGCCTGGACCAAAACCAGAGCTGGTAAGAACTAGCTGAGACAGCACATTTCTAGACGAGAAGGGGGAAAGGGACACACATCCCAGGCTGAAACACTGAATCAGCTAAAGAGCTTGTGTTGGTGATAAACAAGTGGCCCTGGGGTGACCAATGAGTGGCAGTGAGGTGAGGTGCAGACTGTAGTCCCCAGAACACAAGTGGCACCAGGGACACCTCATAGTCTGATGCCTGCTGTTCCCTGCTCCACTCAATCCTGGGATGGGGAAATCTTTGCATGCCCCACTGGGACACACAGCAGACCTCACATGGAGGAAAACATCACTGAAAATGATAATTGAGTGAAAAATAAGTGTATGACCCCATTTCACAGATGGAACACTGAGAACATTGAAAAGAAGAGAGGTCAAGGGAGAGGAAAGACCCACACCACAGAACACTTCAGGATAAAGCCCTCTAACACAAGCACCAATGTATGTACTCAATTCAGCACCAACTTCAGCCCTAGGGTCTAAATGTGTCCTCAGAAGGGGGACCAAGTGGTGCAAAACATTCTGCCTTTGGCATAAAACATATCCACTGACTGGTGTCCTCAGAAGCTACAAGCTGACATGGTGCCCAGCACAGCCTCCATTGACACTGGGACCTTGAACAAATGGCTAACCCTCTACACTCTGTTTCCTTATCTGTCCAAAGAGACTGATAATTCTATCTACCCTGCAGGAATGTTGTAATGATATATTTGAACAATAGATGCAAGGTGATAAGCACAGGTCCTGATACAAAGCCAGTGCTCAATAAATGCTAGCTGTTCTTGAATCCAGCCCCACGACTAAGAAAACATCATGGAAGGAGAAAAGGAAAAGTTGATAGCCAAGAGGAAGGAAGATGAGAGGAATCACCTCAAAGCGGGATATGAAGTCCTTCAAGTTCGAAAACTCATCCAGGCACTTGGGCTCAAATATTCGGTGCAGGTCAAGTATATCATAAGCAAGGAAATCCACAAAGGTGATCTGCAAAAAGCCAAGGATGAGTGGGCATGAAATTTTGGACCCTGGAAAGAATGACAAGTCCCAATTCCTTTGTTTTTACCTTATCACCAACAAACCATGGCTGCTTCCCCAGGAACTGTGAAAAGAGCTTCATCGTCTCTGGGAGGCCCTCCAAGTACTCTGGCTTCAGTTTCTCCTGAGTCAGAAAATAGTTGTCACTACCCTAAGAAATAAGTTCCCTGGCAGAGTGACGAGGCTCAACATTTCTGTACATGACCCCAGCTAGCCCTGAGTGAGAAGCCATCTTACCAAAAATGGGGATTGAGTCACTATCCAGTTTTTTTTAATTTAATAAATTGGCATTTATTGATTCCTATGGGATACCTGACCCTATGCTTTAGAGGTGATAGGACATCAGAGAGAATAGAACATCATCTCTAATGGGACTCTCTTACCAACTATCACCTGTGGTTTGACCCATGAGCACCTGGCAGGCTCTGGACTCAGATAGTATGTGGGATCAAAGAAACATGAACTGAAAGAGCCCAGGAGAGATGAAAGTTCTACCAAGAAGGTTCGAGAAAAATAAAGCAAGGAGTATTTGAGGCTAATAGGAAAGAGGGAGAAGACCCTCTGGCTGACCCTGAGTTGCCTAATAGAAAAATTGATTCACATAGGTATGAAGGAGACAGCATCAGGAAACACTTGGGTGAAGGTCAAAATTCAAGGGTTCCATAACAGTCCATCTTTTTATACTTCTTTTTCTCATAGATTAAGTATGTGTATTTCATAAGGAGACACATGACATGAACCAGCTGGGAGATGGCCCATGGAAGAGATAAAAAGTGGAAAGAATTCCAAAAATTTGACTTTACACTCTAGGAAGTAAATGTCCATCCTGAGGATTCTGGAATTACCCTAGATTGGTGGGGATTGAATAAAAGTGTTAATTGATACAATCTGATGTTGTGAGGAACACTGACAGCAGCATGGAGAGTATCCTGGAGTAAAAGCAGCACTAAGGAGCTCAAAAGCAAAACAAGACTCATCTAGAGGGGAACCCAGGAGTCCAAAATCCTGATCCAAATCCTGCCTGGTCCATCCCAGTGGGGCTGGAGGTAGTCATCAGATGACTTACAAAGTCTGGGCTATAGCAGACTCTGGCCAGCTGATTGGAGATGTCCATAGCCTGGTTCTCCAAAATGTCCACACGAATCTTCTCCTCCTCTGTCTCCCCACCTGCACCACACAACAGAGACACACTCTCAGCCTCCATCCCAGCTAAGCCACTGACCCCCACACTCTGCAGCCAGCCACACTCACAGAGATTGTGCTTGCGGGCAATGTAGCGTAGAATGGCATTGCTCTGGGTGATCCGGTGAGTCCCATCAATCAAGTAAGGCAGCTGGAGAGAAAACCAGGGACGGTCAGGTGAGATGCTAGGATCCAGTCCCCCTTTCCTGAGTGAAGGACATGTGAGACCTGGTACTTAGTGTATCTGGCCTGCAGTGATTACTACATATACATACTGTAGAATAAGCGAATGATCTGGGACACAGACCACTATAGAAAGACAGTGTAGACACACAGAACTGAAAGTAGTTGAGCAGAAACACTGATCTTGATACTCTAATCTGGGACACAGAGATGAGATAGGGATCCCTTCATTTTCCCCAACCACCCCATCCCTACACCTACATTGGGAAAGTCCAGGCCCAGCTTGAATTTCTCATTCAACCACTGGCTTCTGTCATATTCTGGAGCTGTGGAGGAGAAGATGAAGGGAAAATAAACTTCCCTGAGTCCAACCCTCCTTTCCCAGGACACCTCCCCAGGATCTCCCAAGGGGTCAGGGACAAGACCCCTAAGAGGGTGGATCTGGAATCTCAGTCACTGCATCTCACATTCCAGGGTTACAGGGGGTAATGAATGCTTGTGAGGACCGTGAACCCAACATGACTGAGGATTCCAAAATGTTTAGGCAAGGGCTAAGGGGAACCCGACAAGATGACAGATAGAGAGGAGCCAGCACTCCACTCCCAAAGTCCTGCCTTGGAAGACCAAACTGCACACTCAAGGAGGTTTCTGGGAAGGTGCAAGCTCCAAGTGCAGCAGGAGGAGTTCTGCAGACCAACAGCAGCGAGGCCACGGGTTGCTAAGCACCAATCAGCAGAAGCTGGACAGGGGTCTAAGCAGGAGGGTGACATTACCGTCCCCCATCGTGTATCTCTTCTCCTCATAACTTGAGTCTGTGTATTCCAGGAGCAGGCGGATGGCGTGAGCCAGCTGGGAGAGATGGCCATGGCAGAGGACAGAGATGGAGGGATGCTGACTTCTCCTCCTCCAGAGAGCCTCCCACCTACACCTTACAACACCCGCCCCCTCCCCCGCCAGCGCGCGCATGTGCACGCATGAGCTCGCCCTGCTCGAGCTCTTCAGACCGGCAGAGGTCTCCAGCAAATCCTGAAGAGGATCCAATCTCCTAGAAACCGCCCCCACCTGCTCCACCCGTCTCCGGCCCACGCCACCCGCGCCCCCTCTCATGTGCCAGGCTCACCCCTCGGATGTCCCAGTAACCCAGTATCGTGGGCATGGTGCTGGTGTTATGGAGGAGCCGATTGACCTCAGCAGGGTTGGGCTATGACCTTATTCTAGCCCACCGCAACTGCAAGGTGGGGATCTAATGGTCGGTCCCGTCCCGCCCCTCTACGCACTGTCTTTCTCCCACCCCTCACACCCAAAAGGCCACAATGCTCAGTCACGGAAAGAGTAAGATCCAATTCCGCCTCCAGCCCCGCCCAGCGACTCCGGCGCTGCCCTCTGCTGGGTTCGTGGGGAGTAGGCAGTGCGCTGGGAGCGCAATACCTCTTGTCCCTTCCTTGCCCTCCTCGCGTAGCTCAGTCCCTGGATTGTCGTTTTCCCGCAGGTTGTGGAAAACTCAGGTTGCCAGAGTCAGGTCATAAGGGGTACTCCCAGCCCGAAAGTTTTAATTTGGCACTTGGCCCCTATTAAGTCATGCAAGCCTTGGTCTACAACGTTCTGCAGATTTGGGTTGTTCAGACGTGACGTTTCTGGGGCTGGTTACTACGGTCCCTAGGGCAAATGCATCCCACCAATCAGACAAAGTCCATCTCCCAGACTCCGAGTCTGGGTCCTGGCTCAGTGGCGGCCTCTAGCTTCAAAGTGAATTCTTCTGTAGATTGTGAGACGATGGTACCATCCATATACACTAGTGCTTAGTCCTACCAACAATCACGTGTTACCTAAAGGATTTGGCCAATTTCTTTATTGTGTGAACATCATAGTGAACGTGTACAGACCTAGATGGCAAAAGTCAATCATTTCAGGTGGCGTCTTTGATTCAGTCAAGAGGAGAGAGCATGAGATGAATGAAGCTGCTGCAGTAAAACATTTTTACAGTTAACATTTTTTACGAGAGTCGAGAGAGTATAATCCAAACTAACCATAGTAAATACCTAATCCAGTAACGTTTATTATCATTATTATTATTATGTACTGTGCACATTGTTTTTTTTTTTTTTTTTTTTTTTTTTTGCCGGGGGGTGGGTGTGTTTTGAAACAGTCTCACTATGTTGACCAGGCTCGTCTTAAACTGATGGACTCAAGCGATCCGCTCGCCTCAGCCTGGGGAATAGCTGGCACTAAAGGCCAAGGCTACCACCTTGCGTTTGTATGTGCTATTCTTTCATGTAGTTGGCAGCACAGTTGGTTTGGTTTTACCTGCTAAATCTAATTTGTTTAACGTTTTTCTTTTAACACCAGCATGATGACCTACACTCAACTTCTCTCCTTCTTGGTTTATAAGAACACTAACCCGTTCCATATTTTCAACACCCCCCCCCCCGCAGAGTTCTTACCTGACTGACAGTCTTCAATAGCCAAACTACAGTCAACTGGGGGGGACTGTTAATTAATGAGTAGTGCATTGTGTCATGACATTAAGAGGACTACAGCATCACTAACAAATAGGAATTTTTTAAATCCACTATAATCCTATGGAATCACCTTCATACATGGAGTCTTTGACCAAACATGGGTGACAGTGTGTCTATACTTACGTTATCACATATTAAGTGTATCATTTCAAGTTTTATACATCTTGACCTTAGAAAGATGAAATTTCTAAATCCAACTAAGAAATTGGTCTTTTAAAGCCAACATTAATTAGAATAACTATAAAAGAACAGACATTGTTACATTAGTATTCATTTATTTGGTCACTCCTTTATTTAAAAAAGCAATATCAGTACATTGGAGAAAAGATGGCCTATTCAACAAATGGTGCTGGGAAAACCGGAAATCCATATGCAGCAAAATGAAATTAAATCCCTATATCTCACCCTACACAAAGTTCAACTCAAAATGGATCAAGGACCTAGGAATTAGACCAGAGACCCTGCACCTGCCTTCCTTAACAAGAATAAAGTGCAAGAAATAAAATCAAGAATCAATAAATTGGATGGATTCAAACTAAAAAGTTTCTCATCAAAGGAAACAATAACATAAAGAGCACCTACTGCCTGGGAGAAAATCTTTACCACGTGTACATCAGATTTAGCACTAAGCTCCAGGATATATAAAGAACTCAAAAAACTTAAAACCAAAAAAACAAATAGACCAATAAGTAAATGGGCTAAGGAACTGATCAGACATTTCACAGAAGAAGATATGCATTCGATCAACAAATATATAAAAAATGTTCATCGTCTCTAGCAATTAGAGAAATGCAAATCAAAGCTACTCTAATATTTCGTCTTTCAAGTCAGAATGGCAATTATCAAGAATATAAGCAACAATAAGTTTTGGCAAGGATGTGGGGGTACACTCATACATTGCTGATGGGACTGCAAATTGGTGCAACCTCTCTGGAAAGCAGTATGGAGATTTCTTAGAAAACTTGGAATGGAACCACCATTTGACCTAGGCATCCTACTCCTGGGTTTATACCGAAAGGACTTAAAATCAGCATACTACGGTGATGCAGCCACATCAATGTGTATAACCACTCAATTCAGAATAGCTAAATTGTGGAACCAACCTAGATGCCCTTCAATAGATAAATGAATAAAGAAACTGTGGTATATATTCATAATTAAATATTACTCAGCCTTAAAGAAGAATGAAATTATGGCATTTACAGGTAAATGAATGGAGTTGGAGAATATCATGCTAAGGAAAGTAAGCCAATCCCCCAAAACTAAAGGTCAATGTTCTCTCTGCTAAGCGAATAGTGATCCATGATAGAGAGTGGAGGAGGCAAGGAAAGAATGGAGGAACTTTGAATATGGCAGAGTGGAGGAAGGGGAGGAGAGGAGATATGAGAGTGGGAAAGATGGTGGAATGAGATGGACATCATTACCCTATGTACATGTATGATTGCACAAATGGTGTGACTCTGCATCACGTACAACCAGAGAAATGAAAAGTTGTGCCCCTTTGTGTACAATGAGTCAAAATGCATTCTGCTGTCATGTATAGCTAATTAGAACAAAAAGAAGAAGAATGAGCAAATTAATCATAAACCAGATTTTTCTCTTCAAATATTGCCACATTTTAAATTTGAGGTTCAGTTCTTGTGAAATTTAGACTCTTTACAAGCATTACACTGAATAAACGAAAGAATAAATGAGGGGAAAAAAAGCAATGTCAAGCACATTCCTATAATCCCAGCTGCTTGTGAAGTTGAGGCAGGAAGATCACAAGTTCAAGACCTGCCTCAGCAACTTAGTGAGATCTTGTCTCAAATTTTTAAAAGGCTGTGGATGTAACTGAGTGGTAGAGCACCTCTAAGTTCACCCCTCAGTAGCACACACACACACATGTAGTTGTTGAGTTTCCACCACAGATAGGCCCCATGGACAAGACAGTCCCTCAAGATGACTGTAGTTTGGCTATTGAAGACTGAAAGTTGTATAAGAACTACTGGGAGGATGTTTTGAAAATATAGGACATGTCTTAGTGTTTTTATAAACTGAGGAGAGAGGCTAAGTGCAGGCCATGCTGGTGTTTAAAGAAAAACGTTAGACAAATTAAATTTAGTAGAGTTTGAGCACAGAATGATTTATGAACTAGGCAACACTCAGAATCAGGGGATGTTGAGAGCACCCCCACCCCAGTAATGTGGGCAGGCAATATTTATCATGAGAAAAAAGAAATGTCATACGGAAACAACTTGATGGGTCACAGTTCAGCATTTGCTTTTTATGGACATGGTCTTATGAGTTGGCAACCTGTGGTTGACCCAACCTTGGCCGCTGTGATTTCCTGAAACTCAGTTACCTATCACAAGAATACACTCAGTTAGGATGCAGTTTGTTTGCATACAAGTTAGGTTGTAATTCCTATGCTTGGGGGTAGCTTAACACAAATTAAACTTAACATTGGCCAGAGCAATGATTCTGAGGAGCAGGTAAGATGGATCTCAGAGCAGAAAGGCCCCTTCACAGAAGGAAGACAGCTGTGTGCACAAGAAGGGGAAGCACTAGATCAGCAGGCTCCCAAAGGTGGGTCCCAGGAGCCAGGAGGATCATCCAAGGATTGACATGAGTCTCTGAAGGGCACCAGGAATCATTGGGATAAGGAACACTGGAAAGTGGTACTCTTTGTCATGAAATGTCTTCTGTGGTTGTATTCTTCATGTCTGTTGATTTCTAGTTGGCTTATTGTTATTCAAGTCCTCTCTTTCCTTGCTTCTCTTCTTTCTGCCTGTCCCTCACATTATTAGAGTGGGTAATTGATGCCTTCCACTGTTATTGTCTATTTTTCCATTCAAGGTTGCCAATTTTTGCTGCATGTGTCTTGTTGTTCTATTCCCACTGTGGGAGATGTAGCCCGTTTGAAAAGGAATCAGCTATCCCTGCCACCTCCAGAAGTTCTCCCAAATATGGTACTCGCCTCCTTTTGTGGGGGTTAGGAGTTCTAGATATCCTTTTTATTTAAAGTTGATATCAGTGAAATGATAGTTTAAAATGTCTGGAAATTTCTAACAAGTGGTTGGAACCATGGGGTAAATTAGTGTGCAGGAGAAGGTGAACGCCTGATGTCACCCACAAGATTGTATCTTAGGGGAACACAGATTGCCCTGGGAGTAATATTTGTTACCATAGAAGTGAATCACTTTTATGTCCCTTGAGTCGGACGAAGTCCCAGAGTGGAATTAATCAGTTCCTGCAAACCGGACTGAAATGTCTCTGAAGAAAGCAAACAACTATGGTAGCCAGAGTAGCCCCAATATTAGTCCTAATCGATTGGTCCCACCAATAGGACTGTAATGACCTCAGCAGGAGCACCAAGTACTGCAAGCGTGCAAGCTGGAATTAATGATGTTGGGGAAGCATAATTACCATAAGGAGCCTATGAGAGGAAAGCTTCCTTTTGAAATTTTTAAAAGAATGGCCATTAAATTTTTGTCAACGGGCTCAGGAGAAAGTGACAGGCCTAGCAATTGTTGGAACTCTGGGAGAAACATACAAGAAAGTTTTGTTTTCTCTTAAGTGGTAGATGCAGAATACAAGGGATCAGAAAGAGAAGGATGAAGGTAAGGGTGATAAGTTTTAGAGGGCTTCAAAGTGGGATAAAAAGGTGGAATCATAAAAAGGGAGTTGAATAGGAATTTTAATCTTGATTGAAAGTCTGGGGCAGAAGCTGTCACCTCTGAACTAAGCATCTTCTGGAAGATTCCAAGAATCTCAGTTGAAGATTCCCAATGGATTGAGTGTGTTAGTAGTCCGTATTGTGTATCTTTTGAACTGAGAATGATTAACCTAAGCATCGATGCTTTGGAGTCTCACTGCTATCAGTTGTTAATAGTACCTGACAAGATCCTTTTCAGTGAGGCTCAAGGGCAGCATTCGTCAGGTCTTTCCTTAACACTGAATCTCCTGTTGTAGATCATGGGGAGGTGGTTTGGCAATGCAGCTTGGATCTATGATGATAAAAATAGAGGCATCATCCCTTGCCATTCTTAATCGTATTTCACTGTAATAGTGTAGAATCTAAGATTGGGGTAAAACTTTCAAATACATGGACCAGCCTGTTATTAATTCATAAGGAGATAATCTGTGGGCCCCAGAGAAGGTCGATCTTGTACTCATTAAAGCAACTGTAATATTTTAGACCTCAGGAGTTTAAGGAAGTTTTGTTAACTTTAGTTTTACAATTCTATTAGTTCTCTTTTTCCTGAGGACTGTCAATGATAAGGACAGTAAAGTTTGGGGGCAAAAGATAAACTTTATAGGGTTCCTTTATAACAATACCAGTAAACAGTGTCTGTGTCTTAGTAGAGAGATGAATGGAAACTTCCAGGATGGAAAACAAAAAGAAATCAAAAAACTTTTTTTTTTTTTTTTTTGTGGTGCTGGGGATTGAACCCAGGGCCTTGTGCTTGCAAGACAGGCACTCTACCAACTGAGCTATATCCCCAGCCCCTCAAAAAACTTTTAATCACACTTAGAGCTATAGCTCCACAGCAAGGAAAACCTTTCACCCATCATGAGGGAAAAAACACCAAAACAGAAAATAATCAGAAACTTGTTTGTAATCCATTGCAGGAAGTATTTGTATAAAGTGCATTTAGAGATTAGAAGGGCCCTCAAAATCTTGGATCTTGTCCTTTCCCACATTTAGATTTATTAGGATCACATTGTTAACAGTAGGACGTGTTTTGTGTAATACCTATAAAATTACCCCACCTATGTTGATTTATCTTGTGGTCCCCTGCTATAATGAATAATATCATTAAGCATTTTTGCTAAGCTCCATTTTAAATTACTTGACATTATGAGTCAGTCATTCTGAGCACGCAACCAGCATCCAAAACTTTCTGGCTTCTGTAATTTTCCACTTTTCCACTTTTCCCCTTTTTTGAACCAGGGGTTTGTTATGATAGTTAAAAATAGCCTCCAAGGCCTCTCTTTTCTATGAGATTATAGGAGCAATTATCTTGGTTAATGATGCTTTGCTTAGCATAATGGTCAGCTATAGCATTGCTCCTATATCTCTGCTTAAATAATGTTCTTTACAATTTTATTGAAGCTATTTCCTTACTAACAACAAAGCACTAAAGGTTTTTATTTTAACCTGTTGTCCAATGTTCATAGGGTTTTGTCAAGGTCAGAAAACTCTTCATTTCCAAAGCATTCCAAATTCACAGACTTCCCCAAATGTACATCTGCCCTGAGTTCCACGTGCTTGTTCATGTCTTACCAGTTGGCAGACCAGGTGAGGACAATTACATTAGCATCCAGATTTCAGTTCTGGAGTAGCATACATTTTATGGGTGAATGTAGGTCTGTGATAGCATTTTTAAATATGAATAAATAAAATTAGGTCAGGACTATTCAAGGGAATTGCTAGCAAAATGGCTTCAGAATATGTGAAAAAGCACTTCAAATTCACAGTGGTTTAAAAAAAAAACTCTACTAACTTGGGTGTAAAATAACTTGAGTCAATTCACATGCAAGGACCCAAATTCTAATTTTGCTCCTTTAGTACCTATTTTCTTAATAGATTATCTCTATATATTTAGGCATGCACAGATACATATACACATACAAATAGGTAACACTTTAAAGCTTTTATTTTTTATCATATAATAACATGTAACATGAGGTCTTTGCTCTTTACGAAATTTTCAATGCACAGTCCAGCATTGCTAACTGCAAGCACAGTGTTGTACAGCAGCTTTATCCTGGATAATCAGATGTTTCTACATCAAAGAGCAGCTGTCCATTTCCCACTCCCTCAGCCCCTGGCAGCCACCATCCTACTTTCCATTTCTATGGAAATGGAAGTTTGCCTACTTTAGACGTCTCATAAAATTGGAAACATGCAATATTTGTTCTTCTCTGTCTAGCTAATTTCACTTAGCATAATGTCCTTTAGACTCGTCCAGGTTGTTGCATATTGAAAAATTTCTTTCCTTGTTAAGGCTAAATAATATTCCCTTGTATATACATACTACATTTTCTTTATTCATTCATCCATTGCTTAACATTTAGGTTGCTTTCATGTCTTGGCGATTGTGAATAATGCTACAATAAACAATGGAGTTAATGTCTCATTAAGATGCTGGTTTTGATTCTTTAGGATTTATAATAAGAATTGCAAGTTTGAGATTCTATGATAGTTGCACTTTTGAGTTTTTGAGGAATCACCACACTGTGGCCCCTGGTGGCTGTACCATTTTATATTTCCATCAACAATGTACAAGTGTTCGAATTTCTTCTTGACAGCACTTGTTATCTTTTGGGGATTTGTTTGTTTTTGGTTTTGACAAGTCTTCTAACAGGTGTGAGATGATATTTCATTGTGGTTTTGATTTGCCTTTCCCTCATATCAGTGATATTGAGAGGCTCTTAAAATACTTGTAAGCCATTTGCAAGTCTTCTTTGAAGAAATCTTTAAGTCCTTTGCAAGGATGGTTCAACATATGCAAGGCAATTCATTTGATATACCACGTTAATGGGGTGAGGTTTAAAAATCACATGATCATCTCAATAGATGCAGAAAAAATATTTCAGAAAATTCAACAACTTTCATGATAAAAACTCAACAAACTAGTAATGGAAGAAATGTACATCAATATAATAAAATTTTTCCTCTAAGATAAGAAACAAGACAATGGAATCTGTGTCTAGTCATTTCTATTCAATACAACACTGATAATCCTACCATATCAATTAAACAGGAAAAGAAATAGAGGCAAAAAAAAGTAAAATTACCTCTACTTGAAGATGACATAATTTTACATGTAGAAAACTAAAGATTCTACAAAAAAAATTTAGAAAGTAAAACAAAAACTGTTAGAACTAATAAATGAATTCAGTAAAGATGCAGGGTACAAAACCAACATACTAAAAATTAACACTAACATCAACGTATCTAAAAGGAATTTTTTAAAATCCCATTTACAATAATTCCAAAAGAAAAAAAACTTTGGAATAAATCTTACCAAGAACTGTACATTAAAACACTGATGAAGGAAAGTAAACAAGACAAACGAAAAGACATCCCATGTTCATGGATGAACTACTGTTCAAATGTCCTTTCTATCCAAAGTGATGTATAGATTCAATGTAAGCCCTATCAAAATCCCAAAGGCATTTTTTATAGATATAGAAAAAAATCTTAAAATTCATATGGAACCACAAAACACCCTAGGTAGCCAAAGTAATCTTGAAAACGAACAAAGTTGGAGTCATCATACTTTCTGATTTTCAAATATTATAATGGCATAAAAACAGACATAACATGAACAGAATGGAACTGAAAGCCCAGAAATAAACTCACTCATATAGGGTTAACTGATTTTATGCAAGGGTGCTAAGAACACACAATAGGGAAAGGATAATCTCTTCAAAAAATTGTGCTCAGAAATCCACATGCAAAAGAATGAAATTGGACCCTTACAACATCCACAAAAAATCAATTCACAATGGATTGAGGCTTTCAATGTAAGACCTGAATCTATAAAATTTCTTAAAGAAAACAGGGGATGACCTTTATGGACACTCGGTCTAAGCATTGATTTCTTGAATATGACACCAAAAGCACAGGCATCAAAAGCAAAAACAGGCAAAGAGAACCACATTTAAACAACAAAAAAAAGCTTATGCACAGCACAGGAAACAACCAACAGACTAATAGGTAGCTCCTACCCAAATGTGGAGCACACTGTAACCACCATCCCAGATGCCATAATCCTGAATGTCGACATCCCCAAAGATCAATATCTTCACACCCTAAAATCCAAAAATCACAATTCCAAAAGATTAAAATCCATAATGTTGAAATCTGAAATCCTGAAAAATACAATTCCACTGAAAACCAGGCTGTATAAGAGGGTAAGGGGCCAAATTCTGAGGACAGGATGAGCATGTTTTCGGTTATATGTAGGCTAGTTGCATCTTATTAGGGGGAAGGGAAACCTGGAAACCTGGTGTCTGTGAGGGTGTTTCCAGAGATCAGTGTGTGGGTCTCATCCCTTCTGCCATGCGAGGACACAGTGAAAGGACAGCCCCTCACCAGAGGCCACATCTATCAGGGCCTTAATCTTGGACTTCCCAGTTTCCAGAAACACAAGAAAGAAACGTTTGTTGGTCAGAAGCTTCCTGGTCTAGGGTATTCTGTCAAAGCAATCCAAATAGATTCCCAACCCAAACCTCCAGAAATATGTTGGCAGATGGTTCCACTTGTCAAATACAAGTCTTTGGGGTCAGACTTCACCTTGAATGGGAAGAGGGACAGGATTTCCCTGAAAGGGGACATTTGTTCTTACTAACAAAGAGGTTTGCCTCTGACTTGGGGGAGGGATGGAAGGAAGAGGAAGTGATTGACCTGGAATCTGATGTGCCAGGACCTCCAAGGTCCAGCCTGATGAAGACGAATTGGAATCTTCCATTTGGGGACTTCTGGGAGCTATGTGGGACTAGCACAATGTGTGGCTGCTAACAACAAGTCCCCTAAGGACAGACACAACCATCTTCTTAGCTACCTCATGTTGGGAAGACTAGTTTCCTCATCTGTAAACTGGGGATAATACCAGTACTACCACATGGAGTGACAATGAGGATAAGATAAAGTGAAGCAGTTGGAGCCACTGCCATAGCTATGCAGATGAGGAAGATGATCAATCCTTCCATCATCCTCCTTCCCAGAGGACAGTCAAGTTAACTTCTTTCCACCTGCTTTAAGTTCTAGACTCTGAAGTAGAAAGTAGGCAAGAATGTTCGTACAGGAACCTGCTGTGCCTGGCTGGAGACCACCACCCTGGGGTCAAAGCAGGGGAGCTTGAGGAGGAAGAGCACATAGGATGTGGCACTTAAGTCACAGAGGGTTCCTGCCATTCAAAACTCAAGATCAAAATGAAGCCCCATCTCGGGATAGTCAGAATGAGAATATATTAGCCTCCTGAACTCATTTCTTCACAAATGAGTACAGTAATGCTAAACCTATTATTTCTTTTTCATATGTCCCCAAATTAGGGAAGGTTCGCAAGACTGGACAAGCTGTGTGTCAATCAAAGGCTGCACGTGAGAATCCTCTGTGAACTAGTCTATTCACATGACTTTCAGGGCTTTGACCCAGATCTACTGACTTGGAATCTTGGGAAGGACAGTGGTGGGACGGGGCATTTGTGTGTCTGTGTCAGTGTACATACTTGAAAAAACACTTTTATAAAACTACATGTATTTTAATATATTTTATTTACTTTCAGTCCTACCCAGTGCTGCCCGTGGGCAGTAAGGATTAAGAGTCCTCAGGCTGAATATGGCAATGCCCAAAGTTCTTCAAGCTCAAGAACCACAGAATGAGCCTCTGATGAATGAAAAGGGGAATCAGTGAAGGGAAGTGGAGGTAGAGAAGGGAGGAAGAGAAGAGGGACAGAAGCTGGGGGAGAAAGAGAACAGAAGAGCTCCTGGGACCCTGCCTCACTGGTGACTGTCACTTCTTGGCTTGTCCCTCTTTATTTGTCAAAAAAGAGATGGCTGGCTCCTCACAGGTTGCCTGGAATGAGAAGCATGTTCAAACCTACCACTACCATGTCTCACACCCTTGCTAAACAAGCAGAACAAATCAGAAAGGTTCTGATTGTCCAGTAGGACTTACAACTGGGTGCAAATCTTTGTGCCTGCAACCCTGGAAATCTCATTCCCGTCCCAAAATCTAGATTTTGAAAGCTTGTAAATCAGACAGATTTATACGTCATATTCATGTATTTGAACTCAAATAACATTCATGTTATTCAAATAACATTCAAATACATAAATGTTGAACTTGACCACAGAAAACTCTTCATGAAATTGGGAAGCCAACAGTGGGTATGGCTAAGTGTCCAAAGGTATTTCATCTAAGTTGTATAAATATCTACAGACTGTCATGACAGGAAAAGTTCCAACTAAGTGGATCTCAAAAAGGAAAAGAAACTGGTTGAATGTAAAATGAAAATAGGCAGTGGGAAGCCTGGAACTCCGCAGGCTCACAGGCAACCTCTCAGGGGACCTGGCTTCAAACCCTGACTCTCCTTGACCAGCTGGGGGACCTTGGGCAAGCTGCCTAATCTCTTTTCTCTTGAATTTCCTCTTCTGATTACAATAGCACAGACCTCATAGGGCTTTTTCATTTTGATATCTGGTTTTCACTGGATATCTAACACTCTATCACATATGCCAATCACTCTTGTGAAATTCAGCAATGAACAAAATGGACAAAGTTCAGACTTCACAAACATTTTATTCAGTGGGGATTATATCAGAGATTCAGTTCATTTATATGTGACAAGTCCTTTGACCATAAACATGTAGTGTACAATAAAAGTACATGATCTGCAGTGTGCCAACCTCTGCCCTCCCCAGCTGTGAGACCTCTGGCACTCCCCATGATATTTCAGCCATGAGTTCTCATCTAATGTCCCTCACAGCTCTGATAATATGGAGATTTGATCCCAAACTTGGCTGCAGGCCTTTTACCTGTTTCCTTTGTGAATAATCCTGCCTCTCCTACCCCCGGCCAAGACATTGGAATGGGCATCCTGCTCTCTGCAGGATCTCCCTCTGCCTGGATAAAGTGTCCAGCTCTACCTCCAGCCAGCAGAGGTGGAAAACAGTCTTTTAACCTGCGGGCCTGCGAGTGCAAGTCTCCCACACCCTGGAATATCCCTCCTCTGGCCTCTGCTCTGGGGTGTCTTGAAGAACAATAATTTTCTTCTTCTTCTTCTTTTTTTTTTTTTTTTTTTTGTGCCAGGGATTGAACCCCCAGGCACTTAACCACTGAACCATCCGTAACCCTTTTTAGTTTATTTTTTTTGTTTTGAGTCAGAGTCTCAATAAATTACCTCTGGCCTCACTAAATTGCTGAGGCTGGCTTTGAACTCACAGTCTTTGTGCATCAGCTTCCCAGACCTCTGGGATCACAGGCATGCACCGCCAAATCTGAATGAGGAATGGTAATTTCTTCTTTTTTTCTTTGTAAAGAAAAGGCTTATTTAGCAACCAGTTTGGAAGTGTTAAGAGCATCACCTTTTGGAAGTGTTAAGGCTTATTTAGCAACCAGTTTGGAAGTGTTAAGAGCATCACCGGCACTCCAGCGGTGATGAGGGCTTCTCTGGCTCACAACATGGCAGAGAGGGAAATGACAACTCACTATCATGAGAAGTAACTAATTACATTGTTCTTTGAATAATTCATATTTACTGTCCCATTACCTTTTTTCTTTTCTATTTTTTTATTAGAGCTTTATGGTTATACATAGTAGTTGGGTTCACCCAGACAAAATCATATATGTATGGAAATTGATTTCAGTTCTTGACCCCTGGTTTTCCTCCCCCTTTTCCTTCCCATTCTCCCCCAACCATCCTTCTCCTTTAGTCTACTAGATTTCCTTTCACTTATCTATTAATTTGTATTTGATTGGAGGAATGATAATTTATTGACAGCCAACTTAAGTATGACAGTGGTGCTTAGGAAAGAGCTATGTCCCTCTTTAAAGAAAGGGCCCATTTGCTTTTACTAAGAATCCCAGTCAATATTTGAATGCCTATTACATGTGCACCAAATATGCTTTCTCACCAATTCTCCAAGTATCTACTCTTTGACTTCTTTCTTCTCCCATTTGATGGATGAAGACAGTGAGGCCAGGAAAAAGTAACTTTTCCAAGGACACACAGAGCTTACAAGTCACCAGCCTGTATTTGACCCAGTCCTGTCAACCCCAAGGCCTTACTCCACCTGGAACACCACACTGCCTACAGGAGGCTGCAGGGCAAAATCAAAGGGCCCAAAGGTTCAACCACCATCCAAAACTGTTTCCAAAAACTAGGGTAGCTGAAAATAGACAAACTGGGCACATGCCAGGCACAGTGGACATTTCCTAGAATGCTTTGTGTCCTTGTGTTCAGTATCAGCAAGAAACATAACTTCACAGAGCCCTGATATATCAATGTAGCATAGCTATAAACATATGCAGTTAGGGGTGAGACAACAGGTACACCAGAGAAAGACCAGAAGCCATAATAAATGTGCCAGAAAGCTTAAGAGCTGTATGACAGGACCACTAAAACATCTTCCTGTGCAAAGACCTCCCTGTGTTAGATCTTTTGGATTTTTCTTTCCCTAAATACAAAATGTATAAAGAGAATGGGATCAAGCAAGGGAGGAAATGAGTTGAATCTGGCAGGAGCTCAAAACAGGTTATAGAGATGGCCCCAAGAGACCGGAGATGGGTCTGAGAAACCTCCAGGTACAAAAATAGTGATGGTGAGGTCCTGGCAGCTCTGCCTCTGGTGGTAGAAATGCGCGCGCGCACACACACACACACCCGCCCCCACCCCCACACACACAAAGGAACGATGGAAACTAGGGTCTCAGGCAACAATCTGACTCCAGGCCAACTCCAGCCAGGCTGAGAACTGACCAACTAAACGGGAAGCAGAGGTGATGCAGGGCACGCAGAGGTGGCACAGAGGGATCACGACATGCCTCAGATCCCCAGCTCCTGGAACCTTCAGCAGGGAGAAGGTTCAATCCACCTGCTGCTGTCAGCCTTCTCTCAGTGGCCCTGTCTCCCGTGGCCCGGCTCTGAAGGCAGAGGCACCGTGCAGTATTTGGAGGTGGCAGGACCCCAACAGATGGTGCAGCTTCCTCTATTCCAGAGGGATGCAGGTTAGAGAACGGCGGTGAACACAGAAGGACGACTCTGCCCATGGGACGCACGCATCATGAGAAGATTGGCGAACCCCGACATCTCCCACGTTTTCTAGACTCCATGGTTCACCAGTAGACTGGGTTAGGTTTAAGGAACTGGTTCCTTGCAGAAGCCTGAGTTCCCGCCCCATTTCTGGCCACATCGACTCCTATGGCTCCCCCTGGTGCCCAAATGTCCAGCTCGCGGGCAGTGAGGAGACCCGCGAGTTCCCTCCGACTGCGGAATCTGCTGCAGTCCTCCGGCAGACCCCCTGCATGGAAATGGATTCAGCTGCTCTGGTCTCAGCGCTATTCACCTGTTCCATTGCACTGCAAGGGCACGCCTCTGTCCTCACGGAAGGGACAGCCCCTTAGGCACCACCTCACAGTTAAACAGTTCTTTGAGCTTTTCCCTTTTTTGTCCAGGAACTTTAGCCACATCCCAGGATCAGGAAGACTAGGTATCCCTCAGTACAGCCCTAGGAAGTAGCATTAGAGAATAGCAACCACCGTGCATGGAATAGCTGCTGGCTGACCACATTGCTCATTATTAGTCTATTCCTCACCACCTCCCCATAAGATATATAGTAGTGTTGTTAGTCTCTTTCTACCAGTGAGAAGAGGCTGAGCAGGATGAGGTGGTGCATAATTGTAATCCCAGCAAATCGGGAGGCTGAGGAAGGAGGATGGTGAATCAGAGGCCAGCCTGGGCAAGTTAGTAAGACTCATCTCAAAGCAAAACAAAACTAAACAAAAACAAGCAAAAAAAAAAAAACCAAGGCTAATTTTTTTTCCAAGTCTTCTTTTATTTCATTTCTGTGAAATTCACATATCATAAAAACGAGGCACTTTAAAGTGAGTGATTCATAGGTTCACAATAGTAGCAACCACCACCCTCTATCTAGTTTTCATCACCCCCAAAAAGAAACCCCATACCCTTTAGTCCCCTCCTCTCAGCCCCCAGAAATCACTAATCTGTATTCTGTCTCTATGGATTTACTTATTCTAGATGTTTCATGTAAACGGAGTCGCACATTATGTCTGGTTTCTTTCACTTAGAAAAATGTTTTCAAGATTCAGCCACATCGTAGCTTGTATCAGACTTTCATTCCTTTTTGTAGCAGAATATTCTACTGTATGAAAATACCACATTTTATTTATTCATTAATTTGTTGGATCCAGTCAGGCTATCTTTGCCTTTTGGCTAATACGAATAGCACTGCGGTGTACACGTGTGCCATGTAATTTTTTGGGTACCAGTTTTCAGTTCTCTTGGGAAGAGAGAGTGGAAATGCTGGATCACAGATTAATTCTATGTTTAACTTTTTGAGGAACCACCCACCTGTTTTCCACAGTCACCCACCAACAATTACAAGGGTTCCAGTTTCTCCACATCCTCACCAACACTTGTTATTTTCCTTATTATGGCTGTCCTAATGGGTCTGAAGTTGTACTGTGACTGACCTTCAGGTGAAATTATTTAAAATCAATTTTAAGAAAATAGCATGGCAGTGTGTAGACAGAGTAGTAAGACTGGAAAACCCAAGGCCCACAGCGTAGAGTAGAAAAAATGTGAAGTTAGTATGGCTTGTCACTCTCCACTGGCTCACGAGTCTCCCCTCTAGCCACCCAGGCCTACCCCAACCCCAATAAATCTCTTTTACTATCCCCACACTCAAGGTGAGCTCCATGTCATTCCCTTTAGGGAAAATCTCCTCAGTCAGAGGACCATAACGTGTCCCTCACCTCAATGGCAGCGAGCTGACCACAGAGCCCTTAGTCCACTTCATAGGCTATACCATGCCTGTGCCCATGAACTCCCTTACCCAGGATCCCCAGGGTTCCCAGGGCAGGTCTGTGGGCTAGGCCCCATTATTTTGTTTTTAACTTCTTACCGGAGAATAAAATACTTGCAGAAAAAGTGCCCAAGTTATAAGTCTATGTAGAGCTCAAGTATTTTCAGAAACTCAACACTCTTGAGTAACCAGCACACAGATAAAAACAGAACATTCAGCACCCTGAAAAATCTGTGCTACCCCAAGAGTAACCACTAATCTGGCTTTTAACATCAGACTAGTTCTACTTGGTCTGGGGTTGACATGGTCATGTGGCAGCTATTCTTGGTGCTGGGCTTCTTCCATACAACATTCATTCATGCCGTCTTGTACAATGGGAAGGTGTCAAGTTTCATTTCTACCCGGCATTTCATGGTATGAGGCTACCACATGTATTCAGTCCTTCCATGGGTGCCTGTCAGACATTACTGAGCCATGAGGAAAGTGCTGCTATAACACAGCACATGCAGAATTCTGGGTCACTGATGAACACCAGTCATGCCCGACAGTTCTGCTCCACCTTCTCACAGGCACAAGCTTTGTCCTTTGTGCCATCTTGGTGGGTGTGCCTGGTGGTACCTAGAGGTTTAACCTCCATTTCCCTGACTGTCAGTGAAGATGAGTATCTCTCACGTGTTTATTGACCATTTAGATGAGTGTTCCTGTGAGACCGCCGACCAAGGCCTCTGCTTAGTTTCTATTTTTAAGAAAGAATATAAATTTTTCTTTATTTTATAATTTATTTATAAATCTTATAGTTTTCTTATCAATCTGTAGGATTTCTTTATCTAGTTTGGATATGATCCTTATTTTAATCTAATCCCATTCTGTGGCTTTCAGAAACTGAATTTCTTAATCTTAATATAGTTTATCAATTTTTTCTCTTTCACAATTAGTGTTTTTTCTGTCCTGTTTAGGAAATCTTTGCATTCCAAGGTCATCAAATGTCCTTTTATGTCTTCATCTAAAAGCAGAATTGTTCTAAAAGTGGATCTCTGACACACGTGCAATTGCCTTTCCTGTAAGGCGTGTGTTCTGGAGATCCCACCACAGGAGCTTCAACAGAGGCAGCAGCAGGGGAGTTCCCACAAGGGACCAGGCCAAACTGTAGATGGGGCAGGTTGGGATTCCAAAGAAAGAAGCTCTAACCACCAGGGTGATCAGTTCAAAACACTTATGAGAACTACATAACAGTGATACAGCTTATCCTCCAGGTGGATGTAGAGAAAGGGATGGAGTTCTACCTAGCTATGTCCACAATGAGGGGGTTGGAGCACAGTATTCATATGGGGGTGTAAGAATTTGGTTCAGGGTTGGGGCTAGTTTCTACCTGTTTGATCTTTTAGTGTTTCTAGTCACAACATAAACAAGTTTATCAGTGCCTGGGAATATTTAAGGCCCCCACTTGGATTCAGCAGACTCAGAGCCTGCCCCTGAGAGAGGGAAAAAGAACCTCCAGGTCCCATCCCAGGGAGGCACTGGTCCAAAGGCCAAGGGCAGTACTTCCCCCTTCTACTTTGACTTTTGGGATACTGATTGCACACCAGAGGATGGGGGTGAGATGCCCTCAGGATAGTCCCAGCATACCTTCCTCCCTAGTCTCCTCTATGCAAGTTCTCCCCATCCTTGAGAGTGGGCCAAAGCCCACTTCTTCTTGGAGACTTGTCTGAGTGCCCCAGATCCCAGAGCATCCTCACTGCACTGACCACACAAAGCCCAAAGAGCCTTCAAAGATGTAACCCAAACACAGGTGGCCCACATGTCTAAAGTAAGAATGTGGTAGTGAGATAAAGCAGATACAGTGCATTACAGCATAGCCAAAGGGACAGAATGTGAGTGTCCCACCTTGGACAGGACAAAGAATGTATAAGTCAGTGGGCCCCTGGGCAGCTCCCATAATGGTGTCCTGGAATGAGTCAAAGTCATAGCTCTCACTGGAGTATTCATACATGAGCTTGCCTGTCTCCGTCCTGCAGGTGCTCACTGCATGCGTTAGTGGGCACTGGGGCCTGGGGAGGGTGCCCCAGCCTGTCCAGCCTGAGTTCTGACTGCAGGCAAAGCACCAGTTCTGGAAAAGGTGTCAATATTGTCACCCTGTGGAAATTTTGGGAACTGCACAAGAGCTACAAGCCCAGGCACTAATGGAAGCAGAAATCCAGTTTCCACCTGGCAGCTCACAAAGGAACTTGTCCTAGCACAGCACAGCTGCAACCACCTAGAAGGAAGAACATTCCTCTTTACCAAAAGATGACATCAATTCCGTGAGCTCTCAGGGCCATGTCTGCCCAGAGAGCTCACCCTTTCCTAACTCACACAAAGGTGGCATGGGGGTAACCAATAGCCCTGGGTTTGTGTGTGACCCAGAAGCTCAAGTAGCCAGGCACAGTGGCTCATGCCTGTAATTCCAGCGGCTCAGAAGGCTGAGAAAGGAGGATTGTGAGTTCAAAGCCAGCCTCAGCAACTCAGCAAGGTCCTAAGCAACTCAGCGAGACCAAAAAAGGGCTGAGAATGTGGTTTAGTGATTAATGCCCCTGGGTTCAATCCCCAGTACCAAAAACAAAAACCTGGTGCCCAGGGACAGAATGTGGCAGTGGGTAGGAGACAGCTATGCACCCAGGTTCTTCATGGGGGGGGCTCTGGCACCCAAGGCAGACTTCCCAGCGTTAGCATAAATACACACACCCCCACAGCAGTGCAGGGGCAGCTCCGCAGGCGCTGAGCCTTGTTCATCGACAGAACAAGATTAGGGTGGAGTGGGGGTGGCTGGAGCTTCAGCTGATTTATAAGCTCTTGTAGGATGCTGCCTCCAATCCCACACCAGCAGGTCAACATTGTCCAAGGGCAGGCATGAGAGCCAGTGACAGTGATAATGCAGCTGTTCCTGTATCACAAGCTCAGGCACCCAGGACCCCAGGGCCAGGCCACAAGATCAAGCAGGTTCTACACTGCAGAAAGCCCCTGGGTGATCAGACCTGAAAGCCAATCTTTGCTCTGCTCACCAAGCCGTGCTTCCTGGTGTGAGACTATGCCATCTTTCTCAAAATACAAAGGCACTTTACAGATCAGCATGGCTCTCTGTGGGGGCACATGGGTGCAAAGGAAGAGGAGGCCCTGGGCCAACTCAGGTTGTTCAAAACCCTGGGGTGAACTGTTTCCCATGCCACTTCTGGTTGACCTTTCCAAATCCTATGCTTGATATTTTGAGCCCATATTATAAGCTGATAAGTAGCTTAGCAGGTCTGCTCTGCATCTACTGTGAGCTGGGTGTGAGAGGGAGTCAGTTCCTAGGGACTGATTGTCTGTGGATACCTTGGCAGGTAGAGGATCTGGCCTACAGGGCCACTTGCCCCAGTGGCCTCCTGAATACCATCTCCTTGCCCATCATGGCCTCTGCTAATATAGCCACCCAACTAGGCCCTTGAGGAGAAATGTGAAGGAGTTTCTACTCTCCTCTGCCTACTTCTTCCCCTACACATCCTTTGCTCTCAACAGACCTCTTTCCTGACTCCAGGATCTAAGGGAAGAGCAGCCTTGGGCTAGGCACCTACAGCAGAACTGTCCTGGAGTAATGGGAGTGGCCAGTGGAGAGATGGAATCAGGGAGGAAGCCAACAGAAAGGCAGTACTCACCCAGTGTGTGTGTGTGTTGGGGGGGGGGGGGGTCACCTTGAATAGTGTTTTATTTTATTTTTATTTTGGTGGGACTGGGGATTGAATCCACGGATGCTTTACCACTGAACTACATCCCTATCTCTTTAAAAAAATTTTTTGTTTTGTTTTTGTTTTTGAGATAGGGTCTCCCAAAGTTGCCAAGGCTAGCCTCAAACTTGCCATCCTCCTGCTCAGCCTCCTGAGTAGCTGGGATTACAGGTATGCACCACCAGGTCTGGCCCTGAAGAACTTTTTAATAGAGTAGTTTGCATCTTCTTGTCATCCTCTGCTTCACTGAGTTGCCCCTCTGGTTCCACCACTCTTGGGTTTCTGCCACTGCTTCCAGACTGCCCTGCAGGTCTCCCCTTCCAAGTTCTCCTACCATGTCCTTGTCCTCTTTGAGACACGGTGCCCATTCACTGTGCCTTTTAGGGAATGTGTCTTGCCTCTTGGCAGAGTGACTCTGCCCTGGCTGGTCTCCTGCCTGTCTGAGTTTGAATTCTGACTTTACTTTGTGTCAGCTAAGTGACCAAGCCTTTATTTAATTTGTTTGTACATTAGAATTACCCATCTTGAAAAGTGGATAATAATAATAGTACTGTTCAGTGTGTTGTGAGAATTTTTATTTATTATTATTATTTTTTTTTGGTACTGGGGATTGAACCCAGGGGCACTGCACCACTGAGCCACATCCCCAGGCCTATTTTGTATTTTATTAGAGACAGGGTCTCACTGAGTTGCTTATGGCCTTGCTAAGTTGCTGAGGCTGGCTTTGAACTCGTGATCCTCCTGCCTCAGCCTCCCAAGTGCTGGGATTATAGGCGTGCGCCACCACGCCCGGCTGTTGTGAAAATTTTTAAAGGAAAGTTATTCAGGGAAAGGAACTCGATAACTAGAAAGTTATCTGATGGGGTCTGGGAAAAGACAAGAATGGGCTGGAAGAGAAGGAACTGAGAGGAAGAGTGTCTGAGCCTCTATAGCCACATAGGAGTCCAAAGACCCAGAGCTAGAGGGAGCTTTCCCAGAAGACCCAGAGCTAGGGGGAGCTTTCCCAGAGGTGCATGGATCCAAGGCAGGGGTGTAAGGTGAGAGCAGAAGAGCTTCCAAGGAGTTAAAGAGATGCATGGGCACATGCCTTCAAAAGTCTTAGTGTCTTCAAGACTTCATCCATGCTCATTCCTGTGTACCCCACAACCCCAGCTTCACTCACATCTAGAACTACCCATCTCTCCACCCCATGAGGGCCTGACCCAAATCTCTAGCAGGTCCCAAAGCAAGCTTAAAAAAATAAGAGCACTGGGCCAGGAGTCCAATAGTGTGTGTCACCCAAGTTCACTTCCTAGCCCGGTGGCCAGGCCAGGTCTAGGGCCTCTCTGATAGTATAGAATGTCCCCCAAAGACACATGTGTTAAAAGCTTGGTCTCTAACCCACTGCACTATTGGGAGGTGATGGAACCTTTAAGAGGTGGGGCCTATGAAAGGAAGTGAGGTCATTGGGGGTGTACCCTTGAAGGACCTGTTGAAACCCTAGACACTTCCTCTTTGTTTCTTGGCCACCATGAGGTGAGAAGGCCTCCTTTGCTACTATGGCCTGCTCTGATGGGCTTGCCACCACAAGCCCAAAGCAACAGGGCTAAGTGACCATTAACTGAAATCTCTGAAACTGTGAGTCAATTTTTCCTCTGTTTAAGTCAATTATCTCAGGTATTTTTTTCCCAATGTCACAAAACTGACAAACACACCCTAGCATCGCATACAGATAAGAGAACAAGAGCTCAGAGTTCATATAATTTTCCCAAGAGCTCATGTTAATAAGTGACAACTGTACAATTTTTAACCCAGGCATCACAAACTCCTACCTCCCGGGCAGTGTGTGGAATGTAAGATGGTAGGAAGAAGGGCCTACAAACCCCACCCCCCCACCCCCGCCTGCCCCATTACCTTCTCAACCTCTTATCAGCTGTGCCAGCCAATCACAACACTGGCCAGTGTCATCACCATCTTGACCACTGGTCTTAATTGCCTCCCCTAAAAGCTCTTCTCCATCCCCACAGCCACCAGCCAAGTCCTCGTCACTCACACCCAGAATGTGGCTGATTGTCCTCCATGATGTTCCTGCCTACAGCCTCACCTCCCTCCATTTGCTCACCAGAGCCAGACACTCCCCTTCGCTGATCACTCCACCCCAAGAAACACATACCCCCAATCACACACATGCCTCAAGGGTCATGGTGGGGTGGGGGCAACAAAAATCTTGCAGCCAGACTGTTGTGGGCTGGTAGCACCTCTGCTACTTACTAGATGAGTCACCTTGGATAAATTATGTAGCATCTCCGAACCTCGATTTTCTCTTTAGGAGACGGAATCACTCCAGCTTCACCTCCCTCCATCTGCTCATGATGGTAGCTGTCATAGAGAGTTCTCAGGTACATTAAGTACATTTGCACTTAGCAATGTGCGCATTGGTATTTTATCCCAGTAGAAACATACCTGTTTGTTGGGAACAGGCTGGGAATGGACTGATACTCACCCCGCTTTGCATCTATTTCCACAAATCCAGGAAGAGAGTGGGCAGAGCTAGACCAGAAGCTGAAGTGATCCCTACACCAGAGCAGGACTGCAGGGCTGGGCCATCTTAATACCTTTATAGATCCTGAGTCTGATTCTTGGGGATCCCAGCCTCATGGTAACAAGCATCCAAATGCACCCATGTCCTTCATTCAGTGCAACTCCTCCTTGCTTTAAATTTAAAAGGATTCTTATAAACTTGCCTTTGAAATTCCTTGACTATGAGTAACTCAATTTACTACTGGCTATGATTTCTCTTCGATCATCCTGGGTATTCTGGTGTTTTTGCCAAAAATCCAATTTACAAATTGTTTTCAAATATAATGACACTTGTATGAAGACTGAACTGAGCAAATATGAAAGCTGACATTCTGTTTTCTGCAGGCCTTCCATTAAACATTTGTCAATTTCGACTTTGCTTTTTTTCATATTTTGTAGCCCCAAAGTTTATTTTCAGATTCTCCCATGTTTGGGAGCATTCCAAAGTCCTCCCTACCCCCTGCAGAGGGCAAGTTGGGATCATCCCAACTCCAGATATTCAGGCAGTGGAGACCACCCACTCCAGATTGACCAGGGTATCCCACCTTTCAACTTTACTCTCATTTTGAAAACAAAAGTAGTTTGTCCAACATTGGATTAAATGTGATTTAGAGCTTAACGCTTTAATGGGATTTCCTATGAGAAAATTCACAAATGAGGCAATGCTGTGACCGCGAAAATGTTCCGATGGGGACTTTGGACTGTCATCCTAGCCAGTTCCCCACCTGCACCAGGAGGGGGCGCTGGGGAGGAAAGCCAGTGCAGCCGGGCGCCTGGTGGCCCCGCCAAGGGCCCTGGGGACTGCCCAGTCGGCAAGGAATAGCACCCGGTAGCCTTCATTCAGGGCCAGCCTTAGGACTGGAAAGAGGAAGGTTCTTGCATCTGTTTTATTGCTCTGTTTGGGGCCTTTAAGAGTAGAGCAGTTTTTAAAATCTCTGCTGCCACCGTCATTCCCCTCCCCTTCCCTCCTCTCCGCACTTAACAGGCTGAGTCCCCAGCCCCAGAGAACAGAGCAGTGAGATGTCCGTGAGCCCCACACACCAGCCCAGCAGGTCACCAGAAGGGGCATTGTGGGACCCCAAGAGAAGGAAGGAAGGAAGGAGGGAACTATAGGAGCCCTGCGCTAGGCAAAAGAGGGAAGGGCTTTGATTTCCATCAAAAAGCTGTAAATCCAAATTTAAAAATAGAGATTATAGCTGCTGGTGGCACAGGTCAGTAATTTCAGCAACTGCTGTGGCAGGAGAATGGCAAGTTGGCCAGCCTCAGCAATTTAGTGAGCCCCTGTGTCATAATAAATAAATAATTAAAATTTTTAAAATAAAGGACTGAGGATGTAGTTCAGTCCCTGTGAGTTCAGTCCCCAGTACCAATAATAGTAATAATAATAACTATTATTATTACCTAATAATTACAATTACCTGGTAACTTTCCTCATGGGCATCTAGCCTAGGGGAAGAATCTTTAAGTCCTTAGGCAAAGTCAATAGCTAACAATTATTCATTATTTACTTACAACTTCAGTAACTGAATGAATCCAAAGTCAATTCAGGAGGAAAGCACTATTATCCTCATATAATGAGTAAAGATCTAGAACTAACTTGAGAAGGAACTAACTTGCCTAAGGTCACACAGCCAGAGAAGGGTGAAGCCAAAATTCAAGCCCACAGATTATGGGTTCAGAGCACACAATGGTAGCACTAATCTCCAGAATCTACAAAGTACTTAAAAATCTTTACACCAAGAACACTAATAATCCAATCAATAAATGGGCCAAGGAAATGAACAGACACTTTATAGAGGAAGATCTACAAGCAATCAACAGATTTATGAAAAAATGTTCAACATCCCTAGTTATAAGAGAAATGCAAATCAAAACCACCTTAAGATTTCATCTTACCCCAATAAGAATGTCTTTTATTAAGAACACAGGCAACAACAGGTGTTGGCGAGGATGTGGGGAAAAGGGTACACTCATACATTGCTGGTGGGAGTGCAAGTTGGTGCAGCCACTCTGGAGAGCAGTGTGGAGATTCCTTAGAAAATTTGGAATGGATCCACCATTTGACCCAGCTATGCCACTCCTTGGTCTATACCCAAAGGACTTAAAATCAGATTACTTCAGTGATGCAGCCACATCAATGTTCAGAGCTGCTCAATTCACAATAGCTAGATTGTGGAACCAACCTAGATGCCCTTCAATAGATGAATGGATAAAGAAACTGTGGTATATATACACAATGGAATACTACTCAGCCATAAAGAAGAATAAAATTATGAGATTTGCAGGGAGATGGATGATGTTGGAGACTGTTATGCTAAGTGAGATTAGCCAATCCCAAAAATCCAAAGGCCAAATGGTCTCTCTGATAAGTGAATGATGATGCATAATATGGGGTGGAAGGGTGGCAAGAATGGAGGAAGGATAGATTGCATAGAGGGAAGGGAGGGGTGGGGTCGGGGGTAAGAATAAAACAGAATGTGACAGACATCATTGCCTTGTGTACATGTATGAATGCACAGGTGGTGTGTACAACCAGAGAAACAACAGCTGTACTCCATTTGTGTTCAATGAATCAAAATGAAATAAATTTAAAAAAAAAAAAAAGTACACAATGGTAACCACAATGTTAGGTCAGTTATTCTTTTTTGGGTTTTTTTTTTTTTTTTTTTTTTTTTGGCGCCAGGGAATTGAACCCAGGGCCTTGTGCATGTGAGGCAAGCACTCAACCAACTGAGCTATATCCCCAGCCCCAGGTCAGTTATTTTTTTTTTTTTTAATTTTTTGTTTATGGTTGTAGATGAACACTGTATTTTATTTATTTATGTGGTGCTGAGGATTGAACCCAGTGCCTCACACATTGGAGGCAAGTGTTCTACCACTGAGCTACAACCCCGGCCCTGGGTCAGTTATTCTTAACAAGGAAAATTGTCATGGTAAATGATGGTGAGGCTCACCTGGGGCGGGGCACAGTAATTCCATTCATATTCATATTATGTAGTATTTTACTGAAATATAGAAAGACATGTTAAAATAATTTTTAAATGCAAGATGTTATATATATATGTATATATATGTATATGATCTGAACTCAAAAATGCCACTTGAAAAAAGAACTGAAAGGAAGATATAAATGTGCAAAATGTATTAAATATATATATATCTCAGGCATGCAGGGGATCAGCAAACATTGGTGAAATTGGCAGATTATGAATGGACTTTTTTTCTTCTTCTCATTTTTCTATATTTTCCAAAATTCTTTAATGAAATTGATTTTCTTTTTAGATATTTTTACTGTATTAAGATTATTTGCTTTTGATAAATGTTTGAAAGAGAAAATTCTAGAAACTGAAAACCAGAAACAAGTTGTTAAAAAAATCATGGATAGAAGTTTATAGAAATGAAAGCCTACATTAAAAAAAAAAAAAAAAAAGATCTCAAATAATCTAATGATTCATCTCAAATTCTCAGAAAAACAATAAAACAAAATAATAAACCAAACTCAAAATCAGTTGAGAGAAAGAAATAATAAAGATCAGAGCAGAAATAAATAAAATAGAGACTAAGAGAATAATGCAAAGGATTGATGAAAGAAAAAGCTGGTTCTTTGAAAAGACAAAATTGACAAATTAATTAGCAAATTAATAAAAAAAGAAAGACCCAAATAAATAAATTAGAGATGAAAAAGGATACATTAAAAACAGATATCACTGAAATTCAAAGGATCATTAGAGAATATTTTGGAAAACCATATGTCAATAAATTGGAAAATCTACAAGAAATGGACAAATATCTGGACATATATGATCTACCAAAATTGAACCAAGAAAATATGAAAACCGTAACTAAACCAATTACAAGTAATAAGATTGAAGCAATAATAACTCTCCTAACAAGCCATGAGCAGTGGCACACACCTGTAACCCCAGCCACTTGGGAGGCTGAGGCAGAAGCATCACATGTTAGAGGCCAACCTCAGCAATACAGAGAGATCCTGTCTCAAAATAAAAAATAAAAAGGGCTAGGAATGTTCAGTGTTAAAGTGCCCCTGGGTGATCCCATTCCAAGTACCAAAAAAAAAAAAAAAGTCTCCCAACAAAGGAGACAAAGGTCTGGATGCATCCACTGCTGAATTTTACCAGATTCTTAAAAAGAATAACAGCAATGCTTCTCAAAGTATTCTGTGAAGAGAGGGAAACTTTCCAAATTCATTCTACAAAGCCAATATTATCCTGTTCTAAAACTTGATAAGTACACAACAGAAAAAGGAAACTATAGACCAATATCCCTGATATACACAGACACTGAATTCCTTAACAAAGTACTTGCAAATCAAATTCAATCACATACTAAAAAGATCATACACTATAATCAAGTTGTTTTCATTCCATGGATGCAAGTATGGCTCAATATGCACAAAGTATGGCTTAGTATGCACAAATCAATAAACATAAAACAGCACATAGAATTAAGGATAAAAATCACATGATCAGATCAATAGATGCAGAAAGAGCCTTGGATAAAGCTGAACATCCCTTCATATTAGAAGTCACGAATAAATTAGGTATAGAAGGCTCATACCTCAACACAATAAAGGCTATGTCTGATAAACCCATAGCCGACATCATACTGAATGAAGAAAAACTGAAAGCGTCTCTTCGAAGAACAGGAACAATACAAGGTGTCCACTCTCACCACCGTTATTCAATATGGTACTAGAAATTTTAGCCAGAACCATCAAACAAGAGAAAGAAAGAAAAAGGATACAAACAGGAAAGGAGGAAGTCAGATTATCCCTGTTTGCTGATATGATTTTATACTTAGAAACCCCTAAAGACTCCACCAAAGACTCTAAGAATTGATAAACAAATTCAGCAAAATAATAGGATACAAAATCAACGTATAAAAATCAACATATAAAAATCAGGAGCTTTGGGCTGGGGATATAGCTCAGTTGGTAGAGTGCTTGCTTTCCATGTACAAGGCCCTGAGTTCAATCCCCAGCACCACAAAAAGAAACAAAAAAACAAAAACAAAAACATATCAGGAGCTTTAGATAAAATGAAGATCCATTGACAACTAAAAAACATATGCATTAAAAAAAATCAAGAGTTTTTCTATACACCAATGGTGAACTAAGAAAGAAATCACAATAGCCTCAAAAAATTATATATTTAGAAATAAACCTAAGAAGATGAAAATTACACAGTGATAATTACAAAACACTGAAGAAGTTGAAGACACTAGAAGATGAAGAGACTTCTCATATTCTTCGATTGACAGATATTGTTAAAACAGCTATACTTCCAAAAGTGATCTATAGATTCAATGTAATCCCCAACAAAATACCAATGATCTTCTTCACAGAACTAGGAAAAAAAATCCTAAAATTCATATGAAAACATAAAAGAGCCCAAATAGCCAAAGCAATCCTGAGCAAAAAGAGCAATGCCGTGACATCACAATACCCAGTGTCAAAACAAACCACAGAGTCACAGTAACTAAAACAGCATGGGGTTGACATAAAAACAGGCATGGAGACCAATGGAACCAAACAAAGGACCCAGAAATAAACCCAGGGAGCTACAGATAACTGATTGTCAACAAAAGAGCCAAAACATAAATGGGAGAAATGAGAGACTCTTAAAACAAGAAGTGCTGCATGTAGAAGATTGAAAATAGACTCCTGTCTCTTACCCCATATAACAAAAACTCAAAATCGATCAGAGACCTAAACATAAGACCTGAAACACTGAAACTACTGAAGAAAACACAGGGGAAGCACTCCAAGCTGGCACAGGCAGCTATTTCCTGAATAGACTTCAAGAGCCCAGGAAACAAAAGCAAGAACTGACAAATGGGATCACATCAAATTAAAAAGCTTCTGCACCACACAGGAAACAATCGGCAGACTTAAGAGGCAACCTGCGGAATGGGAGAAAATCTCTGCCAGCCATTCATCTGACACAGGGTTAAAATATCCAGAATATATAAAGAACTCAAAAACCTTACTAAGCAAAGAACAACTAATCAAAACAAAAAACAGGCAAATAATCTCAATAGACACTTCTCAAAAGGAATAATCCATAAGGCCAATAAACACATGATAAAATGCTTACTATCCTTAGCCACCAGGAAATGCCAATCAAAACTACCTTGAGAGTCCATCTTATCCCAGAATGGCTAATAGAAAAAAATAATAACAAACAGGACAAGGTTGTGGAGAAAAAGGAACCCTTATACACTTTTGGTGGGAATGTAAATAGTACAGTCATTATGGAAAACAGTATGGAGGTTCCCAAAAAACAAATAAACAAACAAACAAAAATAAAACTAGATCCAGCTATCCCACTCCTAGTTATATATATCTGAAGAAAATCAAGTCAGCGTACAAAATAGATTAGCTACAAACCTATATTTACAGTGGCACTATTCAGAACAACCAGTCTAGGTACTGTCAACAGATGAATGGATAAAGGAAAAATGGTGTAGGCCTGGAGTTGTGGCTCAATGGTGTGCTTACCTAGCATGTCCAAGTCCCTGGGTTCGATCCTCGGCACCACATAAAAATGAATGAATAAGCCAGGTGGGGTGGCGCACGCCGGTAATCCCAGCACTTGGGAGACTGAGGCAGGAGGATCACAAGTTCAAAGCCAGCCTCAGCAACTTAGCGAGGCCCTAAGCAACTCAGTGAGACCCTGTCTCTAAATAAAATACAAAATAGGGCTGGGGATATGGCTCAGTGGTGGAGTGCCCTGGGTTCAATCCCCAGTACCCTCCCCCCAAAAAAATGAATGAATAAGCTAGGCACAGTGGCACACCCCCGTAATACCAGTGGCTGCAGAGGTTGAGACAGGAGGATCACAAGTTCAAAGTCAGCCTCAGCAACAAGAAGGCACTAAGCAACTCAGTGAGACCCTGTCTCCAAATAAAATACAAAATAAGGCTTGGGGTATGGCTCAGTGGTTGAGTTTCCCTGACTTCAAACCCCAATACTCCATAAATAAATAAATAAATAAATAAATAAGGTCTTGTGTCCATCTATAACTAAAATTTTTTTTAAATATGGTATATGTACGGAATGAAGCATTAGTCACCCATAAAGAACGAAATCATGCCATTTGCAGGTAAATGGATGAAACTGGAGGACATCACGTTAAGTAAAATAAGCCAAACTCAAAGGCAAGCATCGCATATTATCTCTCATAGGTGAAAACTAAAAAAATAAATAAACAAGACAACCTGAAGGCAAAAGAGGGATGTTCAGGGGAAGGGGATGGAGTTCGGGGTGAAGGAGGGCAGAAGGGAAAATGGACATGATTAAGGCACAATACATGCATGTAAGCAAATGTTGCAATGAAACCCATTGATATTTACAATGTGTTAATGATTTTTTTTAAAAATTGTGGAAAGGTTGCTAAGAAACTCTTTGAATTTTGTAAGTTTGAAGGCTAGCCCTGAGCATGCACTGAGAAAAACAAGGGACAGACAAGAAAAGGGGTCAAAGGATTGATTTAAATGACAAATTCAATGAGTAAATATAGAGTTCTCACTGCTAGAAAAGTCGTAAATGTTGGGGGAGGACAGGAAGTTGTGGACCTTTAAGGGATAATCTAGAAGGATCTTCTAGGTCAGCCACAGTGGTGCACACCTCTAATCCCAGCTACTCAGGAGGCTGAGGCAAGAGGACCTCAAGTTGGAGGCCAGCCCAGGCAACTAATCACGAACCTGTCTCAAAATAAAATTTTAAAAGGGTTGAGGATACAGTTTAGTGGTAGAGCACTTGCCTACGATGCACGATATCTTGGGTTCAATCCCAAACAAGAAAACAAACACCGCCCCCCCAGATACCTTCTAATCCTGCTTGCCTATTTTACAAAGCTAAGGTACAGGTTATTTATATTAAATATATCCTTGAAAAATCAGTTCCCATCACCTTGAAAAGCATTGTTTTGGAGGTAGGCAAGGCCCAGGGCAGGGTGGAGGAAAGCCCTGAACCCCAATCTACGTTCTACCACGGGCCATTTTCACCTCCTGAGCCTATTTCTCCAGCCAGAAATCAGCCAGAGTTGTACAGCTCCCAATATTCATTCCCCAGCTCCAATGTTCAGTCCTGGTATGCAAATGCCTAGAATGAATTGGCAATGGATGCCCTCTGCACACAGGGGCCCTGGGTCCTCGCCAAGAGGCCTGGCTGGCAGTCTTTGGGAGGCAGGAAGATGAGCAGAGCTCTGCCCAGGGTACCCAGGGCCCCTGCTGGGGAGGCTGGGGCCAGGTGCACAGGCACTCATCCCCTGCCAAGGAAGGTGGGCAGGGGCAGAGCCACTGACAGAGGGGAGGAGGTGGCCCACAACCTCCAGTCTCAGCATCCAGGGCCTCAATTACCGTCTTGAGCTATTCTAGGGCTAATTGTTTCTGAGGCAGCCAGCCCCCAGTTACTTCCTGGCCAAGCAACAACCATGACAGTCTTCTGTTGCCCACCCAGGGCCCTGCACAGCCTAGGGCATATTACACATTCCTTCTTTACATGGGCAACAAGCTCTAACAACCTCTGCACCAAGGAGATACTCCAAAAAGAGTGTAGTGGATGTGGGACACAAGCAAGTGCATAGCCTTAAATCTGACAGGGTGTTGCCGGTGTCTGCACGACTTCCACCTCTGAATCAGAAACCCTGAATCAGAAAGGGCATTTTAAACAAGCTCCCCAGATCCTGCTGTCTCAGGTGGCCTGTAAGGGTATATGCTCTCATGGACCAGGCTGCAAGTGCACATGAAGTACAAGGTAAGAGGGGCCACCATCTTTAACGCTGGTGTGACAAGGATGTTCCCCAGACCTGGGGCCAGACTCGGAGGGGGCAAGCTAGATGACAGCCCATTGGGTATCTCTTCTCTCTTACAGTTCCCTCTGTCCATGTCCAAGTGCACAAACATATCACCCGAGCCAAGTCGCTCCCCTCAGAATGTGCTGGTCCTCCATTCAGAAAGTCCCTGGCACCCAACCGCAGCACCCCCACCAGCTCTCCCTCTCCCAACAGAGACTCCTCCTACCTTGTTACTTAAATAATCTTTATTTCTCATGCACTAGGAAAGATAGGTCATACGAAACACTGCTTTTCACAGCGAAGGCCTCAGTCTAGAACACAACACAAGGGGCCAGCTGGGATCCTGGGCTGGTCAAAGATCCGGGGACCACAAAGGGGATACCCCCACCCCCACAGGGCTAGTTAGTGGCAGATCCAGAACCCTCCAGCTGCAGTGGCCCCAGACACAGCATAGGGCAGTTGCCCCCTCCCACAGAGGCACAGGGAAGCTAACGCCAGAGAAGCACATTAACCAGGGGAAAAACGGAAAAGGCTGTTGGGCAGTGACTTGGCAGAGGCAGTAGTCGAGCACCTACAAGGCCCAAGTCCATCACCTCAGGCCAGGCAGTCCAGGCTCTGAGCAAGCTCAAGTCCAACTCTGCCCAGGACATAGCTGCTGGAGCTCCACAGGGCCTCAGGAGCTTGTGCCTACAGCAGAGTATACAGGGCCCACTCACCTGCCCCTCAGTCACATAAACAGGACAGGAGACTAAACTTCGATTCTAGCCTCAAAGCTCGGATTTGCCCAAGCAGGCCCCCAGGAGCAAAGGGGGCCAGCCTCCCTTGCCTTGGTGGCTTGGTTCAACACTGGTCAGCTAAAGGGGCCAACCTTTCCAAGTCCCTATATGGACACTTGGAGGCACCCATAGGACAACCAGATTTCTGAGGATCCTAGGACAGGGCCACCAGTGGGGCCAGCCCTTAAATCTTGGCCATCAGGTACCCCCTGAGCCAAGACAACAATAAAGCAGATTCCTGGGTATTATGTTCACTGAGGTGACCCAGGGACAGCACATGGTCAGAGACATGCAGGACAGAAACAAAGAAGGATGGAGACATGCAGAGAGTACAACAGAATGGGAGGGGTCTGAGAACAAAACATGGTCAAGGTGCTGAGATGGAGTGGGCACTGCAATGGCCAGGCTCACTGAGGCCCTGGGCTTGTGGCGACACCTGCCTCCTCCGGGATGGTCTCCAGCATCTCACTCTGGACAGCCTGTGTGATAAGTGCCAGCTCCTGGCACAGGGTCTCATGGCGGTAGCCCACGCGGATGTCTGGGACATTGGTGCGGCGGATGTCATTGCCCTCAGGGCCCTCCTTGGTATAGTTGGGTCCCAGCCAGTGGCTCTTTACCTGCAGGAGGTGTGAGTAATGGGCAGGGCTGTAGCCTGCTCCCAATCATACCAGGGACAAGGTGGAGACCCCAAAAGCAGAGGAGGGGGAAAGGCAATGTCAAGGCCCAGGCAGGCAGGTGTTAGTACCTTGTGTGAGAATCCACTCATGAGCACACTGTTGCGGGCCAGCTCACACATGTCACAGGAGCTGAGCTTCCATACTTGAGTGGCAATGCTGTATTCCTCCATCAGCGGCTCCTGCACATGCCAGGATCCCTCAGACAGGTGGCACCTGGCCCTGTAGCCCCCTCCCTGCTCCCACCTTACCCTGTGGGATTTCCACTTAGTCTGCAGCATTTCACCAAGTTAGGCAGCACCACCCCAGAGAGACCCCCTGTCCTAAGTTGCCTGCTGGTCTGACCTTGGTGAAGTGAAACTGTAGGGGATCATCAGTAGAAAGTGAGACCATGAGGCCACGAGACAGGTACTCAGGTAGTGGGTTCCGGTGGTAGCTGAGGAAGAGGCTATTGTTGCTGAGCGGGGACATGGCAATGCCAATCTGAGCCAGGTAATACAGGTACTGCAGAACTGGGGCCTAGGCAGACACGAATGAGGGAAGGCCAGTTAGATGGCCTTGAAGCAGGGGAGGACATGCTGGTTCTGGCAGTGGGGGGAGGGGGTGGTGGTCCAGACCACAGTAGCAGGTAGTGCCTGGAGGACGATGGGTCCAAAGCTAGACCCGATATAAGAATTCAAGTTATAGCCAGAACCCAAGTTGGGACCTAATCTGGAGGGGCCTAATCTGGGAAGAAGAACATTAGTTATAGTGGGAAGGAGGATTCCGATTGGGCGTCAGGGTGAGGAAGATGAGTTTCTGAAAGGGTTCAAATGGTTCAAAGGAAGGTGAAAAACTGTGAGGGGAGCCTGGGGATATAGACCCTGACCTTGCGCAGAAGCAGCCCATGGGAGATGTTTTCCGCCAGCATGAAGGCTGATACCAGGTGGTGGATGGGTCCAGCCTCCCCACAATGTGGCCTCAGCACGAACGTGTGGAAACCCCTCTGCCTGGAGGGCATGAAGGCAGGGTCAGCTCCAGAGCTGGGGCTCACTGGGCTCCTGAGCCCCACTTCAGCCACATGTAACCTCTAGAAGAGGATCAGTACTGGGTAGAACAGGTACCTGCGCAGGTGGTTCAACATGGCCATGTTGGCGAAGGTGTAGTACAGGTAGTATGCATACGGTGGGTTGTCTTCCTCCACCCAAGCCTCAGGGAGGGGGCTCTCCAGGTTGAAGACATGGTTTTCGGGCTTGGATTCATCATCCACACTGTCAAAACCATCCACCTGGTACAGGGACCCCATGATCAAACCCAGAGCTGTGGCTGGGCCTGAGCATGGCTGTCCTGCCCACACCCAGCCCCAACCACCCCTCCCTCACATGCTCCAGAAAAAGGTGCAGCTCTGGGTGGCTGGCAGGGTGCACAGTAGCCTCGAACAATGGCAGGAAGATGTTCTCCAGCATCTCCTGGAAGTTAGCCAGCTGGCCTTTGGTGCGGTACACATCACTGTAAGCGAGACAACAGGTCAGGGCCAGTGGAAGTTAACCCAGAAAGAAGGTAAGGGTCAGAGTTGGCCCAAGAACACAGAAGCATGGGTGAACTACACTGGGAAAGTGGAGATGCCAGGGTGGGTCAGGCTAGGTAGACTGGGTGGGCTGGAGAGGCCTCTCCTTGCACTCGGAGGGCTGGGCTAGACAAAAAGAGGTTCACAGTCCTAGGAGGAGAGGAGGAAGGACTGGGCCCTTAAACATGGCCTTGGTGTTTCCTCCCACTTCAAGGGACACTCACAAGAGGCGGGGCACCTGCACCAGCCAGCGCACGTTAGGAGAATGCACTCGGTGTGTCACAGCCCAGCGTGCCAACTTGTCCCACTCGTCCCTCGAGCGCCCATAGATGGATAGCCGCAATTCTGCATTCTGGTATTTGCTCTCCTCCAGGTCAGACATCACCTCCTAGACACGTGCAGAACAGATGCCACACCCAGGTTCCCCTCCTGCCCTCTGCATGTCCACCATGCACATTCAGTCAGACTCCTTTGAGCCCTTCACCCCACCTATACCCAGGTTCTCAGCTCAGTAGGCTGGGCTGCCTCCATACCTTGATGATGTGAGCAAAGTACTTCCCAGAAACCCTGTTGTCGGTCTTGATGAAGATCTCTCGGAGGACAGACTCCCCAATAGGGTTGTATTTGGCATTGAATTTATCAAAACGGTGGAAGGTGTTCCTATCCTGGGGAAGATGGGCAGGCCCAGGTCACCCCTGTCCCTCACCTCCTCCACTGACCCAGCCCCCCAGCTCATGCATGGGGACAGACCGCGTGCACATCAAGTGTGTCCACACTCAGGTCATAGGCGGTGAGATTCATGCTCTCGAAGACTTCCCGCAGAGTCTGCTCACGGCCCTGCTCCACATGCACAATCTCCTCCAGATGCCGCTTCATTGCCCGCTTGATGAAGCGCAACAGATGTTTCTGGTTCATACAGGACGAGGCATGGATGTGTGTGTCCACCTAGGTTGGAACATGGCACTGCTGAGCCCACCAAGGCCCAGAGGGTCTAGAGCCAGTGCAGTAAAATGGGAGAGGACTCCCCATATGGGATGCTGGTAAGGATCCCAGGCCCTGGAGAGGGAGGCTGCACAGAGGTGCACAATCAGGACACAGATAGGACCACAAGTGAAGGCCCACCTTGCGGATGTTGTAAAAGTCTCGGTGTGGCACTTTCTTCTGAGCAGCCAGCTCCTTCATCTCATTGAGCAGCACGTGCATCTGGAACTTGGAGCTCAGGTACTGCAGCCGGCGGTAGCAGAATGACTTTCTGGGCAGTAGGAAGGCAGCAAGGCAGGGACTCAGGCTCTGAGGGAGGAACCTGGGTAGAACCCAGGCAACAGGGCCCAAGGAGGAGGCAGGAAGGTCCAGGATGGAGGCGGCCAAGAGGGCTGCAGACTGAGGGAAGGTCAAGGACTTGGTGACTGGGGTTGGGTGGAGGGACAAGAGACCAGGTAACAGATATGGGACAGGGCTACAGCTGGAGAATCTGGGCTAGGAGGTGAACAGAATGACCAGAAAGAACTCACATGGGGCCATTGATAATCAGAGCCATCAGCACATTGACGTCAGCCACAAATTCCTGTAGGTCTGGATATGGCAACTCCACCTCAGAGCAACTGGCATGTGGGGGAACTTGGGTAAGAAAAGGAAGCCAGGCTCTGCAGCCCCTCCCAAGCCATGCAGCCTTCCACATCTCTCCCCCAACTCCCAGCACACACCACACCCCTCTTACTGCTCATCAGGATCCCTGCGAGTATAGACGTGCACCACGCCACGCACCATGCGCAGACCCAAGCCCAGGTCCCCAGGCATGGTGCTTGGCTCACAGTACTCATATGGGTGCTGTTCCAGAGCAGGGGGGTGCACTGGGGCATCTGTAAGGGTGGGAAAGGGTGGAGTTAGGACCAGGGCTCTTTCAAGTCAGCTGCTACCCAGCCCAGAGGTGCTAGAGAGAATGAGACATCAAAGGTTCCAGAGGGCAGCTTCCAACTCCAACCTCCACCCACCCTTTGGGGAGCCAAGCATCTGGAATGAGCATGGGTGTGGGGAGACATGGGCAAGGCAGAAAGGCTCCAAGCTTAGGACCCAGGGCACTTGGGGTACAACAAGGATATGGGTCCCACCAGCAGACACAGGGGTGTCGGGACCCTGCTCATAGGTCCGTGTCTCCAAGGGCTTCTCAGCCAGCTGCTGCAAGTAGCGGCGTGTGGTGGGGCAGAAGCTCTGCAGTGACAGGGCCATGTACTTCTCCCGGATGAACAGTGCCCGCACCACACTCTTGGCTGCATCCAGTAGGTCTGTGAATGGCACCTGGAGGGAACACCTGCAGTCACTCTCCTCAGTATCTGACCCAGACTCAAGACTCATGAGCACCTCCTCCATGTGGCTTTCCCTAGACCGCACACCATCCCCACCTCCTGCCAGTCTGGATCCCAGGAACAAGTAGCCCACTCTGGTCCCAGCATATCAGGGAGCCTCAGTCAGACCCTCTGCCCCCTGCTCCAGCTGTTAGGAATGAAAAACACTTTCTGCAGCCCTTACCCTTGGATCCCGAGCCTGGGGGAGCCCCCTAGAACATGCAGGAAGAGATGGAAATCCAAGACCCTGCCCCACACTCACTCCACACTTCTCTTCCCCAGAGATAGTGACCCGTTGAAATTCCCTCTCCAGCACAACATCACGCTCCCGCAGGCCCCGGTCACCCTGGCCCTCGCCCTGCTCCTTATAAAGCCTAAAAGGAAGGGGAGGCATATAAGGGAGGGGCTGGAGCCCACTGCATGTAGCCAGGCCCCAGCTCCACCTCCCCTGTGTGTGCCCCTCTGCCCTCCTCACTGTAGGTCTGAGTCACTGTCCGTCTTCAGGAAATCTTGCTTGGCCCGAAGCAGGATGTCTGGCTCCAGCCTAGATGCAAGAGGAACAAGAGGTCAGAAGAACAGGAGGGTGGCTCTGGCTCCTGGGCCCAGTACTGTGCTAGGTGCTAGGTCACATGGGGTCCTCACAGGCAAGACTATAGGACCCCGTGCTGTTCTCACCCCACCTTGGAGGTGAGAAAACAGACCCTGAAGTTAAATAGCATATTCCAGGCCACTCCAGTGGATAGAAGACAAACCAGAACCCAGCAGCCTAACCTCAAAACCTGTGCTCCCAGGTGGACCCCAAAGGGAGGATGGGACAGGAAAGGAGTCAGGGAACACTGGGCAGGCTCTGAGCCAGGCTCACTTGACATCCTGGCTGATCTGCCGCTCCAGTCGCTGCCGCCGCTCCTCCAGCTGCTCAATGGGGCTCTCCTCGGGGAACTCATAAGGGGCGCTCCGGAGTTCACTCTCAGCCAGTGAGCGGGTGAACAGCTCCTGGCAGGAGGGAGGCAACACAGGTCAGGGGGCCTCTCCCTCAGGCCCTCAGCCCCAGCCCTCCCCTGCAGAACCTGGGCGTGGGTGTGGGCAGCAGGAGCTGGGTTCCTGGGATAGACTGAGGACTGGGGACAGCCAAGCGTGAGGTGAGACAGCTGAGACAGAGGGGTGTGGGAACAGAGGTGAGGCGTGGGGTAAGGGGTGGGGGGGTGCCAGGTGATACCTCGGCAATCTCCTTGCATTTGCCATCCATAGACGTGCGCAGGTCGAGCGGGAAGTGCTTGAGGCAGGGGGCGGGGCCCGGCAGGGATCGGGCAGACTGCAGCGGAGGGGCCCCCAGACCACCCCGAGCCTCTGCAGAGACAGTGATGCCAGGGTCAAGGGTGGAGACGGGCAGGGCCTAGGTGGCCCTGGAAGCTGAGGGCCTCTGCCTGCCCCAGGCCAGCCGCTGAGGAGGCCAAGGCCTAGACAGTGGGAAGTCCCTCTATAGAGGCTGAAGAAGAAGCCTATGAGTGGCTCCCAAAGGACCTCACCCTCAGCCTAGCACAGGGAAGGACCCCTCACCATCCCAGGCTCAGGGGTGGAGGTCCTGCATCTGCCCCTAGGACAAGGGGATTCATTCATTTCACCTGAGGCAGGGACAAGGGCCCACTCCCTCATTCTACATGTGACTACCTCCCAGAAGCAGACACACATGTGTTCATATGTATGTAATACAGAGACACATACACTCAGACTTACACCAGGCACTCATTAAGGACCAGGTAGCTTCACCAAGGATCCCAGCCCACAACTTCCAGGGCAGCTGATCTAGGATCAGACCTACCCTGGGACTAGCAGATCCTCTACTCAGAGGGGCTGGGGGGCCCCCTGCTATCCCAGACCTATAGGGCACAGGGAGGCCAGAGCAGGCATTCAGCTCTGACCTAGGGAACCAGTCCTCAGGGAAGGGAAAGGCCTGGTTGGCAGGGAACCCTGCCTTCTCCCTGGAGGCCTGCCTTCTCCCCAGGACCCCAAGGCTGCCAAGATGTGGCTTGGCCTCAGCCTGCCCCTCCCACTGCTGGCTGCCCCTCCAAAGGGAGCTGCCACAAACAGTCTGCGCCACTCAGAGGCCCCAGGATCAGGGCCAGAGGCCCTGTGGAGGGCCCTGGGGAAGAGAGCCTCAGAAGCCAGGGTCTTTCTTCGGTAAGGGTAGAACTCTTCCATCTGTACACCAAGAAGCTGACTGGAAGGGCCTGGGAGCTGCTCCTTTACTGCACTGACTGAGCAACCAGCCCACTGGGATGGACCCTCCCTGGGATGGACCCAGCAGCCCCAGCCTCCCCAGCACGAAGCTGTCCAAGACAATTTGGCTCTCCCAGGCTACTGTGAAGGAGCACCCTCTCTCCTGGCTTAGGGAGGGATTAGAGGCTCTGCCCAGGTAGCATGCCTTAAGGTTTCTGTGCCCATTTCCCTATACTCCAGGACTGGTCTCAAACTGGACAAAAGGAAGAGAGAGGTAACAGTTCCAGATCCAAGACCCACCCCCCTGCTCACCTTGGTCCCTGCCTGAACCCTACCTGCAGAGTTCAGGCTGCTCCAGCCAGCAGCCCTGTGCCCCTTGCCCGCCTGTTTGCCGAGTGAAGCTGCAGTCAGTCCCCCAGGACAGCTCAGGGGCCAGCACGGGCTGTACCAAGTGCAGCTGCAAGCAGGGGAGACCCTGGATGGCCAGAGCAGAGGGCTGGGGGAATTCAGGGGTGCCCAGAAACCCAGGGAAGGATCATCAGAACTGGGAAATAAGAGGAAGTCCAGAACTGAAGAGGGCCTTAAGCTCTACAGTGCTGGGGTGGCCCAGCCAGACACAGGGCTCCCAAGGGGGAGAAGAAGCCAGGCAGGCTGATACGGCCAGGACAGGTTGGCCAGGAAGGGGCCAAGCCTCCTTAAAACCATTGCCCTGGAGGACAAAAGCAGGCAGGGCCTGGCTGGCCAAAGGGTAGGAAGAGAAAAAAGAAGGAATAGAAGCTCTCTTCCTCTTCTGAAACCAGCAACCCCAGGTCAGCTTCCTCTGCCCACCGCTATCCTCTTGGCCCGAAGGGGCCCTTTCAGAGAAAAATGGTCCCTGCAGGGAAGAATAGCTGACTAACAGCTAGGTGAGTGGCCCAGATTGAGTAGGGGCCAGTTACTGAGGCTTTATGGCCCCCAAACGTCCAATTCCTGTTCTACACCTGTCAGTCAGGACAAACCCTACAGGAGGAGAGTCTTAGGACAGGGGACTAGAATTTAGAGGACTCACATATGGCATGGCTTCCACTTACTGGCTCTTCATAACCTCTGGGCGTGGGCTGTAAACGGATGAGAAGGGGCCCCAGCCCTGCCTAGCCACAGCCCCAGGACTCACAGAGAAAGTGCTCTGCACATGTTCTGTAAAGTCCCAGGCCAGGGCCAAAGCAACTGAGCAGAGAAGGGCAGTGGAAGACAGCAGAACTTGACAGGGGCAGAGATGAGATGACACCACGTCTTACTTGGAAGAGGAAGAAAAGATGGGCACCTCCCCACCCCCAGGGTGTACAGTCTTTGCTTGCCTAAGAGCTGGAGCCTAAATACTGCTCCCCAGATGTGGTCCCAGAACACTTCTAACCTAATGGGGATATTAATCTTGACAGTGTATGAGGTTCAATGAGAATTTTAATGTCAAATTAAAATTGACAGGGTGACCTGGGGCCTGCACAGCAATGCTGGAGTTTGCAGGACAGGCTCCAGCAGGCAGAGCCGCCCTCAGCCTGCCAGGCCACTACAGAGGGCCACCTGGGGTTCACTCGAGGCAACACATAGGCAGTAACCTCCATGCTCTCTGAGGCCAGCCCTAGAAGACAGCACCTACTGGTCTCTTCTCCGGAGATTTGTACCAGAGGTTCCTGAACACAGTACCACACGTCCACACCCACACTCACAAGTGAGTCCATCAAAAGCCAGAGAGGGCTATTCTACCAACTCCAATATTCTGGCCACCTGGAAATCCACCCCCAAGACCAGAAGCCCCTTACTCACTGCCTCAGCAGGCAGGGACCCCAAGTATCAAATGCTCTCACCACCTGACCACCCAAGGGTCTCTGGTTCAACATAAGGGCAGCATGTACAGACAGTACAGACCCTCAGGACATTACAGACCTCCAACCAGGCATCTTCAATGGTACAAGAAAATACTGGAAGGAGACAGTTGGGATATAGGTATACACAACTGCAGGGCATTGGAGGGTTGGATGACCTGGTCACCAAAGCGGGGTCACTGCTCAGCCACAAGGCCTAGAGGCAGCAAACGGCAGGTTCCTGCCTGCTGGAACCTGTCCTCAGTAAGCACTCACCCAGGAGGCCAAGCCCTCACTGAGATAAGCAGAACCCTATCACCCCACAGGCTCTGCACCCCAACGGTGCAGAGATACCCAGAGAGTGGGAACCAAACCAAAGGATGCAGAGCACAAAGCACACAGGTCTTCCCCAAGGGCAACACTCCTAAGGAGGTTCACAACACAGGCCAGGAACAAGCAAAGAGCAGACCATAGAAAAAGTCAAGCCCAGAGCTCTGGGATGCTGGCCAGCAATGGATGTGCCCAAATATCAGACCCCCAGGGAGGGGGTCCTAGAAAGAGAGACGAGCCACAGGAGGACAGTCTGAGTCTGCCTGGGAAAGGCACAACCACCAATCAGGGTGGCCAGTCCACAAACCAGTCAGTCCCACACACCCCCACTCCATTCACATACACTTCACACGCAGTCCTAGCATATGCACATGCAGACACGTGTGCACACACACACCTCTTGCTGCACCCACACCCACTCCTTGTTACAGAGGACAGCATCCCTGACATAGAAACCTCAGTCATCCCCACCCAGTCTCCCTCTGCACACCACCTCCCAAGCCAGGCATCTCTGGGACCCAGATCAAGGGGCACCACTGCAGAGAAAGGGAAGAAGGGGCCCCTTTCCGAGAGGGGCAGTGACCTGGTCAGAAGGTGCTGGGGCAGAGCCAGTTGCCTAAGGCCAGAAGCAAGCACACACTCACCTGGAACTGCAGCAGCCGACTGCAGGCTGGCCCGCTTCTTAAAGGGATATTTGGCCTTGGGCTTGCTGGGGCCAGGTGAATACGATGCCATGGTTCGGGCCAAGGCGACAACGGAGGAGTCTGAGCAGCACCAGCTGGGGCCCGGCTCAGCCACATCCAACCCCTTCCTCCGCCCCGCCCCCAGCGGGAGTGACTGATGCAGGAAGCAGCACCCCGCAGGCGGAAGAGGCCCTGGCCGCGATTGCTGATGTTGTCTAGGCAACCTCGCGGAGTGGGGCCTCCATCCCTGCCCCTTACTCCTCCCCTCCCTCCTCAGTCCCCGCAGTGACGTGACTGATGGTGGCTGTGCCTGATGGGGGTTAGGGTAGATAAAATAAGATGGGGCAGGGCCAGTCCCCAGCTCTGCTTAGGAACCCTCGCCCCTTGCCGAGGCTCTAAAGCAAATGGGCCAAAGTCCAGGCTGGCTGGACCAGCTAGCAGAAAAAATAATAATAAATAGGAATTCAGTGTGAGCTCCTCCAAGCTCAGAGCACATTGCTCTCGGGGAAGGGCAAGTGTACTCGTGAAAACCCAGTGCCTCTGGGGCAGAGTTCCCCTTTTTTATTCTCCACCCGTCCCCCAGCTCCAGGGGTAGTCCAGCTCTGGAAGGAGAGTGCAGAACTGAGAATCCCGATCCAGGAGGGAGGGGCCTGTCCTGGGAAAATTCCACTGTCCAGCAGAAACGGCCTTCTAAGAAAGCAGTGAGGCCAAGAGGCAGGGGCGAGTCTGGGGTCTGGGGAAAAGACCCCAGACTCTTCTGCTCGTCCTTCTGTCTTTGCATATTCAGGTTCTGCTTCACCAGGCCCTTACAGGAGGAACTGGTAGCCGTCCCTAGGTTCTTCAGGCTGTGCTGCCCCGAGACCCCCCACTCTCTTGTTCTGGCCACAGCACTTGTCTGTCCCAGACTCCCTCCCGAAACACAGCGCACACACTTACCTGAGGCCATGCTGCCAGAGTCACAAGGGACACTAGGGAGTCCTCCCACGAGGGTCTGCACAGCCAGGAAGCCCGGGTGGTGAGGGAGAGGCGAAGGGATGGGGGACCAGACCCCGGCCAAGTTGTTTGAAGGGTTCCTGCCCTGGCACTAAGAGGGGAGTAAGGCAGTTTTTCAAAACTGCCAGTTGGCTGGAAAAGGATTCACGCCGACGACGGTAGCCGGATTGGCCTCCGAGACCCCGGCGTCCCGACCCCCAGTCCTGCACTCAAGAGGCGGGCAGACCACGTGCTCCCCACAGAACGGTACCCGGAACTCGTCTTGGCTTCTTTCAACACTCCCCAGGCATTCGGGATACGCTCCCACGACTGGACGGTGGGGGAGTCACGCAACAGGTGCTACCCCACCAAAACCACGCCGGCGCCGCGCCAGCCTCCGCAGCCTTAGGCCCCGCCAGGTCCGTGGCCCCGCCCCCGCCGTCCCCGCCCGGCGGCCCCGCCCCCGCCATTTTTCCTCTTCCCGGCCGCCACGTGGGCGGTCTCCAAGCCACGTTTGGCTTGGCCTGGCCCTGGGTCTTGGGCAAGTTCAGAGAGTCAGTTTCCTCATTAGTAAGATGGGTTGGGGGTAATGAATGTACCTCACTTGCAGGGATTATTGTGAGGATTAAATGTGAAGCCCCTTTGCACAATGCCTGGCACAAAGACGGGGCCCAATAAACTTATTTCATCCTGGAATTCACTTTGAGCAGAAGTTCTGGCCTTGCATTCTCTTCTCACCTAGGTAGACGTTTTTTTCTGGCAGGCATTGGTAGTCACGATGTGCCCTGTAATGCTGGCGTCCCTTCGTACATTAATTTCTATATTTGATAGCTAATGAGCTTGAAGTCCGTAGCTGAAATGTCTGGGTTCAAATTCCGACTCCGAATGACATTGAACAAGTCACTTAACTTCTCAGTGCTTCTGTTTCATCATTCATTGTAAGTGTAAGAGTACCTACTTTATATGATTGTTAAGATAAATGAGTTAATATAAATGCTTAGAACTGTGTCTAACCTGTAGTTAATACTCCATGATCATGTATTATCATTGCTTTGGGCTTGGCCTTGGATCCTTATTGACATCCATTGATTCATCTTGCAGTCTGTAAAGAAGTGGAGTTTGACTCTTTGGAGGACTGCAGACACCCTATCCAAATAGCCTCCCCACTCCCAAGGGGCAGAGAATCCTATCTAAAGGGAACTTCATTGAATGTAATTAACTGTATGAGCAGCAATTAGTCTCTTTCCTGTTCTCTCCCTTGTGGGAGCCCTTTGCCCCCACACCCAGCTGTTCTAATGCTATTTGTCCCGCTCCTCCCAGTTCTCGCCTCCCCCACAAAGTTCCTTCCCAAAGTTGGCCTCCTGTTCTCTCCCCACCCTGGATTCTGGACTCTGAACCCTATTCTTTGCCTACATCTGGTGTCAACCCCACCGACCACTGCATCTGCTCCTCACCCCAAACAAACTTTGAAAAAAAAAAAAAAAAGGGTCTTGGGCTGAAGGTGTAGCTCAGAGATCTTGCCTAGCATTTCTTCCAGGACCTGGGTTCAGTTACAAGCACTGAAAAAAAAAAAGGTCTCCATAAACATGGGGGGGTGGGGGGTCTATCATAAAGAATAAGACTAAAAAGAGAACAAGGAGATACTGTTTGCTTATCAAAAATAGCAAAGATAAGAAAAATATCCTAACAGAGCAAGCAAAGTGAGTATAATAGGAGATACACAAACACACACACACACACACACACACACACAACTGGTGGCCATAAACATTGATAAAATTGCTCTGAAAACCATTTAGTAATATACAATCTAGAGTCTCAGAAAGGTTCTTACTAATTGATTCAGTAATCCACCTCTAGGAAATTGTTCTAAAAACCACTGCCAGAAAAATTTGTATGCACAGAGTTGTCCGTCACTGCAATGTTTATCATACAGTTAAAGGTCCTACATTAGGGAAATGTTTAAATTACTGCCATATGCATACAATGAAATACAGCCATTAACATTGTTTTTGGAGAATTATTTAATGATGCAAAAATGTTTACAATATGAAATTGAAAAAGACAGATGCAAAAAACCTATATGTCATATGGTCCTAATTAAGTGACATATATGCATAGAAATGAAACACCAAAAAGTTAACAAATGATTATCTGTAAGTGGTGGGATTATAGGGTATGTATTTTTTTCTTTTTACCTGTCTGCATTTTAAAAATTGTATACAATATATATCCTTTACTTTCAGAACCATGGGGGAAGAAATAACAAAAGCTTGCAAAACCCTGTAATCATCTCCAGGTGCCCCCCACTCCAGACTTGAAAGAGGAAGCTATTCTTAATATGGTCCCCTAAAGTGGTCCTGGGACCTTCAGGAATTTTGGGGCTATTGGCTCTCAAGAATGAACTAAATAGACCTCAAAATTAAAAATCAAGCACAATGTAACAGTGTAGGTCACCTATATTCTAATAAGATGCAAAATTTGACATAATTTTAAGAATCATAGTTTTGCATTGGGCCAGGCCTCTTTAGCATCTGCCTCTTTAGACCTACCTACCTATTTAGCCAATAGGTAGCAATCCCTGCCCTCCACCCAACCCAGGCAAACCAGATTAGTCCTATATGAGCCTCTGTGGTCCCATGTGCAACACTCCTCTATATAATCCTCCCCTACTCCTGACCATCTGGTGTACTGTGGCTGCCAGGAAGTCTGCCTTGGTTACAGCTAAGCATCTATTTCCCACCTACTCAACATCAGAAAGAATCTCAGTGGGTTTTCATTGTCTTCAGAAAAACAGAGCTTGGGAAAGGAAGGAGTGATCCTCCTACAGCCTCTGCTTTTTTCACATTGAGGTCTTAATGTCGAGCCTTTGGTATCTTTCCTACCTCTAAACACAGCTGCTTCCCTCCCAGCCTCTTCCCACCATGGTTCTTTAATTGGCCCTCCTGGAACCCAGGCCCTTATTTAAGGGCCACCTATTTCTACACACTCCTATTTCTCTGAAGAACTGCTTCTCTTCCTTTCTGGCTCACTGATGATGCCTGCTTCCCTAGGCCAAACCACTCCTAGCAGACACTAGATCTGGGAGGTAAGGACACATGCACTTCCAAAAAGATCCTTGGTCAGGGCAATTTTCTAAGCTCCACCCTATGCCCAGACCCTTCTAGAACCAAGCTATTTAGCTCGTTTCTCAGCTTCTCCTGGCAGCCATCTCTTCTTACCCAGTCACTGTTTATAATACCATGCAGCTGTATCCTTCTGTACTTGTTTATAAGTCCCCATTGAACTTTAGCCAAACTCCTTAACCTGACATTCAAGGCCTTTCACTGGCTGACCCCTATTTCCCTTTCCTGTCCTCATCTCCCAGCTATACCCTCCATGCACCTTTTGCTCCAGTCCACTCACATCAAATTTTCCAGAGCACATGTTATACCTCATGTGCCATTATGCCTTTTTTCATGCTCTTTCCTCTCCCCAAATGCATATCCCCCATTTCTACTGCTGTTCTACTTCTCTAGGGAAAGTCTGTTCATTTTACAATCACCCTTCCTTTCTTTTACCACAAAACCTAACAATCTGGCAGTTAGATGGGCGTTTAACTGCCTCTCCTACCAGGGGTGAAGGCTAGGTTGTAAATAGCTCTGAATTCCCCAGGATTAGCAGTGTTCCTTTAATTAAACTGTTGCTTTATGAATTTCCCCCATCTCCTCTTTTGGACTCGAAGGTCCTGAAGGCATCTTCCTCCTGTCGTATCCCAGCACTGTATCTGGGACAAGATTTACCACTGGTAATGACAGATCCTGAGATCTCCCCTTAACTCAGGAATATGCCCAAAATTTGGGGGAAAGTTAGGGGTGCGATGATAAAGGGATGTGAACCAAACACCTGTGCTCTAGTTCTGAGTCTTGACAGGAAAGTGGCTACTCAGGTGAGAATTTCCTTCACTTCACTTGACTCTCAAATAGGAATTGCACTACCTGCCTTACCTATTTTACCAGAATAGTCTGTAAATGTAATGATAAAACAGAACAGTCATAGGGAAGGTGAAGTCATAGGGAAGAGCTGGTGACAGAAGGTAAGATCCCTGGTGGGCAGATCCTGGCATAGTACTGTGCTACCGTGGTGGATCCCAACATGCTCTCAAACCAGGCAAGGGTCAAGAATTCCCTAAGAACTAATGAGATAGCTAACAAAGCAGGACATAGAAGTCTGCAGCAGTGGAGGCTGAAAAAAGGAACATGCTCAAGTATCTTCCCCATGTGTGAAACAAGTTTGTGGCTCCTCTTACAGTGCAAGTGCTGCTGCTCCTGGGTACCCAGTTTGCCCTCATGAGTGCTTATTGGCGGGGGGAAGAGGGTGGGTAGTGGCAAGGAAGATCACTGGATTGTCTGTTTATTGAGATATGTGACCTTAAACAAGTTACAGAACCCTCAAGTCTCAGTTGTCTGGCTGTAAACTAGGGACAACAGCACTTACCTAAATTAACTGCTACGATCTACATAAATGGTTTAGCAGAGTTCCTGGCAGTCTCTTGCTTTGAAAGGTGCTGTCTTTAGCACAGCCCTGGCCTATGTATAAATTCCCAATACTGTGGGTAGGGCAGGGCAGGGCAGGATGGCAGTGAGGTATAATTACTGTAACCTTATAGCCAAGATGCCAAAATGTCACAATTTCAGAGAGTCCTGTTTTCCCTTAAGTCAATAAGCACTTGCCAGTTTTTGATTGGGAAAACACCATTGCACCAAAGCCACTTGGCAGCTGCCTGCTCCCCCATCAGCACCCAGAGACCGGCCTCCCAGGTGCCAGCTGGAAGAGGACAGAGGGGCGGAGATTAGCCAGGGCTCAGGGTGTTGGGTAGGTGGTGGCAGACCCATATTCAACCTCCCACTTTCTTGCCCCACTGGTCACTGCTGCACAATTCCATCTCTTAAAATGGAAGAGAAGTTAAATCTTTTTAGCTTAATAGTTCTCCGGGTTGGTTATATATGGGAATCATCTAGGGAAAATTTTAAACCTTCATGCCTGGACTGCACTTTAGTATTTTTTAAAAAGCTCTCCAGTAAATGCCAATGCACACCAAAACTTGAGGACTGTTGTAGGCCAGGGTTTTTCAAACTTGGCAGATGACAAAAATTATATTAATTTAAAATACAGTTTCCCGGGGTCTGGAATTAACATTATCACTGAAATCTACTTATTCTAAAACATGCCCTTTTAAAATATGAGTACTATTTTAACATTTTTGAAAACAAGGTAATCTTCCAGCCACTGGCCTGTAAGACTTCATGAGATGGAAACAATCATGCCAGGTGAATTCTCAGAATGAAGCAAACGTAGGGGAAAAACAATCCCCTGGGGTAGTACTTCTCAACCTTGATGTCCTTAGAGTCACTTTTGATCTTGTTAAAATGCAGATTCTGAATTGGAAGGTCTGGATTGAGGCCCTCAAATTGTGCCTCTAACAAACTTCAAGGTTATGATGTTGCTGGTCATTGCGCTTACATTTTGGGTAATGACTCATTTACGTGAAACAATGGCATGGAGAAATATGACCAGGGGAAATTCTTTAATGTCTGTGAGGTAACTGCCAGACTGTACCCTCATTTTTTCCTGGTTAGGGCAACTGGAATGAGGGCCAGAGTGAGAGCTGCCCCAACCTCAGAAGATCAAGTCAAGAGTCCTAGTTGCCCTAGGAAGCAGAGTTTGTTGTGTGAGGCAGCACAAACCCCTCTCTCAATACCAGTAAAGTTCACTTGCCAAGTGAAGTCAGGCATCAAGCAGCCTTGGTGGGTCAAGGGGAAGCAGTCCTATCCTCTCTACCATGGATCCTTTTCCCTTCACTTATTCATTCACCAAATCTTTAATGAGCACCCACTAATAAACTACTTCTGAGTGCTTCAGAGATGAATCAGATTTGGTCCCTTCAGGGGGGGATTCACAGTGGCAAAGATCAGTAAAACATGAAGGGCTAAATGTTAAGAACAGAAATAACATACAGAGATGGGCCCACACAAAAGGATAGTAGCTTCCTGGAGCACTGAACCACAGGAAGAGTTGCATAAAATAGTCCTAATCTTTTCAAAGAAGGGTACCACCCCAAACAAAAATTCCTTACAGGGACCAGTCTGCTATGATGCCCAAGTATGCTTTGATGCTTTGAGGCCCTTGAAAATAATACCTTATAATTTGGAGGCTCAGCATGAGGAATGCTTCCTACATTTGTGCCCCTAATCTCTAGCTCTACAATGCAAATATTTCCAAAGGCACAAGTGGCTTTCAGGAGATGAGACCCTCAAAAGGATGGAGGTAGGCCTATTCATTCCAAAGAGTTCCTGTACCTATACCCTTCCCTCCTGTGTCAGAATCTGGATCACTTCTCTCATTACAGAATGTCTGAGTCTTTGCCCTTTGCTTATTGGCAAAGCTCTTAATTGGCTTGACCCATCACATTGCTAGACATAAAGACTGCAATCCCTAGACTAAGACAGAGGTGTCCAATTGGGGTAGGGAGTCTCAGCCAGGGGAGGCAGGGTACAACAACCTACAGCCTGCTCTCTTACCCAGCCCCATGTAAACCAACTTTTAGGAAAGCAAGAGATCAATACTCCTTCTGGACTTATTTTTTCCTTTTTTTTCCATCTCACATATAGGAAAGTTAACAGAAGCCTAGAAGTCTGAGGAAGTAGCTGAGGAGGGGACCACAGAGATGGGGAGTGGAGCCAGTGCTGAGGACAAAGAACTGGCCAAGAGGTCCAAGGAGCTAGAAAAGAAGCTGCAGGAGGATGCTGACAAGGAAGCCAAGACTGTCAAGCTGCTATTGCTGGGTGAGTGAGATGGGAAGACGTGCCAGAGGGCAAGGGAATGCTTCTTCCTGCTTTCCTGGAGGGTTGAGGAGTTTCAGCACACCCCATGGAGAGGAAGGAGGACAGGCCAGTTTCCCTCTTCCCTATCCAGTCTCAAGCTAGGAGTTAGGGAGCTCTAGGGCTGTTTATGTAAAGTCTGGATAGCCACCCCAAGAGGACCCAGAATGCCAAAGCTACTGGAATTTGTCTCCTCTTCCTTAAACTAGTAATAGTCCAAGAGTGAGATTGAACCCTCCATCTCCAAATGTAACACCTCATTTTGGTTTTGCAAATTCAAGAACCCTAACTGTACAGACCCTTACCTAGTCTGCAGTGAGAGAATTCTGGGCCAAGGAATCAAAAGAGAACAGGACCTGCCGGGCGTGGTGGCGCACGCCTGTAATCCAAGCGACTTGGGAGGCTGAGTCAGGAGGATCACGAGTTCAAAGCCAGTCTCAGCAACTTAGCAAGGCCCTAAGCAACTCAGTGAGACCCTGTCTCTAAATAAAATACAAAATAGGGCTGGGGATGTGGCTCAGTGGCTGAGTGTCCCTGAGTTCAATCTCTGGTTCCAAAAATAAATAAATAAACAAACAAAAGAGAACAAAACCTTTCCTCATCAATCAGTTCAGAAGTCCTAACATAACAGTCTTTCCACATAGTCCCAGGTATAGGCTCACTGGTTCTTGCCAAGTTCCTTTCAGTAAAAATTTTGGAAGTAGGGAATCCTGAGGTGGGAGGAATGGAGGCTTTATCCAAAGAATTTCCCTCCTGCTTTCTATTAGGTAACTTCCTCTAAAGCCCATGACAGATGGGAGGTTCATCAACTATGAGCTCCTAAGCAGATCACTGGTTGGTACTGAGAAAATAAAAGCATCTCAGTGGGTCAATCAGGGAAATTGATCATGGCCATAAATAGAACCAGGACAAGAAAACTTGACAACTGGCTTAAGGAAAAAAAAACAACAAACAAAAAGCACCAGTGGTACCACAATAGTAGGCTAACTAGAGCACGTGGGGCCTGTCTACCTGGGCTGGGTTTCCAAGCTCATGAGGAGCCTGGGAATTGGAGCAGCAAGCTAAGGGCATGTCCTTTCCCCAGCTCAATTGTGGCACAGCTTAAGGACACACCAGAGAAGCATCTCTGTAAACTCAATCCACATTCCTAACAGCTCAGGAGTTATACAAGGAAAAATGGAGATGGTAGGGCTACTGAGAGAGCTTTTAAGCTTAAGCAAATTTTAGGTTCAGAATAAGCAGCTTAGAGGGAACCAGCACAGGCTAAGTGGGAGGAGGTTGAAGGATCAGGGTGGTATAGACTGAAGGAGGGTTGAAGGGAATGTGATTTTTCAATGTGGGAAGAGAAGAGTGTGACAAGGGCATTAGGATATTTTAGTCAATAAAGGGAACCATGGAGAAAGAATATCTTTGTGAAGAGGCCAGCTCTCTCCAGTCCTACCCAAGATTACTCACCTGAGTCACAAACAGTAAGAAACTGCGTCCAAGGAATTCCCCTGAATCAATCAGTGGTTTTCAGTGGGAAGGTTTTTGACCCTCAGGGGATGTTTGGGAATGTCTGGAAATACTTTTGTCTGTCACAACTAAAGAGTGCTGCTGATCTGTAAAGTACAGGTCAGGTATGCTGCTAAACATCCTGCAAAGCATAGGTCAGTACGCACTAAAGGAAAATACAGCACAAAAGGTAAACAGTTCTGAAGTTGAGAAATTCTGCTCTCAATCCAGGTCAAATGACCTGAGCTCGAGGTGTCAGAAATTGAGGGCAAGTCATTCCTCTAACAAGTTCTTCCCTTACAAAGCTCCCAAGCAAGTAAAGACTCTGACTCCTCACAGACCATCTACTGAAATGTTGGGGAGAACTGGTGGAAACTGGAAGCATAAACATTTCTCTTTCCAGGTGCTGGGGAGTCAGGAAAGAGCACTATCGTCAAGCAGATGAAGTGAGTAGGAACAAAGCCCCAAAGGACTATAGTTGGGGGAAGTACTCAGTGGAGCCAGTGGAAGTACTCAGAATGAAAGGCTCTCAACCTCATGGAAACTGAGTATAAAGACCTGATTTCCTGCCCTGCACTAAGATAGCAGAACTAGAGAGATGGGGTTCTCAGAATCTTTTAAATCCCCCTAGGTTCCCAATCCCTTAGGTCTGGTTATTCAGATGCAGCTTAAATCTGGGTGTCTGCCCCTTGAAGGATCATTCACCAGGATGGGTATACGCCAGAAGAATGCCTGGAGTTCAAGACTGTCATCTATGGGAATGTGTTGCAGTCCATCCTGGCTATCATCCGGGCTATGTCCACACTGGGTATTGACTATGCTGATCCAAGTCGTGCGGTATGTAATTAATGTTATGTGGTTAAGGATGGAAGCAGGAAAGGCTAATGAGAAAAAACAGACTAAAGGCCAACAAACTGTGAGGAAATTTGGGTAAGAAAATTATTTGTGTAACTAAAATCCCATATACCAAATTTCAAATCTTAGTCCTAGCGAGGTAAGCAACCCTCACTTTAATGTTTACAAAATTTGCTCTCAGCTTCTTTTTGTCTTGTTGTACCAGTTAAATTGCCTCCTTTTGCTTCTTGTCCCGGCTATGAAACTTTTAGAAGCTAAATCCTAGTTCTACTGTGAGCCTTTTCCTTGATTTAAACCATTGAAAAAGGTGATGGGTTCCTATCTTCCATCTTATTTCATGGTCAATGTAGCCTTTAAACTTCCAGTCTGCCTGCAGTAAAGGACCCACATTTTGTGGCAGTCTACTTTCAGACTTAGAAGCTTGGAACACCAGAGAAGCACCTTTGACCTCTGCTATCCTCTAGGCATCCCAGGGCTGGATATATTGCCACCCTCTACTTCTGGGGAGCACACTTAAAAGTTAGTGTGTTTTCTCAGATGGACTCTTCACTGGAGACTGCGTCCACTTAACCATGGGTAGCAATGCAAAATGCTTTCCATTCAGCAGTGTTCCTGAAAGTCTGCTAGAAAAAGTCATTGCTCCTGTCATTCTCAGCCAGGAATTCTGTGTTACAGGATGATGGACGACAGCTCAATAACCTGGCTGACTCCATTGAGGAGGGGACCATGCCTCCTGAGTTGGTGGAGGTCATCAGGAAGTTGTGGAAGGATGGTGGAGTGCAAGCCTGCTTTGAAAGAGCTGCAGAGTATCAGCTCAATGACTCAGCATCCTAGTAAGACTGATTGGGGAGGAGGTAGGATGATGCTTAGGCAATCATCCAGGATTGCCTTAAATTTCTGGCATTGAAAGCTGGAGACTCACACAATAAATTTAATGTCACATCTGCCAGTTCCCACCACTCTGCATTACCACACACTGGCTCACTGCCTACAAAGCTGAAGACATAAAATTCAAAGCAGAGGGACTCTGCCTAACACCTCTGCCTAGCTCTGTCTTTTCAGTTGAACACTTAGCCTCTCTCTTCACTTAGCCTCTATCAAAAGATAGCCCTGTGGTTCTATCACACTCTCCTAGGAGACCTGTGATGTATGAAAGCTCTTTCAGGATTGACTTTTCAAATTGGTTGACTCAGGCAACCTACCAGACAACCATGTAGGAATCAAAGTGGTCACCGTAGGTTTTGTCAGGATGCCAGGGCAGGGGACTCAGAAACTACCAGGGCAAACCAAAAGGTGGTCAGGAATCAGAGACAAGCAACTTGGCAAAGCTGCTTCCAAAAGACCGAGGCACAGAGTTATCAGGTCTGGCTTTAACAGATGTCAGATGGGCATGAGTTTTGCAATCAAACAGACCTGCATTTAATCCGCATTTGGGTCATTTACTACCTCTGGAATGCTCCCTTTCAAAGGCCCAGTCTCTGCTAGTGGATCATGTGTACTGTTTTGAGACTCTTTACATATCTACACAATAAGCCTTCAAGGTAGATAGTACTTTTTACTAGTTGTATTTTATAAATGAAAAACTGAGGTTCAATTAACTTGCCCAAGGTCACATATGTAAATGCCAGAGGCTGGATGTGCATTCAGGTCAGCTTGACCACAAAGCTGACTAGCATACCACAGTGTCTTTTGATCCCAGGCAAGTTATTTAACTCTTCTTAATTTTTCCATCAATTATAAAATGGGGATATGAATCTTGATGGTGTATGAGGTTCAGTGAAAATTTTAATGTCAAAATACCTGACATACATTAGGCACTCGTGTTAATTTTCCTTCCCTCTTTATCTCAGTCATGAAATTTCACATCTGCCTTCCTCCTGTTTTTCGTACCAGGGATTGAACCCAGCGGCACTTAACCACTGAGCTATATCGCCAGCCCTTTTTTGTATTTTATTTAGGGACCGGGTCTGAGTTGTTAGGGCCTTGCCAAGTTGCTAAGGATGGCTTTGAACATGTGATCCTCATATCTCAGCCTCCTGAGCCACTGGGATTATAGGCGTAGGCCACTGCATCCAGTTTCCTTTTTTTTAAACTCTTGCTTTTTCACGTCAACTTTCAAACATATATAAAAGTGGACTAAAATAATGAATCACCTTGTTTCAATAGTTAATTCATGGTCACTCTTTTCATTTACCCCCACACTTACTTATTTTTGCAATACTGGTGATTGAACCCAGAAGTACACTACCTCTACATCCCCAATCCTTTTTTTTGAGACAGTCTCATGAAATTGCCCAGGTTGACCTTAAATTTGTAATCCTTCTCCCTCATCTTCCTGAGTAGCTGGGATGACAGGTGTGTGCCACTGCACCTGGCTTCACTAGATTAAGGCAAATCTCAGATATCATTTCATCCTAAAAACTCACCTATCTCTAAAATATGATTCTTTTTCAAGGAAAACAATATCATCATCACCACAGTATTTAATAATACCTTAATATCAATGTCCAAATCAGTGTTCAATTTTTTTGCTCAAATGATTTTCTCCCAATTTGTCTTCCTGTCTCTAGTTTTTTTCAGTCTACTCGCCTCATGATGGAACTTTTGTCACATTTAAACCAGTGAATTTCATTCAAAGTCTAGAAAAGCTTACAGTCAAGCAAAATCCAAGGACAACTTAATCTGACTTAAATTGGACGGAACCCCTGCCTCAAATGGGAAGTCCCTTAGCCCACTGCCTCCCTTTTCTTTGGAAGGACACATGACAATTTGAAGGAAATAATAATAGATTTAATGATACAGATTCCAGTCCGGTTTCTATCACCATATTACTTGTGTGACTGTGGGCAAGATGCTTTACCTTTTTGGCTTTGGTTGTGGAAAATGTAATGTCATCAATGCAAACTACTTTTCTCTAGCTATCTGAATCAACTGGACCGGATTACAGACCCCGACTACCTTCCTAATGAGCAAGATGTGCTGCGATCTAGAGTGAAAACCACAGGCATCATTGAGACCAAGTTTTCTGTCAAAGACTTGAATTTCAGGTGTGTACATGGTTCCCTGGGGCATCTCAGATAAACCTGTGAATTCTAAAAAGGGATAAGGGCATGCTTCTAGGCCTTTCCTGAAACCCAATCTAAATGACAATGCTACTTCTTTCCCTTTTCCTTCCCACTGCTCATTTTGCTGCTAACTGGTCCCAAAGTGGCCACTTTTGGGGATTAACACCAAAGGCATGTGGGCCTTATCCTGGGCATACCTATGAATAGCTGCTTTTTCCCTCAGGATGTTTGATGTGGGAGGGCAGAGATCTGAGAGAAAGAAGTGGATTCACTGCTTTGAGGGTGTCACCTGCATCATATTCTGTGCAGCCCTCAGTGCCTATGACATGGTACTGGTGGAAGATGATGAAGTGGTAAGTGGCCTTTCAACCAAGCAGCTGTAGTAGAACAGGTTTTCCCCATGAAGATTTTTCTAAGCTTGTATCATCCCAGTGCCCCAAACTGGGTGAGTTCAGCGAACACTGACAATCTAGCTGTCCTGTGGCAGACCAATGTCTTATGCAAACAATTCTAAAATACCTCTTCTGCAAGTTGGTTAGCACTTTAGAGCTCCAGATTTACTAAGAATGAGGTTGGTCTCAGATTAGACATCCAAGTATTATTTGACTATTACAAAGTTCATGAGAGGAATTCAGTACTTTTTAATAAGGCGAGGTAAGGGCTCATCAAGTAGGCAATGCAAGAGAATTACACTTATACTCTCCCAGGTTGCCTAAGGAAGTAAGGAACAGGAGATGAAAAAGTCAGAACAAGGAAGACTACAGATGGTATCTTTAGGCAACATAATATAGATGTTGAGCTACTAACCTCACTTCAGAAGTTCTGAGTATCCACAGAAGTAAAGAGAGACTGGCAGACCCCAGTTTCTCACATGCTAACTTAACTGACAGTTGGGGAACCACCTGTGGGGAACTTTGCAGAACCTGCAAAGATCTGTAAGAAAAGAACCTTAGGCAGGTTCTTGTAAGACAAGAACCTCTGTGTCAGAACCTAGGCAGTTACATTCTCTGAGTTTGAGATAAAGAACGTCAAAGAGCACTCCATATCTTTTAGCCAAAATGTTTTATAACAGTATTCAGTTTCCAAGGTCTCTTCTATCTTTAACCCTAATTTCTGGGGTCTTAAAGGGTTTTGCAGGAATAGTACAAGTGAGATAAGACTACAGATCAGATTTTTCTTGCTTTACTATACGACTGAACTCAAGTCAGACGTCAACCTACTTCAGGTCTGTTGAAGTCTGTCTCCTACATGCAGGCTGCCATGAGGAAACTCCAGACTCTGCACATATATAGGTCCACTTCTCACTCTCCCAGAGTAGCAATCAGAGAAGGAAATAAGAAGAGCAGAAGTGCTGTGGTGCGCATTGGGAAGTTCTCTAGCCCTCATCATATGGCACTAGAATCAAAGTATTCCAGTCATGTTCCCACCCAAACTGAGATCTAGGACCCTTTTATGGCAGTACTTATGGATGCTGAATTCTTTGCTTATGTCCTGGCTGCCAAAGAACTGCATAACTTTTATTGTGTACCTATGTCAGCCACTACATAAGACACCATGATCTATATTGTCTAACTTTCATAACCGTATAAAGGAACTGAGAATCAAGAGCTCAATAATTTCCCTCAAATCATATAGCTATTAAAATGACAGAAATGAGGTTAGAAGGAACCCAGATATGTTGGCTGTACATTTCTAAGAGATAGGCTGTTCTCCTATCTATCTTTTTACATTTGGAGAACTGGTTCTCTAAGGGCAACAAAAACAGGAAGCAAATAACCCATAAACCCAATCTGATATTTCCAATGGTGTTTCCTCTTACTAGAATCGTATGCATGAGTCTTTGCATCTGTTCAACAGCATATGTAATCACAAGTTCTTTGCGGCTACTTCCATTGTCCTCTTTCTCAACAAGAAAGATCTTTTTGAGGAAAAAATCAAGAAAGTCCATCTCAGTATTTGTTTTCCAGAGTATGATGGTAAGTGTCAAGGACTCCAGAAAATGGTTATACCTTTTTGTAGTAAATGACAATTAATCATCTCATTCCCTATGCTAAGGAGATATAAAGGACTTTGTCTCAAGGGAAACTAGGGCATTCAGTTAGAGATTTGAAATCAGATGTGTCTGGAACATAGCACATATTAGATGCAGGAGAGCCACTGACTGTTCATAGGATACCTACCAGAAACCAAAGATGGAGACACAAAGATACCTCCCTCCTTGGTCTACTCAACTAAGAAACACTAGAGGGTGATAGGCTAATCAAGTTGGTCACCTAAAAAATAAGCAAGCAACTAACAAGGGTTAATTTATCCCACTTCTTCACTATCTTTCTGGAAAACCAGGGAACAACTCCTATGAGGATGCAGGGAATTATATCAAGAGCCAGTTCCTTGACCTCAATATGCGAAAAGATGTCAAAGAAATCTACAGTCACATGACCTGTGCTACAGATACACAGAATGTCAAATTTGTGTTTGATGCAGTTACAGATATTATCATCAAAGAAAACCTTAAGGACTGCGGGCTCTTCTAATCTTCACCACTCCTCAGGTATACATTCTGGCTTGGAATCTAGATAATTTCAAGCAGAAAATTATGGGTCGAAATACTATAACATGAAAATGAATCCATTCCCCAGTTGGGATGGAGAATGGTGCATGGTTGCAACAGTACCTCACATCACCTTTTTAAAGTGGGATAGCTAGTGCAGTTTGAAGAGTATAAGGCTAGGGACTCATAAGATCCAGGTTCCAGTACTAGCTTTGCTTAATACAAGAATGTGAATACTGTGAACACTTCATTTCTCTAAGCCTCAAATCTCTCATCTATAAAAAGAAGCTAACTTTGCTACCTACTTCACAGTGTTATTCTGAGCAGCACAAACATAACTGAAGGGAAGACACATAAAAGCTGCTATGGTTAATCACAGAAAGCAAGCCCATAAAAAAGCCGCAAAATTAGTGAAATTCACCACTTGGCTTTTAGAATAAACTATCTCAACGAACTACCACAAACCAAACATCAAGCCTTCCCTACAGTCCCCCGCAAAACTATTAAAAACAAAACCTGAATAAACCCACCAGTCCTTTTTTACTAATAGATTTCCATGTGTCTTGCTCAGAGATCCAGATTGCTGGGTAAGAAATGTGGGTTTGTTAGTTTCTAAGGCACACATCCAAAAATGATCATCTTTAATAAGCATAGCTTATCCCTCTGCCCTCAGGCTGCCAGAAAGACTGAGTTTCCTTTATCTCTATTAATAACTGTTCAGCTATATAAGATACTTTACGACTAAACTTGAGGACATCAACACACTCCCACTTAAGATATGATTTTATTGCTGCTGTTTCTCTATCACAGAATTTAGAAGTGAGCAATTTTTAAATTCTCATTTCAATTGCTATGTGTTTCAGGAGAAAAAAAAAAAGGCAGCTGAGCTTGGTTTAGGCACTGGAAATCTTTGCTGTTAGGGCCATGTGACGCTGGCTGAAAACATCTTTCCAAACCAACAAGGAGTAAATTATTCCTTTGAACTCCTTTGAGAGGAAACAAAGCTTGCATTTATCTTGACAGGAGGTGGTGCAGTCAAGTATAGATTTAGCATTTACAACTACTAGTGAGGAAAGCTCTTGGCAACCAAGATTTAACATGTAAAAGAAAGAGTCGATTAAAATGAAAATCTGCTCTGTGCCAGAAACACCCATTCACACTTAGGTTGGCACTAGCAATATTAATACTTCAGAGGCATATAAGCTTGAAATACACTGAGGAATAAATCAGAGCTGTTATAATTGAATCCAATTAATAGTCTTTCTGATTTCCTTAAACAACAACTCAGGAGAATTACAGGAGAAACTTATCTGGCTATAGTTACTGACAATTAAAAACTTAAGCAAGGATTCTAAGTCTGTTCTGTATCATAGATCTTCTGGCAATTATGATGAAACCTGAGGAGCTCTTTACAGAATATATTTTGTTTGTTAGTTTGAAATGAGGTCTCACTGTTGCCCAGGTTGGCCTCTCACTCATGGACTCAAATGATTCTCCCGCCTGTTTCCTAAGCAGCTGGAGCTTCATGTATGAGCCACAGCACCTGTCTCAAGAGTATTTTATATACATAAAATACTGAGAATTACAAGGACAGCATACTAAATACAGGTCTTTGGATAGACTCCCTGGATCTCTGAAGCCTCAGGTTAAAAAATCCTTAAATATGATCTTGTCTATTCAGGTTCCAAATGTAATTTATACCATCTCCATAGAGGATGGCCCCATTTCCCTGAAATTGTGCCAGTCTGTTAGCTTCTTCTTATTAGCTTTTCCTTTGTCCATGAATCTTTGAAGAAATAGATTATGAGGTCAAATTATGGAAGTCTAAACCAGGTTCCTTGGTTAGTAATGTTCACATAGAACCTTCCCTCCAATACCTGTATAGAAGCTGAGCCAGTAAATAATTAAAAATCTCTCACAGAATAAAACAGGATTGTATTTTAGTCCTCTTCTTTTTTCTGACAGATTTCCAAATTTTTAACTGGTTTATAAACAAATTCACCTAAGTTATCATGTACGAACAATTTTCAAAAAGTTTATCTTGGAGGATGGTGGCGGGGGGGGGGCAGATAGCAGACTCTTAAAGGAAGTCTTACAGTTGTTGACAGGATCCTGTTACATTTATCTTAGAATATTTTAAAGTTAAAACTCCTCTAATGAATCTACATGAAATAAAATATTGGGGCCTTGGGCACCCTTCACCTCTAACTTAGAACAAAGTAGAACAAAATTCTGAAACTCCTGGCCCAGAATGGGTTCCCCTCAAGTAAAGGTAACAGGACTTCTATAATGCTTTCAGCAAGTTTCCCAAAAAAGCATTAACCCCTTCCCCAGCTTAATTCATCAGGCCCAGACATTGTTCCCAAACTTTGTACTAGATGGAACTGTAGAGAAAGTGCATTTGAGCTGGGTGCGGTGGCACACACCTGTAATCCCAGCACTTGGGAGGCTGAGGCAGGAGGATCCCGAGTTCAAAGCCAGCCTGAGCAACTTAGTGAGGCCATAAGCAACTCAGTGAAACCCTGTCTCTAAATACAAAATACGAAATAGGGCTGGGGATGTGGTTCAGTGGTCCAGTGCCCCTGGGTTCAATCCCCAGTACCAAAAAAAAAACAAGAAAAAAAAAAAAAAAAAGTGCATTTGTACTTCTCCTACACAAATGGCTTATTTTTATTATTATCTCATGGACCCTTTGTGTGCATGAAAAGTTATTTTTGCATAAAATGGCTATAAAAAGTCCAAAACCAAATCTGTGCCATATACTGTCTTTAAATTTATATTGTACAATACCATTGAATTTTACATACCTTTCTTTGCAAGCCATCAGAAATTATTTTCTGTAACAAACTCAAACAGATTCAACCCCATTTTCTTGCACTACAACCTTAATTCTAAGAATGCTGAAGTCAGAAGGAACTTCAAAATATTCTGGGCCCATTACTAGCAATTTCTAGGTAGGAAATTCAGGCCTAGAGAGGCAGGGGTGTCCTTATCGAGATCCACACTGCTAGCAAGTAGAACTTGGAAGTCTAATTGCACTTCTGAATCCAAAGCAAGTGGTCCTTCTACAGACATCCCACCAACAGTCTATCATATACTATTACTATAAAGTCAACTTCCCATTTTTGTAAGCAACTTAACTCTCAACAAAGTCTTAGTTAACTTTTAGTTATGTCATGTCTAAATCACTGATATTTAACAAAATCATCTGCAAACTAAGATATAGAGGTACCAAAATGGAATATGAAATTAGCAAAAAATCTCAGATTTGTCTGTTGAAGGCATAATCTTCCCTAGCATATCATGATTAGAGACATTGATGACAATAAACCAAATGTAAATTAGGCTACATTTCACACGTATCTGATGAGAGTTTCTCTATTTTTAACAAAATACAATATGATTGACACAAAAAGACAAATAGTTTATGATTCCACTTACGTGAATTACCTAAAATTCAAAGAGACAGGGGCTGAGAGGTAGAAAACAGGTAGTTACTGATTAATAGGTAGTTTTAAATCAAGATGAAAAAAATTCTGGAAATGGAGGTATATTTTTATACTTAAAAATGATTAAAGTGGTAAATTGGATGTTATATATACTTAACATGAAGAAATAAAGGAAATACAAAATATTGAATTTTTGATTTAAAAAATGGAAAAGAAGTGTGCTTTGTGTTTTCTGTGAATAAAGGAACAATGGATAAAAGAAACACAATAACTCAGGTTTAAAAGCAATATAAATGACACATTTACTTGTAACAGTTCCTACTCTGATGATAAAACTCACATGTTGTTTCCCCCACCAAACAGTCCAAATCAGAATATTATCCCCCTTCCCCAAGGTAACAACAGCATTCAAACCCCATTCTCTACGTGGAGATATGCCGTAGACCAAAGTGTGCTGGCCATGCTGGGTGGAGAAGGTGGTGAAGGGTGAAGAGCTCTTACCTCCCACTGCCCTCTCTACCCGGCACAGCCCCCGCAGCACAGTTTCCAGCAGGACTTCCGTGTTGGGCGAGGGACTGCAAGTGTGCCAAAGCCTCTGGTGGTCCTGCTCTGTAAATATGTGAAGACGTTTCTGTGAGGTCAGACAGACATATTGGAGTCTGCGGGAGGGAACTTTTCTGCCTTTTGGATATGAAAAAGTAAGCACCAATATGAATAGAAAATAAAGAACTGATAGATAGGCAAAGCAAAGCACCGAACTTTTCATCCTGCCTCAGAAATTTAGAGTAATTTATAGTTCAATTTCATTTCAGGTCTTCGACTATGGGGAAATGCTGCAAAAAGACCACCAGCTACAAAGAATACATTTGTTGGTGCTGCCATAGAATATTAACTTTTTTTGCAGTGCAGTATAATCCTGAGTACCATAAAGAACATTACAAAGCATCTTCAAATGTTATTTGTATTTGATCAGAATCAGATTATAGCTGGAAGGAATAATTTAGTCCATCTTTAGAGAACAGATGAGTGATATAAGACTAATAGCAATCTGTGCAAGATTTCATGGCAGGTGGCAAAAAAAGGACCACAACCCATGACTCCGAACAACTCTCAATCTCATAAGATAGTCAGAGGTTTCTGGACCTTTATGCTAGATGAACAAGGATAAACAGAAAGAACAGGTAGATTTCTGGTATTCTAACTACTAGGAATCCCTCTTGCATATAAATAAGACTTTTGGGTTATTCTGGATATTAAGGCAAGTGTAGGCAGAAGATAGGAGCACACAGATAAACCAGGTGGTACAGAATTAATATTCCAGCTATCAAAGATCTTAACAGTTTAGTAAACAGCTAATACATTGAGATAGTGTATCTCACAGCATATTAATATTTGATTACTTCTGCTATCTTATGATTATCACTAGATTTCAGGAAGAGAAAACATTACTAATGGACGTACAAAGACTTTTACATTTGACTTATCAATAGTTTAGAGCTAGGCATTGCTGCTTTATTTCACCAACTCTAAGTGACTATTCATGCTATCACATATAATTAACCTCTGATACACGATTCTCTTGTCTTTAATTTGGTGTGCATCTTTCAATTTTTACTGTAATAAATGCCGTGAAATAAATGAAATAAAAATGTTCAGATACCAAGTTTCTTGTTTTAATTTTGTATAAGAACTAAATTCTCTGTATATAAAATGTTAGGAATATTCTTTGACCAACCAGTCCTCAGATTAATTTTTCTGTTGGAAGGCACTTTAAGTCATGTACAAAAAAGTACTTCTTTTTAGCAAATAGAAAATAACTTGCCATTCACTTGTCACATGGATAAATTTGAGGTTATCTGTGTACTGTTGTTTAACATTTGTGCTGATCTTTAACCTAAAGACTGAGGAGGCTGAGGCAGGAGGATCAAAAGTTCAAGGCCAGCCTCAGTAACTTAATGAGACCCTGTCTCAAAAATAAAATTTAAAAAAGGACTGGGGACATAGCTCAATGGCAGGCCTCCTAGGTTTGATCCCTAATACTGCAGCAAAAACAAAACAAAGCAAAAAAACACAGAACCACCTGTCCTGGTGCACACCTGTAATACCAGCTACTCCAGAGGCTGAGGCAGGAGGATAAAAAGTTCAAAGGCCAGGTTGGGCAACTTAGTGAGACCCTGACTCAAAAAAAATAAAAATAAAAATAAAAATAAATAAATAAATAAATAAAAAGGGCTGGGTATGTAACTCAGCACATGTAGAGCACTCACCTACATGTGCAAGGCCCTGGGTTCAAACCCCAGCACCACACAAAAAGAAAAAAGAAAATAACTGTTCTTCCCTGACAAGTTCTAAAGTATGTTGTCCTCAGCAGAAGTAACCCATAAAAGGCAATGACAAAATTAAGGGAAACTTTTTAAAGCTATACAAAGATAAGGGAACAAAGACCTTGACCTGAAGTTACTTCACTCCTGCCTCAAAAAACCTTTTTACTCCCTGATCGCTGACAGCAAAACCAACTTCAATTTCAGACTTCTAGACAACCTACTTTTTGCTCTTGTGACTACTTAGAACAATATAACAAAATATGATGGTCATAAAGCTATGTGGAGAGCTGTGCCTGTTCAGGTCAGATCTCTGATTTGTACTATGAAGTCTGAAATAGAACACAGTAAGGACCTGGCAGTCCCAGTAAACTAAGATAACTTTGTTCTTTAAAGTATTACATAGGAAAGGTAAAAGATTCCACAAGTAGTAACAGTGAAGTAAATCAGTGCTAATGAGAGGACTTTGGGGTTTTGTTGTTATTATTTGTGTAACATCTGACAAGGAGAAAAGAATCAAGGGCGGGTTTTTAACTGAAAGGAGAGACTGGCTTAAACTTACGTGTAACTGCAATTCAAATTCCAGAACTATGTCACATGGGTTAAACAAATGGAGAAACATATGAAGCAACTAGTCAGGCCATGAAAGCAATGTCCAAAGTCACAGTCAAAAACAGAATAGTGTCCAGGATATTAGAATATAGAGTGAGTTAATAAACTAGAAAAACCAGGTTTTTTGATCTAAAAAAGTCTAAAATATATATATAACACATGCACACATGTAACATAAAGAAAGGTTTTTTAAATTTTGATTCACCTATGATTATAGCACCTTGTGAAAAATAACAGTCCATCAGAAAAAATAATAAAATGTTATATTGAACTAGAGATTTAGAATTTGAACTATCCCAAGATGAAAACATCATCTCTGTATCTATTGATGAATAAATAATGGGCATTGGAATTTTCATTCTAGGAGGTGGAAACAATTACAGGCCTGAATTTGTAAATTTAGGGAAGCCTGTCTATCAAGGAGAATGCTTCTTTTTGTCAAATGTTTGATCAGGAGATGTGGCTGTCCACAAAACTATTGTTGCAATCCTTCCTTCCAGGGTGTATTTATGGTTCCAACTTTAATTTTCCTAATTATGCCAACTTTTTAGATGGTCCAAAAGTCTGGTCACCTAAATTCAGAAACATTATCCATTACAAATCTCCAGCATTCTCCAGGAAAAAAACCAGACAATGCAACTTTTACCTTCTCTGATTAAAAATATCAATCTTCTGTCCAGGCTAGTAGGTATGATGTTTCATCCCCACATTTTTGGCTCTGCTATAAGAAAAGATCTTTTATTTCAAAATATTAATTAGTGATTTGAATGCCTAACTGATGATAAGAATCATCTTTTGAAAGTTACAGATTACCACTCTACCAGACAAAATTCAATCTCTTCAAATAGGTACAGGCGATTGTGATTCAAGTCATACTTGAAAAGTACTGACTTAAACTGCTTTCCATCTATCCTTTAGGGATGTACATTTAGCTAAGTTACTTGAGATAACAGGGTAGGAATAGAGAATATAAAGGACTTTTCAAGACAGAAAAATGGACAACTTTTTTGTTAATAGAAGGGCTTATAAAAAAAAGAACCTATCATATGTATTCAAATGAAAATATAAAATACATTTCAAAGTAAAATTAACTTTGGATTATCTATTATTTTAGATTTTCAACACCATTCCATTAAACCCAGAGCAGAGAAAAACTATAATAACAGTATTTCACTGGTTCTCATTTCCTATATTACATAATACAGTAAGGAAAGGAGATTTCAAAATGAGTAAGACCTATCAACCCATATTTACATTGTGGGCATTAAGTCAAACACCAATTGAAGCTAATAATTTTCTTTCTTTAAGATCAAGTTTTCTTATACCTAATGAAAAACTGTGTTAGATAATACAGCTATACCATCTGCATAGTTATGATTTTCCAAAAAGAATAAAAGTTTTGAAAAAATTTTCCCGCTGAAGGCCCTGAACTGCTATGGCTTGCTTTCTGAAGCAGCTTTCATAACCACCACCTCCAATGAATAAGGTCACAGCAAAAGATGAAACAGACTGGACCCCAAAGGCACTGCTCAAATTACTGATTTGAAATGCTCAAAATGCCTTCTCTTCTTTGCCTTTCTCCAGTGGTCTGCTCAATATTTAATGACATTTGCTGTACATTAAGCAAAAAGACCCGTAGGCTACGGTGAATATAACTCTGTAAACCAGCAAAACGCATTATCTGGAGGATAGTTATGATGCATATTACTTGTACACAGATGGGACATAAAAACCTTCAGCCATAAGTCAAGATTCAACAATAGTATTACACCAAAGGAATAGTCTCTCAAGGAACCCTTCCACCTAAACCCACTCTCAGACAAAGGCCAAGCACACTCAGTAGCAGTAAAAATAAACAGAAGACAATGCTTCCAGAAAAGACTGGTTACAAACAGGAGGAAACCTGGACTCTTTACTCACCATTTTAATACTGCTGCCAACTATAACAGATTATAATCTGTACACATGACAAAGTGGAAAAAAGTCCTAAAATGCAACATTTGGGTAAAAGAACTTACTAAGAATTACTACATTTAACATTTCTACAATAAAAACAATGGCAAACAGGGATTTGGCACCACATTTACAAAGTAAAAGCATGCACTGTTAATATACTTTATAGATGTCTCCCAACAAAAAAGACCACAGATGGAAAACAAGGGGCACTTTATATAAAACTCCCTATGACTGACACAAACAAGCAAGAATATCAAAGTGGTCAATTTAGTAGATATGTAGCAGCAAAGTCACTGGTTCTGTTTGGAATTTAGCAATCTGCATTTTTAATTAACAGCTGCCCTGGGTGTGTCTGTATCCAAGAAGCTGACTTTATCATACTACATCAGCATTTACCTAGTAATTTGGTAATTAGCATAAACAAGGTTAACCTTCAACCACATAAGCTTAAAGAAAAGCAAACTAGAATCTTATTGCAGTCCTCTCAAATGTAATTACCATTTAGAAACCACCACAGTTTACTTTGAACACAACAGTAACATAAATTTCATTCAAAAAAAGCTGTATTTACAGCCCCTACAACTGGACAGAATTTTAAGTAATTATGGATATATATTCTGACCACACGAAGAGTTAAAAACAAAGAGTTCCTACTAAGAGGAGTATTTTCAAGATGATTTGGTGACATCATATGCATAGTTAAGACTGTATTTTAATAAAGATTCTTTTGCAAATAAAGAAGTAAAATTTAGTAAATGAGTTATTCTCTTGAGGAAAAAACTTTAGAAATGAACTACTGGTGATTTGTTAAGAAGGAAAAAAAAAAAAAAGGAAGCTACATATTGAAGTTCTAGAATGCAGCACCTCAACTTCAGATCTGCCCTAAACATTTGAGATTATAAAATCCAAGTGATGTCTTGATGAGGAAACCATGCTTTATAGCTGTTCCAATTCCAATGTCTGAATTGAGTATCTCATATCAATTAAATGTTCCCTAATACAGAAGATTGTGCTAAAGAGTGCTAAGATTCTGCATGCTTCTGCCATTCCCTGGTCCCGTCATGCTTGCAGCTGCCCCATGAGACAGCAAAAGATGTCTGGTCTCAACACTCCATACTGCTGTAGCTAGAAAAGAAGAACATTCTCAATTAGAAAAAGTTTACAAAGCCGAGAGATCACACTATAGCACTTTAAGTAAATTGTATGATGTTTTTACCTTTTACTAACATCCACCCCTTCAATAAAGTCCACATTCCTTTAAGTTGTTTTTAATGATGACATCTGTAACAGCATCAAAAACAAACTGCACGTTTTTGGTGTCTGTGGCACAGGTGAAGTGAGTATAGATCTCCTTGGTATCTTTTCTTCTGTTTAGATCTTCAAACTGGCACTGAATGTAAGCAGCTGCCTCTTCATATGTATTAGAACCTAAAACAGACACTCAGTATTGTCAGTTCAAATTATAACTGCTGCCTGAACTCAATAAACTCAGGCCATCCATTTCCTTATGAAGAAAGGGAACATGATGCAAATGAATAGACAGAATTTTATATTTCTATCATCATTACATTCTTCATTAGCACAGTCTCCCACTGAAACTAAAATAAAAGAATCACAAAGACTGAAGAAAATAAAAAATTTTTCTGTCCCCTTTCTTTAGGTATCTCAGCTGAAAAAAATATATAGTAAGTATAAAAGGAAACAAGGGAAGTAGGAGGGTGCATTTCTAGAAGACACAATTGTTGAAAAGGTCAAAGAAAGCCTGTGTACTTTGAAAGATCTTGAAATAAGCAATTCAAAAGGGTAAGGCATACTTCTTTTCAAAATCTGAGGGCTTAGCATTTTAGAAAAAGGAAGTAGTATATTTGACAATATAGAGGTTACAGAAATGACAGGACTTATTTTGGACCCTTGTGGTATTATAGGAATTTAAAGTGGTAGGAAAGCAGTAGTTCGATGGTCAGGAATCAGCTCATGGAGAGACAGTAAGGAACTGTTGGGAAATTTTAACTGGAGTGCATAAGGTAATATAAATACTGCCTTAGAAAAAGTTATGCAATAAATGATATTAAATATAGCAAGTAGGGAAGTTGAATTAGGAAGTACTTTGCTAGAATGTAGATAAAAATTTTGGGGGAAGGACCCAGGGATATCTCATATAAGCCAAGGCCAAGAATGCAGATAGGTCTTAGAATGGAATTGGAACTAGGAAGTACAAAAGCTGCTAGGAATTCTGGAAGCACTTTTTAAAAAATAATTTTTCTTAGTTGTAGATGGACACAATACCCTTGTTTCATTTAGTTATTTTTATGTGGTGCTGAGGATTGAACCCAGTGCCTCACACGTGCTAGGAAATACTCTACCATTGAGCTACAACCCCAACCTGGAAGCACTCTGTATCCCCATCTGTTTTCTGTCCTGCATCTCTTCTTTTTTTCTTTCTCTATTTACCAACTTTCTATGCTACTTGATTTTTGTGGTAAAAGATGGCCTGGCCTGAGTTTTTTTTTCTCCTCTATTAGAATGACCAGGCTGGATTGGGATTGCTTGGTCCTAAGTTCCATTTCCTAGGATAGAAATTCTGGCCATGTTTAAATCAGGCTAAAATCCATGGGCTGGTCACTTGAGGTCAGGAATACAAACATGATTACCAGGGAGATCAGAGTCAGGTATTCCCAGGAAAGGACAACTTTTATTAGCTGAGGCACTGTAAGTGCTTTCTATAAGAAAGGGAAAGGGTGTGCAAGGGTGAGGAAGTGGGAAGAGTTAAAGGAACCCATCCATATTTCTGTCTCAATTGAATGTTGGTGCTATGATCTGAATTCATATGTAGGATTGTTTTGAAATATCTGTGGAACATCCAGATGGAGATGTGTATTAGTGGCCTAGGAACTTTGAAAGAAGTTGGGTTTGATATACAGATTTGTGATCATCTGTAATTAAAACATAGATGGAATAATATAGGGAGAGGATATTGTATAATGAAGAGAGAAAAGAACCACTAATAGAATGAGAGAAAGCAAGGAGAGAAAATGATTCATAAAGAATACAAAGAGAAGAACTAGCAGAACCAAAATATTGTAAAAGCTGAGAGGAGAGTTTAAAAAGTGTGAGGACTAGTCAACAGTGTCATGTGCAGGTAAGTAAAAGTAAGATACACACTGAAAGATGGCCTTTGGAGGTGTCAGGAAGTTGTTGCTTTTATCCTGTCTGCCTAATGACTTCTAATCATCTTCTTAATAGCTCATGCAAGTGTCATTCCTCTAGAAAAAGACTATGCTGATTCCATCAGAGGGAACTACTTCTTTGTTTCTACTTCTATCAATGTACATTTTAAACTACAATAAAATTATTTGTTTCTCTTTCTGAAACCAGAAGAGTTTCTTAAGTACAATGCATCTTATCCTGTATTTTCTTGAACATATACCAAATTTTAATGTTTACTCTCCTCAAAAAATGAGGATAGAAATTTAAGATAGAAAACTTGATCATGTCTGAAATAGTACTCAACTTAGGAGATCTTAATCATTATGCTTAATGCAGATATCACTACCAGTGAATACTTTCCATCTGGGTATACAAGAAGCATTTAAAACAAAAAATAGCCAGGTATGGTGGTGCATATATATAATTCCAGTTACCTGGGAGGCTGAGGCAGGAGGATTGAAAGTTCAAGGCCAACCTGAGCAATTTAGCAAGGCCCTGTTCTCAAAATAAAAAACCAAAAGGGCTTGGGATGTAGCTCAGTGGTAAGGGCCTCTGGCTTCAATCCTCAGTACCACAAAAACAAACGAACACAACAAAAGTTGGTTGAATAAATGGTCACCGAAGTGTTGACCTAAGATATATACTTCAAATAAAATCTTTCATGAACCCTTACCTGTATATTCTGGATAACAGATAGTTAATGGACTCCTCTTTATTTTTTCTTCAAAAAGGTCTTTCTTGTTAAGGAAGAGAATGATTGAAGTATCTGTAAACCATTTGTTGTTACAAATGCTGTCAAACAGTTTCATGCTTTCATGCATTCGGTTCTGGAAAAAATCAAAGGATGATAAGTAAAACCAGGATGGTGAGGCACGCCTGTAATCCCAGCTACTGGGGAGGCTTAGGCAGGAGGACTGAAAGTCAAAGCCAATCTCAACAACGTAGCAAGACTCTGTCCCAAAATGAAGAATAAAAAGGGCTGGGGATATAGCTCAGTGGTAAAGCATCCCTGGGTTCAATATCCAGTACTCCAAAAAAGTAGAACAGGAGCAAAAAGTAAAAGTGGATTAATTTAATAAAAAACCAGACCATTAGGTTTTAAAGCAGTGAATGGGATTCATGGAAATATGTCAGGCACTAATAACAAAGTTGATTCAGTCCTCGTTTTTATAATTCTTGGTGGGAAGAAGAGGGGCTGGCCAAGAAAAGGACTTAGCCTTTGTCCACATACTCAATGTGGGCTATTACGTCTCTTCAAGAGATGGAACAATTAATTTTGAAAATCTACTCTCACTGACACAGAAAAACTAAGGATCTTAAGTTTTGGTTTAGTGAACAAATGGATCCAACCCAATCTTCCTGGGAGTTATTTTCCATTTCCTGGCTACATCAGATAGGCTTTTAATCAGAAGCTTCAACATACCATCTCCTCATCCTCAGCCAAAACAAGGTCATAATCACTGAGGGCCACACAGAAGATTATTGCTGTTACCCCCTCAAAACAGTGAATCCACTTTTTTCGTTCTGATCTTTGGCCACCTACATCAAACATCCTGAGCAAGGAGAAAGAAGTGCAAATTCAGCAAGGACACATTTATACTCTCTCTTAACTGTAATAATTAGAAAACTTTCCATTATTACATATTTAAAATCTCTCTTATAATAGAAAAGACAAATAAAAAGCAAATAAAATGTAGTCAAAATAATTATCTGTGACTAAAAGTAAAAAAGAGCAACATGAGAAAATAAAATTTAGGAATAATTTAAATAGATAGTTGAGCTTCTCCCCTATCAAAACTTGTTACTGGACATGACAAAAAAGTCAGCAGAATAAGCACAGAAATGGATTAAAGGAAGGAGGGGGGAAAGAAAGGAAAATGAAGAGCTGAATAATACAGCTTAAGATAATAGCAATCATAATAAAACCAGTATTTATTGAGTGTTTACCATTGTGCCAGACACTACCCTAGACATCCTAAAAACATTTACTCACTTTACTCTCCTAACACCCCCAAAAGTTGTATTATTATCATCCTCCTTTTACAGATGAAGGGATTAAGGCATAGGTAAGTCAGATAATTTTCTCAAAGGCACACTACTAAAAAGATAGGTACTGGGGATCTGGACCCAAGCACTCTAACTCTAGCATCCATACTCATCCATACCACTTATCTGCCTCTCAAAATGGTTTGTCTCTATGTCCCAAACTTGTATTCTGCTTTCCAATGTCTTCCCACTGATTCCCAAGTTTGTTTTCCCTATGTTAAGTCAAAATATTCTAGAGAGAAATTATGAAAAAATTGATAAACTATATTTTACAGTAGGACTCTAAGAACTCAGTATCTTTTAAAAATCCTTAACTAGTATTTCCCAACTTCAAGTCTTACTTGAACCTAATAAATAATAACATGAAGTCTCAATTATTCAAGCACTTTATGTTTCACTACAGATTAGTTTTAGTCCACCACTCTCTAGTAAAGTGCTGTCAATAGTGTCCTCAGCTATTTACTATAATGCAAGGCACACCTGCACTCAGCAGTGTCATTTAGCTGATACTTGGGTCTGATGAAGTATGCATGCAAATGGGTAGATAAAAACTCTTAAAATCTATATTTGATAACAATGATAAAAATTTTAAAGGCTAAATTCTGCTATACTGGTTTGTCAGATATACAATAACTAGGGGCCTAAATTTCTAGGGAGTATTTACCCCTGAGAGATTGAGAGATATAAGACACAGTTGGTGTTTTCTCAATGTATATCTGAAAGGGAACATTCATCTTATCTCTTCATGACCCAACTCTTCCTTTTGGTTGATCTTGCATAGTTCTTTATTCAACCTTTGGTCATGCATGACACCTGAAATGATGCAATCACAAGCTGGCTTTAATACAGGGTCATATCACAGGTTGTAGGAAGGTTAACACCACATATTTCACCATGGAATTCTTTCAAGGGGAGACACCAGTACACCAATAATTCCAGTTTACTCCCACATTTTCTTCCATAAAGTCCATAAATCTGGTAGAACATCATGAAGTTCCAAGGTGGGCTTTTAGTACATATTAACATTTACATTATCATTCACTGACAGATCAACATTTTATAAACATTACCTCATAACTGAGAGGCAAGTAAGCAATTACACAATGCCTTGCATATGGTAGATGCTCAATAAATGTTTGAATAAATGGATAGTGGTTTTGCCTAGAGAGAAGAGGAAAAGGAAGAAATGATAGTACTTCATAACAAGAAATCTCTACATGCCAATAATAAAGTGGTGTGGCACTTTAATTCAATCTGCTACTAATCCCAACAGACAGGACTTACCTAACTAAAGAACAATCTATGATAGCAACAAAAGTTTCCCACACTAAATAACTAATGGTCAGAACACTTAATTGTAAAAAAAGAAATTGCTTATTTTATAGTACACAAAGAGACTTCTCATTCCTGTGTTTCACTGGATAATCCATATGGTTTTTGCTGCTCTTCTAAAATAAATTCATCAGAAAGATAGGCAGCCAGTCTATTCTAAAAACATTCAGCTTAACTATTACTACACCGAACCAGGTTCCAAATCTGTTTATGTATTACAATTTCAAGACCACAAGTAGTACCTAGTAATATATAACTATCTGTGGATTTCACACATTTTAGAAAGCAACTTTTCAAAGAAAAGAAAACTGAGAGGATTTATGGCAGTAGTTATTTACCTTTGTATGTAATAATGCTATCACATTCTACATATAAGCATGAAAAAAACAAATATTACATCATGTATTGAAGGGGAAAAGTTCACTCCTAACCTTAAAGGCCACAAAGGCAGAAAATGGGAACCAAAGAAACCGTTCTATTATTTTATTAAAGTCCACAACACAGAGACAAGTTGTGGCTTGTCTTAGAATTACTGATGCTATGAGAAAATTCTTTGTTTTAGAATACTAGAATTTCCTCTCTAAAACAATCAGTTTATATGTCATCATATTGTCCCCAAACACCTCTATCCTCAAGCTCATTTTCCTTTCTTCACTGTACTAAGAACTTAGTTGTGCATGATTCCATGCATACATCAATCTAAAAGCCATACCAATATTAGATCTATTTCCTTAAAGTAAAATGGGAACCAATAAGAAAGGAATGACACTGCTATTTCAAATTTAATATAAAAATGGCAGAATAAAGCCATAACTAATCAGAAAGTTATGTCCATTTAGTTTTGTTATCCTTCTAAACATTTGGTATCTGTTTTCAAGACTAACAAAAAGTAGCTGCAAAGAATAAAATTAAAAATAACACAAATTGGTAATCACATGATTGAGTCTATTGGTAGGTAAATTACCATTTAATTCTTTTTATGCACCAAATATTTTATTCTACTTGGGAGAAAAAAAGAAATGTTTGGACTCCCAATCAGTTAAAACATTCATATAATGGCTGATAATATGATGATAAGTTTCTAAAACAAGGAATATTGTATCTAGAGAAATTTTAGAGCTTACTGAATGTGAGATGCTAATGTTTGTGTTAGGCTTATCTAGCAAAAACGCTAATGACTTACTTGAAGTATAAATCTTTGAAGGTGAAATGTGTTTCCACAATGCCTGTGGTCTTCACTCTTGTCCGAAGAACATCTTGCTGAGTTGGAATGTAGTTGGTTTGGGATATTCTATCCAGATCATTTAGGTAACTAAATAAAATATACAATTAATTTAACCTGATGTAGCCAATCATGTGCACAGCGAGTCAACAGACTAAACAATTCCTTGTCAACAGTAGATTCTGAACCTGTCACTAATGTGGCAGAAAAAAACGAGATCTCAGTATCATGGAATGTTAATGAGGAAAAATGTGAACCTAGCACAGGACAATTAAAGTAGGTTATGTGTACACTAACAAAGTAGTTTTAATTCTACAGAATTACCCTGTGAAGCCCAATTTTTTTTTTTTTTTTTTTTGAACTGGGGTTTGATCTTGGGGCACTCAGCCACTGAGCCACATCTCCAGCCCTATCTTGTATTTTATTTAGAGATAGGATCTCACTGAGTTGCTTAGTACCTTGCCCTTGCTGAGGCTGGCTTTGAACTCATAATCCTCCTGCCTCAGCCTCCAGAGCCACTGGGATCACAGGCATGTGCCACCACACCCAGCTATGTGAAGGCCAATTTTAAAAACATCACAATGTTATTTAAGAAAAATTCCTGAAATTTATAGAAAAACCAAAGTTCTCAGACATTTAAGCTTAACAAGATCATTTGCAGGTTTGACCTCTTACTAAAACATTAGAGAATGGCATCTGAATTACTAAAACTAAGAGGAAAACTACAGTAAGAATGAATATTTCCTGTTTTCATTCAGGAAGCAGGATTATAAATTTTGCGGGGTTGTTTTCAAACCAAGGGCCTCATGCATGCTAGGCAAGCACTCTACCACTGAGAAATAGCCCCTAGTCCTGATTTGTTAAGTCAAAAACAAAATTATAAAAGAAAAATTTAACTTTTGTTCAGTGGAATAGTTAAAAGACTGCTTCAAAGCCAAATTCTCTCCAGCAGCTCGAGAAGCTGAGGCAGGAGGATCACGAGTTTAAAGCCAGCCTCAGCAAAAGTGAGGCTTGAAGCAACTCAGTGAGACCCTGTCTCTAAATAAAATACAAAATGGGGCTGAGGATGTGGCTCAGTGGCCAGGTACCTCTGAGCTCAATCCCCCGTACCCCCGGTCAAAAAAAAAAAAAAAAAAAAAAAAAAAAAGCCACATTGACTCCACTGATTCCAGGTTGAAAACCTGAAGAGCAGGTGGTACCAATACAAGTGAATCATTGAAGATCTTCTATAAAACCAAGTATTACCATTACCATTGATTATAACAGTAATATAAAACCATATTACCATTAATGTTAAGAAATCAAGGTCAGATGAAAAGTAATGGTGGGAAAAACCCGACTTTGAAAATCACATGTAGTTAGAAGATTCAGAGCTTACAATTAAAATCCACCTCTGATGACCATAGGGAGAATTATTAAAATTAGTATCTCCAACTAAAAAATGCAAGAATCCTGAAATATTTCCAAAGTCATTTCCATTGAAAGAATAAGCAAGCTTCTCAAATATCATTTAATGTCTTATAACAATTTATGATAAAATAAGAATAGGAAAGTAGGAAAATATAATATTGGAGAAATTACCTAATGTTAAGTGCTTTCATCTAGTAGAGAGGGACACAGATAACAAGTACTCATCAAGTTCCCCCAAAAGTATAATGAAAACAAATAAAATACACTGCAAATATGGATCTTAAAAACAAATGTGAACAGGGTCAAAATGGAATGATATACAACAGTGCAATCTAAGTATTAATTACCAATTTTCTAAAACTAACTTTCAAGAAAATTTATGTACCACAAAAAGGCTTCAAACTTCATTTTATGATTCAATGTTCTCTTTCTATATTAAGTCCACTATTGTAATCTGGCAAAAGATCTGTAAGTGATGCTAGTACCAGAGAAATCATAGCATGCAGCCCATACACAGAGAATTAGTTGCCTGAAAAGGAATGTCACAATTCTAATTTCCCTCTCCAGCTGCTATTAGTTCCAAGCCCTTATGCATAAGGAACTTACTAGAGCTGGAAGAGATTCAGGACCCAGTTACACTAGATGTCTCTCCTTGGCTTGCTTGTTATAAATATACCATGAAGCTAATTTTGTGATGCCAAATCTTCCATTTATATTCCAAGAGGGAACTCTTTTCTCCAAATCATATAAATGACCAAGGCCTCTATAATCCTAAACTGAAGACAATTTTTAATAAAAGATCCTATAAACTTCTAAGAGTTTCCATTACTTAAACATTTCCTTAGGGATAGGCACTGAACTTTCTCTAGGGCCATGATGTTATATTCTGTTATGGATTCATAGAGCAAAATTACTTACTATGAAGCAGAATCATTAAGCTGATACTCCCTGGACCTGCTGAAGCATGCTTGCACCCCACCATCTCGCCATAACCGTTTAATCACTCCTGCTAGTTCTGAAGTCATGACTCCTTCTTCAGCACTGCCAGCTAAAACAAATAATTGCCGAGCATCATCCTGAAGAAAGCAGTTAAAAGAGAGAGATGATCTTCCATTCTTTAAAACTTGATTATAGTCTCATTAAACACACACACAAAATGTCATACTTTAGAGGTGTTACAAAGACCTTTTCTAGTAAGGCACCATGGGAGAATTTACAATTAATTGTTTCCCCCTTCTCACTCTACTAGTTTTAAGTCCAGAACTGAGCTGAGGAATGATTTTACCGCTCCCTAATTTCTCCACACAACACCACCATCCTCAGAAAAATAATCATCCTGGTTACTCACGATTACTACAAGAAAATTGGTCTGTGAGACATGTATATATAATGCATTCCCAATCTATTAAGGGAAGCCTACAATTAAAAATAGAAATGAAAAAACTAAACACATTAAGAGGTTAAGTTTAATAAGCTCCTAGCCAAACTAACCAAAAGAAAAAAAGCTCAATTTACTAAAATTAGAGATGAATAAGGAAAAATCGCCACAGACACACAGATATCCAGAGATTATTAGGGACTATTATGAAAACTTATATCCCAATTTTGGAAAACCTAGAAGAAATGGATATATTCTAGACAGATACGATCTGCTAATACTGAATCAAGAGGACATAAAAAACCTAAACAGAGTAATAACTTGCAATGAGATAGAAGCAGTAATAACTTGTAACAAGATAGACACAATAATAAAACCCTTCCAAGAAGAAGAAGAAAAAAAAAGCCCAGAACCAGATGGATTCTCAGCAGAATTCTGCCAAACCTTTTAGAACTAATACCTATATTCCTCAAATTGCTCCATGGAATAGAAAGGGATGGAACACTTCCAAATACACTCTATAAAGTCAGTATCATACATCGAGGAAAGGAAACTACAGACCATTATCTCTGATGAACTCAGATACTTAACAAAATATTAGCAAATTGTGTTCAACAACATAAGAAGACTGAATACCACAACCAACTTGGTTTTATTCCAGAGATGCAACGATGGTTTAATATACAGATTAATAAATGCAATTCATAGCATAAAAAGAATTAAGGCCATAAATCATTTAGTCATCTCAATAGATGCACAGAAGGCTTAACAAAATTCAGCACCCATTCCTGAGAAAAACACTGAAGAAACTATGGGTTAGAAGGAACCTAGTTCAACATCATAAAACCAACCTCACAATAAATGGGGAAAAACTGAAAGCATTTCCTTTAAAACCTGGAACAAGAGAAAGATGTCTATTCTCACCACTCCTATTTAATATAGTGCTAAAAATTCTTGCCAGAGCAATTAGGCAAGAAAAGGAAATAAAAGGGATAAAAAATATGAAAGGAAGAAGTAAAATTACCAGTTTTCAAATGATATCATCCTATACCTAGAAGATTTAAAAAAAAAAAAAAACTGTACCAAAAGACTGCTAGAGTTATAAACAAATTTGGTAAAGTAGCAGGTTAGGAAATCAACATACAAAAATCAACAGCTTTCCTATATACCAACAATGAATCTACTAAGAAAGACATCAAGAAAACAATTTCATTCAAAATAGCCTTCGGGGGAGGTGGGGAACTAGGAATAAATCTAATGGAGGAGAAGAAAGACCTCTACAATGAAAACTATAGAACACACTGAAGAACAAAACTGAAGAAGACTTCAGAAGACAGGAAGATCTCCCATGTTCATGGGCAGGCCAAATTAATACTGTTAAAATGGCCATACTACCAAAAGCAACATACAGTTTCAATGCAACCCCAATCAAAATATCAATAACATTCTTCACAGAACTAGGAAAAAACGGTCCTAAAATTCAGTTGGAAGAATAAAAGACTCAGAATAGCCAAAGCAATTCTAAGCCAAAAAAGCAATGCTGGAAGCTTCACAATACCTAACTTCAAATTATACTAACAGAACTATAGTAACAAATACTACATGGTACTAGCATAAAACCAAAATAAGGCTCGAACTTTATCTTTTACCCTGTGGCGCACGCGCACACACACACCTCAAAATGGACCAAAGAGTTAGGAATTAGAAACTACGTAACTCCTAGAAGAAAATGTAGGGTCAACACTCCAGCATATACAGGCACAAGCAACTATTTTCTCAATAAGACCCCTGAAATTCAGGAAATAATGCCAAGAGTTAATAAATGGGATAGCACCAAATTAAAAAGCTTCTGCAGAGCAAAGGAAATGATTAGGAATGTGAAGAGAGAGCACTTACAGAATGGGAAAAAAATCACTGCTAGCTACTCTTCTGACAGAAAATTGATATTTGGAATATATAAAGAACTCAAAACACTTAACACCAAAAAAATCAAATAACCCAATTAATAAAGGGGCACCTGAATTAAACAGACAATTCTCAAAAGAAAAAATACAAATGGCCAACAAACATATCAAAAAATGTTCAACATCATTACCAATTAGGGAAATGCAAACAAAACTACACAGAGATTTCATCTCACAACAATAAGAATGGCAGTCATCAAGAATATGAATAACAACGAATGCTGGAGAGGACAGAGAAAAAGTTTTTTTTGCTGTTGGTGATACTGTAAATTAGTACAACCACTAGGGAAATCAGTATGGAGGGTCCTCAAAAAACTAGGCCTGGACACAGCAACACCACTCCTTGGTATTTATCCTAAAGAATTAAAGTCATCATATTACAGTGATACATGCACACCCATATTTATAGCAGCAGAATTTACAACAAACTATAGAAACAGCCTATGTGTTCATCAGTGCATGAATGGATAAAGAAAATGTGGTGTATACATATACAATAGAGTTTTATTCAGCCACAAATAAAAATAAAATTATGTCACTTGCAGGAAAATGGATAGAACTAGAGACCATCATGTTAAGCAAAATAAGTCAAACTCAGAGGGTCAAGGGTCATGTTTTTCTCAAATGTGAAAGCTAGAGAGGAAAAAGGAAAAAAGGTGAAGGGATCTCATGAAAATCAAAGGGAGATCAATAGAAGAAAGTGATTCAGAGATGCAAGGTGGGAAAGAGGGAGGGAAGTGCTGGGGATATTGGCCAAATTATATTGTTATATTGTGTGCATGTATGAATATTTAACAACAAATCCCATCATTATGCAAAGAAACAATGCACCAATTAAAAAAATGGGGGGGGGGGCCCAGGGGAGAGTTAAAGTTTAAACATGCCACAGGGACAGAACAATCAAATTTAAGGGAAAAGTTATTTTCTTCTTTCCCTTTAGACCAGACAGCAGAACAGGAAGAAGAGATTAAAGGCATTTAACAACCCTGGAAGACTAGGGGGAAGAATAAATATCTCAGGGAAAAATTTAAAAAGTTCATAGATTTTCCCCAAAAAATAACAAGGTCCTAAAAGAAGGGAATAAAGACAGCAGGAGGAATAATTAACAAAGAGAAATGTAAGCAAAATGTCATGAATCACACACTGTTTTATGAGTAGTACAGCTTTTAAGCCTAAAATGTGAGAGAGGTAGAGAGGTCAGAAAAGGACTATGAAAATTAAGTTTTGCTTCATTCTATTCATCCCTACTTGTAAGTTTAAAAATAAAAAGGGTTTCATGAAATGATTTGCCTACCCAAACTTAGTATTTATCTACCTCAAGAGATTCCAGAGAGAAAGGCAGATATTAAAGATAAACACATACAGTATAAAGAAAAAGTAAAGGGAAAATGGGAGCATCACATTTGTACATTAAGAAGTCATCAAGACAAATTAAACAAGCAAAAGACATTTCAAATCATAGATAAATCATGACCAAAAACTCCTAAAACTTGACCATTATCCAAACTTTACATCCACATAAGCAAAACAAAACTGCCCACAGTACAATTTTGCCAAACTCTGGTTGGGTCTTTGGTCTTAATGTTTTTTGCCTAGTAATATCCCCTCCTTTAAGATCCTGTAGTATTCTTTCCTATATAGTCATACTTAAGGCTGAACCTTCTCTAAAAATATTCATTTAAGATCTATATTCCCCTTTTCTTTTTCAAAGATGATTTTCTTTTTTTCTTTTTTGCAGTGCTAGGGGTCAAACCCAGGCCTTGCACATAGGCAAGTGCTCTACTACTGAGCTACATCTCCAGCTCTCAAAGATAAAAGATTTAAACAAAAGAATCAATGACTGAGAAAAGTTGAAGCATTACATAAATTACCAAACACACTCAACAGTGAACAAGCCCTTTTATATATATGGCATAATGATTTATCTAACATTTGAAGACTTCACAATCCTTTGATTTTGAAATCTGACCTACATTCATATAGGTATAACCTCATGAAGCATTTACTGTTGTTTTTTTTTATTATGATGATATTTTATTTTAGAAATTTCAAAATAGAGGAAGCCGTTATTGCATATTTTTGCTCTTTTGATTCTAGAAATACTCTTTTAGCCAGAAACATTTTTCCCTTACCATTTAATCTCTCACCAGCTTGCTCTTGCTTCCTCATGATAAATCCTCTCTACAGATCTATAAAGAGGCTCCTCTTTACAATGAGCTTCATACTTTCACCCTTTAAGCAGATATGAAGAAACCTATCACACACTCAACTCTATTCTTCCCATTCACTCTCTAGGCAATCATAGAAAAACAAAAGAGAAGAATTGTAAATATAAATCCTTATATATGAAAGAAAAAAAAAGGGGAGAGAAACAAAATTACATAGGGCTTAGAGTAGGACAGGTGGTACTAGAAAGCTAGATGATTCAGAAGTCTGAGAGAGATTAATAATGTCAACTCCACCCAGTGATATAAGAGTATTAGGACCTAAAAATTAATGACAACATCCTTGATAAAGGAAATAAGTGGAAGGGAGAGGGGAAGAAGGAAAAAAGGGGGAAAGGAAAAGGAGAATCTAAGAGAAATAAATAACTGAGATGGAGAAGAACCCAACAGAGAGAGGGAAGAGAATACATACAATATTACTAACTACTTATCAGATACAACAAATACAAAAGAGGAGAGTGAGGTGATAGGGAAGAATTAGAAAGGGGAGGAAGAAATTAAGATCACAGGAGAAAGGTTAGTACAAAAGAGGGGCAGGGGAGGAAAAGGAAAAGGACTCCTTAGTTCTAGGAAATAATTCTATAGTTTTCTTGAGATTTGGCTGATGATAAAGTAAATGATCTCCTGCCTTCATTGTGGCCCTCTCACCAATGGCATCAAACCTCCTAATTTACAAACTAGACCTTCAAGGTCCACTAAGTATTATTATAATTAATCAATATGGCTTTTTAATATTTGATATATGAAAGGCATTAAAGAATATACTATAACTTTGTACAATCCAATTCTATAGCCTATGGTTCAATGTAGTATAGGGATGTAATATTCTTGGATTCCTAAAAATCACCCCCCAAAATTTGGACTTAATGCTTATGTTGTTACAGAGTTTATTTTGGGAAAATGTTTTTTCATTTAATCTCTACACCTCACAAAGCAGAGCTATGTATCATGGCAACTTTTCTTTTAGATTATTTTAATTTACTATTATCATTAACCACTATAAAATAAATGTCAACAGTGATGTAAAAGAAGAAACTGAATAGAAGTCATCACAGAAATCTACAGTATATCTACAGCAGATTGCTAACACTGTTCAAATGAACACACAACACTTTGTTACGTCTTGTTACTTAAATTCATTCCCCTAAAACATGACCTAAAATTTTTGCTTAACTTGCACATACTGAATAAAAGCAAGTGAAGAGGAAATGAGAAACACTTACTGCTCTGGCAGTTTCCCCAAAATCAATCTTTAGCCGTCCCATGGCTCTGATGATCGCAATGATGGACTGTATAGTATTGCTGTAGACAACTACTTTATACTGTTTACATTCTTCCTCTGAATAACCATCCTCATGAATGATTCTTTAAAAAGAAAACCACAAGTCAATACCATGGACCTAAAATGAAAAGATACTATGGACTTTTTAACCCATTGGGAAGAAATCTACAAAAAGCCATGTTCCAACTTACTTCATCTGTTTCACAATGGTACTTTTACCAGATTCTCCAGCACCTGAAAGAAAACAAAAACAGATTTTGAATTTCTCCAAATTCAAACATAAAAGTATGAAATCAACACAAGTGATAACTCTAAATTAATGAAAACCATAGGTCCTAGGGAAACTAGGTGAGGCTATTATTTCTATCAGGAAAAAACTACGGAGCTTCTCCATTAAAGCATTTTACTCTCTTTATATAACTCAGCAACACAGTAAAATCTACTCGAAGTGTCCCAGGACGTACTTGCTATAATTTGTGTAAAACAGACATACTCAAGAAGCATAGCAACATAAGCATTTCTAGAAACTCATCATAAAACATGATATACACACTGAACAGAAGCAAAAAACTAATGATTATTTAAATAATTCCTTTGTTGACTACCTGACCATGAACTGGAGGAACATTTCAAAAGCAATACTCTCATCATAGGACTTCAGAGACATTTGACTTCTCGTCAAAACAGAAGCAGAATAAAAGTTATTTCCTCCACCACCTTTTCATTATATATCTCCTCCAGACCCTTAAGACCACAATTCCCTCCTTGCAGAACCAGAATCATTTTGAGCTAATAATCACCAATGTCAAATAGGCCTCCTGAACTCCTGCCAGATTTGACAATCTGCCTGCCAGACCTTCCCTAGTCAATTCATTTTCCCACCTTCCAAAACGCCTCAACACCATCGCCTCTGTCTCCAACATTACACCCTGATGATCCTGCCCCAACTTAGAAAAATTAAAGCAATCAGGAAAAATTTCTATTTTCCCATAACCAAATCTACCAACCTATCTGCACTTCCATTAGCATGCTTGACCTTCATCAATGGATGAACTGGTTGACTAACCCCTCTCCTTACACATTACTTCATTTTATCTGCTCACAGTCAAGACTGCTACAATTTCCTATGTTACTTAAATGGCATCAATTTTTCTCCTCTTCCTCATCAGCATACAAACTGTATGATGTACTGACTTCCATTTTAAGTCAACACACACATACCCATCTCTACCTTTCCTTGATCCCACTTACTTTTCTCTAGCTACTACTCCATTTTCCTCTTTATAGCAAAATTCCTCTGACATGTCAAGTATACTTGCTGTCTCCAATTCTGTACCTTCAATTCTCTCCTTTGCCCATTCTAATAAGGCTTCTCACCCATCCACTGAAATCACTTCTCAAAGTCTCCAAAAATTTCCATCTTGACAAACCCAAAGGTCATTTCTCATATTACTCAGTCTTTCAAGCAGAATTTGTCCAAGTTGATGACTTCTCCTTGAAATACTTTCTTCTCTAGGCATGCTTCCAGTTACCACACCTTCCTGGTTTTGAGTCCTTCTCAGTTTCTGCTCTACAGTTTCTGGATTCTAAAAGATGTACTGCTTTAAGGCTTCTTCCTTGGTCCTATTCTCTATTGATACCCACTCTCTAAGTTATCTCATCTAAGCTCATGGTTTTAAACACCATTCATAAGCTGATAATATTTGACATCTAACAAGTACCATATGCCAGCCTGCTCTAAGAACTTTGCTGTTATTTAGCTCATTTAATCTTCACAACAATCCTGTGAAGTAGATATTATTACCCTCATTTTACAGATGAGGCAAATGAAGTGAAGAGACATCAAATAACATGCCCACAATTTTACAGTAAGTTGCATAAATGAAATATACATTTACACAGTTTGGCTCCAAAGTGGTGTTTGCTAACTCTTCTACTCCCAAATGGTTTCTAATCTTGGTTCTGGAAAAAAAAGCTAAATTCACCGACTTAGTAAATCACAATAGACATTTTGCCACGCCCACCACTATTCCCCTCATTGCTTGACATGGTTCCACTGGGAATAATGAAGATTCTTGCATGGTCTAATCTTCTGGGAAATGTGGACGTGGCATGCTCTTTCTTGTTTTTGTTATTTCCTATTGTTCTTGGATGTTTGCATTTATAGATTTCAGTAAAAAAATTAGACATTAAGTGATTCAGAACATAAAAATAACACTGCTCAAGCCTTAATCGATTTCATATTAATATTACCTTAAACAAACAGAAAAAGTGTTGTGGGTCAGATCAGCAAGAGTTATTGTCCACTGCTCTCAGTTAGCTTAATGCAGCCAGATTGCCTGGCTGCTTTAGCCCAAAGCAGGACGTGCCCCCCTCTTAGTGAAACTGTTTTCACAGTTCAAGGACCACACCTGGATTACATGGAAAACTATGACCTTTCCCTAGAGAATAATCTTTAAAGCCCCTAGATATAGGTCTCCCTTTCCTTTAGATAGAAGTTATAATTAGGAAATAAGAAGAGCTTTCCTTAGAGGTCATTTAACTAACAAAAGAAGTTCCACTTTACATACAACAGATAGATCAAAGGGCACTGTGCTGTCTTTGAGAGAGATGCCAAGTGTGCTTGAATGATATGGCTGTTTGTTATTCTTGACTCAACTTTAAACCATGATGTGCTAAAACCTATATAACTTATGAGAATGGCCTCTACTCTTGTCATTCCTAGTAAGACGAAAACCAGAACCAATTAAAGGCTTTTGTGATGTTTTTCTTAGAGGAATAGGAGAAGTTATCTTATTTTGATTATACTTATGCTCATTAGATTCGCTGACCTTGCAATGTTTTCCCTTTCATGTAAGCTCAAGAGATTGTACTCAAGGTGAACGAAAATAGTTAAATTGTGTGTGAAAGAGTAAAGTAGGAACTGAGATGTGAAACTTACTTAGAACTAAGCCATGAAACAGTAAAGTTACAACTAAGCCTCAGATCTTCGAGTCTGTGTCGCTTTATTCTCGTCGCCAACGCCTTCCCCTCCACCAAGCTATGCCACGACCCCTGCTAAGGCTGGACCTTGGCAACATTTAATAGGCATCTCCCATTTAAAATGTCCAAAACTGAATTACTGATTCCCCATCCTCATCTCAAAACAAATTCTAAGCAGGCACGGTGGTGCATGCCTGTAATCCCAGCACTTGGGAGGCTGAGGCAGGAGGATCTCGAGTTCAAAGCCAGCCTCAGCAACTTAGCGAGTCCCTAAGCAACTCAGTGAGTCCCTAAGCAACTCAGTGAGACCCTGTCTATAAATAAAAAACAAAATAGGGCTGGAGATGTGGCTCAGTGGTGGAATGCCCCTGGGTTCAATCCCCAGTACCAAAAAAAAAAAAAACAAAAAACCTCTACTCCTCCCTTCTTATCCCAGTTAATGGTACCAGCAATCACCCAGTTGCTCAGGCTAAAAATGGCAAGTGACATATAACTAACATGCAGACGGAATGAGGGTTCCAGTGCTGATCTACACAATAAATATTAGTAAAGCTTAGTTTTTTAAAAATAAAAACATATAAGTACAGTTTTACAGTTTGTTCCTTGTACATTGGAAAACATGTCCTAGATGACGACAAAAGCTTCCTAAGTGGACCAGTGCTTCAGACCATGCCTTTCCTATAGGTTTCCACTTAGTGGCTAGAATAAACCATAAAAAGTAAATCAGATTATGTCACAACTTTGACCAAATTTGGCCCATGACCAACTTTTACACTTAAAACGCATGTCAATTCGGTTCAATAGCCCTTGCCTACCTCCTTACCCTCATCTCCTTTAGTCTCCACTTTGCTCTCACTGCTCTTGTCAGACCAGCTTTCTTACTTTTCCTCCAACATACCAAACTGGTTCTCAATGAGCCAGATCCTGACTCACTCAGTCTTTGCATTTACCCTTCCCTCTGCTTGAAATAATTTTTGCAAGATTTTCTTCTTCACTCACATTTCTGCTTCCTTCAACAGCCTTCGCTGACTAATCTACCTAAATAGCTTCCACTCCATCACTCTCTCCTTACTCTGTTACACTTTTTTTTTCAAAGAATATATCATTTCTTCACACAAAAGATTTGCTTATTTCCGGTCTTACCTACTAAGATATATGCTTGGCGAAGGCTTATTTATCCCTATATTTCCAGGATCTCTAACTGAGCCTGACATAAACTACTTACATATTGTTGAACAAATGATTCACTAATATTCAATAAGCATGATCCTGTACTAAATATTTCTCAACTTCATCAACCAAAAATGTAAATTAAAAGATGATTCAAACCACATAAAAATTTTAAACAACTACATTCTTTTTTAAAAAATATTTTTTAGTTGTAGATGGATACAATGGTTTTATTTATTTATTTTTATGTGGTGCTGAAGATTGAACCCAGTGCCTCACACATGCTAGGCGGGCACATTACCACTGAGCCACAACCCCAGCCCAACAACTACATTCTTGCAGAATCAAAAAGTATATTTATATATGATTTTATATGTTCTTATTACTATGGTCAATAATCAGGGATGGCACTATATAATTAATACTCAGCAGTACACAGTGACTTTCTTATGATACTATTAGAAGTGAATTCTCCTACATATATCTAGAAAAATTAATAATTTAATTTCAGAAACAAGAATACAAATGCATGAGTCACAGTCTAATTGTACTTAACAGAATTTCCAGATCATTCTATATTAATAAGAACTAATATGCTAAGTATAGGTTAATAAAGTAATGTGTACCATTCTTTTATGTATTGAAAACAGCACTTCTGCCCTTCATGTTGGACTACTTTGAATGACAATCAATAATTTTATTAAATCAGCATCACTTTGCACCTATCTCATTAAGTCCCACCCTATTAAAGTGTTGACTTTAAAATAAAAGCCTTTTTCCAAGCTTCCCTCAGAAAACAGCAGTTTGGGGCTGGGAATACAACTCAGTAGCACAGAACTTGGCTAGCATGTGCAAGGCCCTGGGTTCAATCTCCAGTCCCACAAAACAAAAATAAAGAGAAAGAAGGAAAGAGAGGAAGAAAGAAAAAGAAGAAAACAAAGTATCAGCATGTTCTTCCCTTTATTAGCACACTATATACCTTCCCCAAGCTTTTACTAGGCATCCAGTTCCATCTCATGAAAGAAGACACTTCTTACTGCTCACAGAACTAAATACAGGATTTGTTTCAGTGGGTGTTGCTGGGTATTTTAAACACATGAAGAGTGAATCACTGCATACTAAATGTCTTTGACCCATTCGGCTTCTAGATCACTATGAGAAGTGCTACCATCTTATCCATTTTCCAAGTACGAAATGTAAGAAGTCATCTGGAACTTACATGCTCTTCTCTCCTTACCAAGCTGTAACAAAATCTTCTCTTCCTATGTTTTTCTTAAATTAATCCTTTCTATTCATCATACCTCTGACTGAGCCTGACACTCAGCCTATTATGTGCTATTGCTATAATTGTCCCAAACTTCCAATTCAAAGGCCTCCCTTCAAATCACATCCAAATAGCACTACTAAAAAAGCATCAGTTTAATAGTTCTCCAAATTCTCAAAACTTTTCATAACCCTTTCTTATTCCATCTGAGGCTCTTCTGTTTTACCTCAATCACCCATAGTCCACTGTTCGTTCCAGTAGTAAAGTCTCCAATAACTTCTCCACTCTTAAGTTTTCTCCAAGCTGTTTCCTATGTCCCACCTCCTTTCCCCACTACATAGGTGGTGTTTGGGACTTTCTAATTTTATCTACATCTTTTTGCCTATACTCCTTCAAAATTCATCAAAAGTTTAAGAAAAAATTCAAATGTCTATATTCCCACTGAGAACTTATCAGGATACAAAGTCAGGATACAAAGAATGAGGTAGATGCCAAGATTACTTCAGAGACAATTTATGGCTTAGAGAAGTAGGAAATGAAGATGACTTTGTAGGCAGAAGGGATGGCACTGGGCTGGGTGCAGATTATACGCAAGAGAAGACACTGGGAAGGTCCCAGAAACAGAAGGGAATGGGACCAGTTAAACTTAGAAGCATTATCCTTAAAAGTATATCTACCTAAAGGGTATCCTATCTAAATATGAAGAAAGAATGCGATAAAAATGACAAAATTTGGGGGAGAAAAAGGAGGGAGCAAGCTATGTCAGATGGTCTCATTCTCAATAAGAGGCAAGGTAATCTGCAGAGAATAAAGAGGTAAAATTAATTCAGAAAATTATCTTTATTCACATAGAACAAGAGAAATATGCACTGTTCAGATACTGTTAGATGAAAAATAATTCAGCAGTATATACTCTACTGCAGAATGTTGTATTTACCTAAATATGTTCTTAATTTTATTTTTTAAAAAATTCCTTAAGAACAGGTACTGTATTATTTGCCCCTTCTACACACAGAACATTATGGGTTTAAAAAAAATCAATCTGGTTTTTAAATGCCTGATACTCAAACATACTTTTTTCTTTCATCTGACTAAAGCTGGTTCAAAGAAGGTACATGATTATATTATACTCTTCCTTTTGTGTGTCATCAAGCACAAAACAGGAACAGAAAATGCTTAAAAGTGCCTGACATGTAGTAAATGTTCCATAAATGTTAGCCTACTATTATTTATGTTGTGTTTTCGCTGTTCAGAATATCATCAAGTAATGTCAAGGTCTGCCCAAGTTTCATTTAATAAAATCTGATACTGATATTGGTTCAAAATCCCAACAGAAATGGCATAACTATTCAGCAGTTGTTTTACAATAACAAAACCCTACATGGGATCTAGAGTCACACACACAAACAACTTATAACCTAAAAACTACTGCAAATTACGTCAAAGCATTAGTCATTTTCTCCATCCCACTCTCTCTCCTCAAATATATTTTTAGCTCTGTCTACTGCCTCCTGTCTCAAACTTTTCTAACCCATCTTTGTCTCTACTGCTTTTCCTTAAAGTTTCCTCACAGGCCTTTATATCACTACCACCTGAGATGAAGCATTCCAGTGGTACCTGAAACATCTCCTTTTCCTTCTAAATACTTGTTTCTGTAGAAAAATTCTGAAATTTTTAATAACTCGGGATTATAACTGGAGCACAAACTCTCTTCCACAGGTCTGCACAATGAAGTTCCAGAATGACACTATTTTTGGATAACCTTTAGCCAATGCTAGACTAAGACTCTCTCTTGTATAGGTCCCATTATCATACATATGGAAACACATAACTAGAACTGCTATGGACAGTCCCTCCTCCAAAGTGAGTTGAAGGCTTGATCAACAAATAAACTAGACCTTTTTTCCTAACATATTCTCACTTTTCATTTATAACACAGGCAGTTAAAAAGTTTTTTTCTTTTTAGCTAGTGACATCACATAGGAAAAAAGTATAATAGAAGAGTAAAATTTAGTCCTAACTCTGCCAAGTCTAGCTGTGTGACCTTGGGCAAATAACCTAATTTCACAATGTCTGTCTTCTTATATATAAAATATGGAAGCCTAAATGTGATCCATAGTTGTATTCTAACATTCTATTATTCCATGACTATAACTACTATAACACTAAAAGCTGACTAAATTTCTTATTCTGACACACAGAGGTCTCAAATTAAACTATGGCTACCTACCTTCCTATCAATTCAATTTACAACAGCTATCACAATGCAGTTATTAGCATGTTCTCCAACATGTGCTCCTACTCCAGAAGGGTCAAATAATAGAAAGAATTAGAGTACATGACAGTAAGGAAGAGTCATATGGGATGCCAACTCCTATTATTCATGCTCACAGGTACTCTATCACTATATAGTCTCAAACTAGCAGAGTCTTCAAGTTAGACTGCTATGGTTAAAAAGAGAAAAAAAGAAAAGAAATGTGAATACCTACAATTCAAAATCACAGGAACACAGTCCATGCTATTTCCAATAAGGATACCTATTGCTCTCACTGGTTCCTTCTTATTAACAGGTAATAAGTAGCTGACAATAAAAATTCAGACAAAGGTTAAAATGACATTTCATGCAAAGTGCTTTTCAAGGTACTAAATACAAAAAAAAGTTGTTTCTTAATTCATTAAAAGGAAAGATTAGAAGAATTGCAGATGGAGAGAAATGTCACTGAGCAAATAATTTTTATTCACTCATCTTTTTTTTCAACAAATATGCCTCCTACATGCCCAGAACTGCAGGACATCAAGAGTTCAAAGTTCAACTCAAGTTCCTTAGTCTAAAATAACCAAATCATTGTTTACTGACCCCACTATTCCTCTAAACATCCTAAGCCTTGCACGAATAAACATCACTGATGCCCCTACTCAAGTCAAACTCCAACTTCTTGCTGAAGCCTTCTCCATTCCTCCCATAGTTACCACTCCCATATTGATGGCTGGCAAAGATTATTCACTTTCCACATCAGTCCCAGGGATTAATTTCCAAAACTAAACTCCAGACTGTCCCTCCCAGTCATCTCACCTGAATTTTATCTGTAACCTAGCTCTGGCTACTCTAAAAACACTATATTACTACCTTCCTAGCTCCTAATCTTCTGGCTTCTCATAAACAGTTAAATGGTCTTCTTGATTTTGCTAAGAATAATTATGAAATTTTTTTAGCATGACCTAAAAACCCTTCCATACCTGTGTACTTCTCCCTTAAGAGTACCCTGACCTGGCCCTACAGGAATAGGATCAGACACTGTTACACTAGTACTTGGTTAATTTTCTGTATTTATTCAGATCTGTGTCTGTTTAGAATTCCACTTAAACTCTTTAAAAGGAGAATCCTTGAAAGCACAAAAAGGTGCCTTCTTTCTTTGGCCCCCTCCTCCAAAACTAGGGCAGAGTAGGCACTTAATAATTATCTGTAGGATGAATAGCTTGAGTTTTCTTGAGTTTCAGTGGTTGCCCAATCTTATTTTGTAAGTGCCAATTGCCATGGATGGAATTTTTAATGTGGGCAGTTAAAAGAAACAGATTTCTATTCCTCGGCTATCTCTACTCCAGCTCTACACCCACTCCTGGCTATGCCTTCAACTCCCAACCCACTATTATAATGAGAATAAATCTGGACTCACCAGCCTCCTTTCCCTCATTTAAACTTACTCTCAAATTCTGTCCTAGTTCCCTTGCACCCACCATTCTGCTCCACTGGCATAAACTGCTACAAATCTGTCCTTGTAACCCCAACACCTGAAAGAGTATAAAAAATATAGTGAGTACTCTTTAAATATTTGCTCAGTGGATGAATGAATGAATATCTTACAGGTAAAATAAATCAGTGAATTTGCAATTGAGACAGAAAATGGGTCTCTCTTTGGGAAAAGATTTTTCAAGGAAATAATCACATACCAATCACCAAAAAGGCTTTAAGGACATATAAGAAAATTTTTATAAAACTTAACTGAGCAGGGTACAGTGGTCCAGGCCTGTAACCCCAGCAACTTGGGAGGCTGAGGCAGGAGGACCACAAGTCCAAGGCATGCCTTAGCAACTTAGCAAGGCTCTAAGCAACTTTGTGAACTGCTGCTGTCTCCAATTTTTAAAATGGCGGGGGTGGGGGTGGCTCAGAGGGTCCTGGGCTCAATCCCCAGTGCCAAAAAAAAAAAAGGGAGTGCTCAGAGTCTCTTTAAATTGCTGAGGTTGGCCTCAAAATTGCAATCCTCTGGCCTTAGCCTCCTGAGTCACTGGGTTTATAGGCATCACCAACACATACACCTAGCCAGAATTTCAGAATACCTGCCTGCCCATAAAGCCCCCTAAAGAAAAATTCTATCTCCCCTTAGTGGTCAGTCACCAACATAATATGGTCCACATCCCTTCCATGATTGGATCAGTAATGAATGACTGACACAGTACTCACCCAGTCATAGGCTGTCAGGTGGCTACACCATGTGAAATCCCCCTCCAAAAGATGAGTGGGAAAAATCACATACCTGAGGAATATGCACTAGAAGATACAGAAAACATTGTCCTAAACTAAAAGCTCACAATGTGAAAGAAAAAGTACACTACCTTTACAGAGTTTGAGGTTATAAGTAAAAGATTCAGAGAAAGGTTGATTTGGAAAGTATCTAAACAAATGTGCAGAAAGACTTAAAAAAGCCATGAGAGAGAAAAGAGAGCACTCACTCTGAAAGAAAGTTAGTGAAGAAATAAAGAATGAATGGGACCAAAGGGATCAAAAAAGAGAAAGAGGCAGAGGGGAACAAATGAAGATAAGAAAGAAAAAAGAGGCAGATATAGTGAAGGCAAGAAGGAAAACAGGAAAGTCAGAGACAACAGCCTGGCCAGAGTTGCCTCAGCTCCTGCAACCAGTTCTTCAACTCTTCTGTGTTCCCACAGACACCTCCCTAAATTCTAACAATTTTTAAGTTAGTTTGAAGGAGTTTTCTATTCCTTGCAACAAAATAAATAAGTAAATAAAAGGAACTGAATAGAATTGGTTTTAAGGAAACTAGTGCTACTTTTGGGGGGAGTCTTTAAAAAGTTTGTTGTTTTTATTAAACATTAAATGCTAAAAGGGTATATTTGTAATGTGTAACAAAACAAATATATGTACTTATTCCTCAAAATAAAAAATTAAATATTACCATTTATCTTTGAAGCCACCTATGTGTCCTTCTCAATATTAATTACTGTTACATTAAATATTTCTAGAGGGTAAGTATGGAATGAGGGAAGGGCAGATATAAAAAAATCTCCAACCAAAATATATCCAAAACTTACATGGCAGTGTATGGTATGTTCAGAGTTTCATGTCTTTTGCCAATTACATGAACATGATCCTATAACAAGCCCTTTAAAACCAGACAATAGGATCATTAATCAACCATTTTACATTCATAAATCACTAAAGGAAGCTGTTGGTTTGATTATTTTTTTTTTAAAGAGGTAGTTCACTCAGTTCCCAAAATGTCACCACTTGAGAATACCAACAAAGTAACTTTAGTAATGACAACTGGCCAGTGAAGGGGGAGAAGCCAAATTTCTTCCTTCCTCAACTTTGCAGAACACAGAAAGCTTAAGGGAGCAGTCAATTGTGAGCAAGGAGGAGGACTATTCTCTGTATGCCTCAGAGTTCTAATTTTGGCCTCTAGTAAGTTTCCTTTTACTTCTTTGAAAGCAAAGCAACAAAAAGCCATTTTGGTACTAATACTAAATTATATGGCCTTTATATATGACATGACTGAAAATTATCTTTTATTTAAAAAAACAAGGAACAAGAAATGCCATGAACAACTGTAATGTACAAATAATCCAAAGACCTCATTTTAGTCCATACAAATAGTTCTATTATAGTGGGAGAGGTCCTCAAAAGTTAATAGGAATGCTAATCCATTCATCAAAATCCATACATCCATCCAGGAGAGGTGGTATATGCCTGAAATCCCAGGCTGAGGCAGGAGGATCATGAGTTCAAGGTAAGCCTCAGCAACTCATCAAGGTCCTAAGCAACTCAGCAAGACCCTCTCTCTAAATAAAATGTAGAAAAGGACTGGAGATGTGGCTCAGTAGTTAAGCACCCCTGGGTTCAATACCCAATACAAAAAAAAAAAAATCCAAACAACCCATAATCTGACCTTGAAAAATGTCAGAATCAAATCCTAGGATCCAGAAATATTGATGGTAGCATAGAACACTTTTCTACCTAACTATTTAGAAATCAAATGTAAACAATATCACACTTTTAAAATTCACCAATAGCAACACATTACAAATTGAATTGCCAGGTAAGGGCCTATTTCAATTTCCTTTAACATATAAATGTTCACCAATGCTTTTAAACCAAAACTCAAAAGTCTGGGTTTCGCTTATTTACTTCTGTTTTTAAAAAGTAGGTAGTAAAAACAAAGCAAAGTCTAAAGATTTTGGGATGTTACTTGTGCTTGTGTTTGTGTGTGTGTGTGTGTGTGTTATGTCTTAAAAACAGCTATTAAAAATTTCAAATAAACACTCTCCAAATCTCCTGCATACCTTTCCATTCTCATCTCCTATCCTCCTCCTACACCAATACTTCTGGTCAAATCTACTTGCTCATTCATGCTGAGCCTTTGTGCATACTATTCCCTCTGTCTGAATACATCTCTTTCCAGTCTCTGCTCTAAGAATTCCTATTTATCTTTGAAGGTCCACATCAAATGTCACATCCTTCAGGAGGACTTCTTGATATGAGTATCTTTTTTTTTTCTTCCACCTTACAAAATTAACTCCCTCTCAAATCACATCCCACATATATTGTCATTGTTTAATTGTATATCCACCTCACCTGTACTGCTTAAAAGTCTTGTTTCTTATTTCTATCACTAGGCTATAAAAATGCTTTTTTCATATTTAAGACAGAGACACATAATCATAAATAATAAATGAGCCTCCCACTGGGGAGCACAACAATGAAAATCAAAAAGCTCAATAAAAAGTAGCCTTGACTAAATGTGATGCAGTACCTTAGATTGGATCACATCCTAGAATGAAGCAAATATATGAGAATTTATTAATGTTGCAAAAGGATTTAAAAGATTTACATCATTAACTAAAGAAGTACTAACATTATTTGCAGAAATGATAAGTAACTTAACAGATATAATCATATCATTACATCAAACAGAACTGTTTTTTAAACAATTTTGGTTGTCGATGGACATGTAATTTATTTTTATGTGGTACTGAGGATTGAACCCAGTGTCTCACACATGCTAGGCAAGTGCTCTACCACTGAGCTACAACCCCAGGCCCAGAGCTCTGTTTTGAAGTTAATGACTCTCAAGTTCTAGGGGGAATGGAGGAAACAGAGGGGAGCCAGGTGCGGTGGCGCATGTCTATAATCCCAGCAGTTTGAGAGGCTGAGGCAGAGGAGGATCACAAGCTCAAAGCCAGCCTCAGCAACTTAGCAAGTCCCTACGCAACTTAGTGAGACTCTGTTGTAAAATTAAAAAAAAAAAAAAAAGGATAGAGATGTGACTCAGTGGTTGAGTGCCCCTAGGCTCAATCCCCAGTAACAAAAAATAATTAAAAAATTAAATCCAATTTGAAAAAATAAAAGCAATTTTTAGTATTTGACCTAGTGTAAAGATGTTACATAATCAATATTTACAGGAAAAGTAATTGCAAGATGACTTTGCAATTACTAACTGCTAATTTTAAATATGTCTGGTGGAAATAATCCCTATACGACCAGTCTGGTAAGTGTTAATAGCAGGCCAGCTGAATAAAAGTATACAAATGTCTGGATCATGGCCAGACTTGTCCAATTCAACAGCTGTAGATTTACATAAGCAATGAGAAAAAAATCAGAATATCATCTACTTTTAAGTAACAAGAATTTTTGAGCTGTAACATACATCATTCAGAAAACATTTTAGATGAATATTAAAATTTTATCAATTTAAAAATATGACTTGGTGACAAAAACAGAAGTCCATAACAGCAAAACAGTAATGGATCAATAAACATGCTAATACCTCAGCTAATTTTTAACAATCTTCATTAAACCTTTAAGTATCTTTCAAGTCAAATTTAGAAATCAAAGGAAGTTCAGGAATAAAAACTAGCTCCTCCTGAAAACTTGTTTCTAATATCTCTAAGCCATTACTCAGGTACAGTCAAATAAATTTAGTCTTTGGGTACCCTTGTTCTTAGCTTAGTTTACATCAGATATATTAATTTCTGTTATAAGATAAGAGCAAAAATAGGCTATTTCAGGGCTGGGGATGTGGTTTGGTGATAGAGTGCTTGTCTGGCATGTGTGAGGCCCTGAGTTTGATCCCCAACACCAAAAACACAGGATACTTCATTTACACAGAGCACTATATTAAAACTAGAACAATTAAATAGCGATCCTAACACAATGTTATTCAGTGCAAGCAGCTTGAATTACAGAAATAATACAGCTGATTACTAAGCAGGTAACCGGATAGTCTGGATAGATAAAAGCCTAAAGATAACTCCAACTTGCTAAACACTGCAAAAGAGCTATACTACAATGAAGACAATTAAAATTGAGGGAAATTCAAAAACTAAGTACAATATATTTTCTTTGTACTCTCGAACATTTACATCGTGAGCATTTTTCTAACTTCAGTTTTTAACTATCTTTTCAAGAAGCTATGTAGGGTTAAGCAATTTCAATCACACTCAATAAGAAAAATAACACAAAAATAGCCCTTTTATAACTTACTTAAGTATTCCATCTGGCTAAGATGAATTTAAATCCCTCACCAACTCAGAGAAAGGAAAATGAAGTTCAAAGATTAGGACTCTAATCTCTCAATTTTCAGGCTCTTTTGCCCTATATTACATGGTATCTCCTATTCTGAATTGTGTAATTGGAGATGTGTTTTAGTGAACACTAGTCTACTATATTCTGTTGGCTAGAAAACACGTTTTAAAATAAACATCAGTAATCTGAACAAATTTAGTGCCACTGCTCTAGACATTTCTTATAATGAGACTTGCAACAATTTTATTTTTTGGTATTTACTGCTAATATTCTAGTTCCTGAGTCTTTAAAGTACCCCTTCCTCCCCTTTCCCCGCAAAGTCCCACTCACTAATGAAACTAAGCCAGACTAACCAAACATAAGCAAACAGCACAGACAGTTAAAATCTATCTACACCAAACTCTACTTTGCCAAATGTTTTTGCCCACTCTTTAAGAAAAACCTAGAAACAATGTATAAGCAGCACAATAATCTGATTTACCTCTCTTCGTACTTTTGGTCAATTTTTTGGTGCTCATAAACAGTTTACAGGGGGGAAATAATCAAACAGGGGTGATGATGCATGAACCCCCAAAATACATTTGATTTGTATATTTTTAAACATTCCTAAAGTAAAATAAAGGTAATTAAATTCAGGTTACATTAAGTATTCTGAGTTGGACATGCTGATAACAGGAGTTAAGAATAGAATTCTGCACCCTACTTCAAGGTGAATGTAAGTATATCTCCCAACTATACAAAATGACAATATTGGGAATAAGCAGACATGTTCTCATGAATTAATAAGAAATTAAAGCAGTGATATATTTAGTTGCTCAATATTTCCACCTAATTCCATTATATTCAATTTATATTTAGTGAATGTCTACTAGATGGCAGGCACTATCATCTATTAATTAATCATTAATTCTCTAGCCATGCCTTTTTAATAGTGTGACCCACCCTAGCACTTACAAAAATTATAAAAATTTATAAAATTCAACCTTATAAAATTCACAATACCCCACAATTTCCACCACAGAAGACTAGACTGATGGGTACCTGACAAGGCTGGACTGATCTGATATTCTTTCCCAAGATCCTGGAAGCATGTGACAGGTGACATAAAACACTAACACTACCAGATCAGGAGGCATGAGACATAGAAGGTGTTAAAATAAGCCAAAGTTGAATACTGGTGGGGATGGGAGGGTATCAGAAGTAAGCAGAGAAAGTTGATATGAACTGATGACTTAGCCAGCAGCAAGTGGATATTCTGCTCTAGGAGAAATGCGGGTAGGGGTAGTATCACAGTCCATGAGAATGAAACTTGCTTGTATTTCATTTCTTATCTATCCTTGGATGTCTAATGCCTATGAAGTCATCTACTGTGTCCTGTCAATAAACTTCTCCTTTACTTGTATTGATATGAGTGCTGTTATTCCTTACAGGCTCTTAGCATTATATTAGGTACTTAAATATATATAGACAAGAAATACACAGTCCTCCTGAACTAAGAACCATATATAGTTAGGAGCAGCTACATATATAAATAAATAACCATGCAATAAGGCAGACACTAAGTGACAAAAAAAAGTACCATGAAATCTCAAAAAGAGGGACACCATTCATTTCTCCACCAACCAGGAGGGACACTGGTGTGGAGGAAAGTATTTGCCATGGCTCCCAGAACTTTGATGAATTCTCAGATGCCGGGCTTCTGGTCAAGCATGTGGGGTTTCATATTGCTGGAGCATTTACGGTCACCCTGAGGGTTGCAGCCCTTTATAAGTTTGGTATGGCTGAACCTAGAAATTATGATTCCATGAAAGATTCTGAGGAGATGAAGAGGGCTGGAATCTTTGAGAATGCAAAGTGAACTGGAATATGATGAATTTCTTTGGATTGAGGCCTTAGATGTTTATTACTGACTTGTGCTCCTGAACTATAAAACATCAATATGTGGCCTAAGGAACAGTTTTTCTTGGTAAACAATTAACAAATGAAAAAAAAAAAGAGGGACAGATCATATCCAATTCAGAATATCAAAAAGGTTTCATAGGAAAAGGAACAAAATGGAAATCATAAGACAGTAGTGTGTGAAACATTTTTTAAATGTATTTACAAAGAAAACAGAATACTAGAATCCTACATCCACCAAAAATAAAATTTTTTGAAATTTTGTTGGTATAGAGAATTTGGAATCTGGTAATGACCGAGAGACAAAACTGGGCAACTGACTGATAATAAGAGATGGAAGCAAGAGAGGAGTTGAAAACAACTGCAGCTTTCAGTCTAGATAATGTTGTGAATGCTGGTGTTAGAAAAGTTTGCACCAGGTGGATCTGGGAAGAGAGGTAAAGAAGGAAAGCAAGTTCTCTGTGGGATGTACTGACTTGGGAGTAAGTAGCAGCAAGTTTATTCACACACTGGGGGAAGAGGAGAAACCTGAGATATTCCAAGTACAGAAAAAAGACTTCTCAAAAACTCCAAGTAAAAAAAAATTGTCCCCTAAAAGGAAATAAAAGACTCCTAATCTAGACTCTTCGCAACACCTGGCGTTTTTCATTTTGCATTTTAAACATTATAATTTTTTCCACAGTTACTCATTTGCCTGAATGTCTCTTCATTTGCTTTATCCTGGTCACTGATGAGGGACTTTTAAGAAGGGAGTACTATGGAGGAACCTGATAAGAAAAAAATAAAAGGTTCCCCTCCTCACAAAAACCCATATAACCACGATTTTTGTTAGTGATTTTTTTCAAAGTTCATGGCTCTTCAGATGCTAATGAGTGACAGGCATCCTAGGTTTAAAAAAAAAAAAAAAAAAAAAAAAAGCATGCTGTGGAAGAAACCAAGGAAGGGAGAGAGAAGATGCTAGGAAAAAAGGAAATACTTCTGAAACCCACCAACTCCCTTTTCCCCAGAAACAAGAAGGTGAAGCAGCTCAGCTGTTGGAGAGAGGGACAGAGTAAACATCACTTTGCTTCAGGTTTCACTATCCTGCAAAAGAGGTTTCGCATGCCTATAATTCCAGTGGCTCTGGAGGCTGAGGCAGGAGGATCATGAGTTCAAAGTCAGCCTCAGTAACTTAGTGAAGCCCTAAATAACTTAACAGGACACTTGTATCTAAATAAAGTATTAAAAAAAGGGCTGGGGATATGGCTCAGTGGTTAAGCACCCCTGGGTTCAATTCCCAGTACCCTCCCCCCAAAAAAAGAAGAAAAAAAAAATATAGCTGCAGCCCTGATTAGAAAGTCACACCCCCTGTTGAATCTAAGTGCTGAGCACCCTACTCTCTGATCATCACTGTACTACAAGAATAGCATGGTCAGGGAAGACCACATTATGACATATGTCCTAAAAAGAACCATATTTCAGTCTATAAAAGTGAAGAATGCACTTATGTAAAAGGTATAAAGAATAACGAGTGTCTATAAACTTTTTTTGCAACATCTATTTGTTATGCCATTTTCTTTCTTTTTCCCCCTTAAGACAAATCCTCTCAAGAAATTTAACTTCTATAAACCTTATCCCAAATAAATGGCAAATTTCTTATAATGAATATCTTCCTATAGGAGAATATAATAGCATATTTATCAAAGGACAGTCTTATTTCCAGTAATAAGTACATTCAGTCAATAATATGCAAATTTAAATGAACAACCATTACATTATATGGGATCAGAAATAAATTTAAATATTCTATAATATTGATTTTAAATGCAATTATCTGCAAGCAACTTAATTCTTGCCATAGATTTAATTCCTTTCACCACAAGAGTACTTATAAAATTCTTTGGAGATCTTGGAAAAGAACATATGAATATGAAAAATAATCAAATAATTTTCTAAAATATCTCTGAAAAAAGCACCTAAAATGATAAGCCTCACAAACATACAGAAAAAAGTTGTCATTTACTGAATACTATTTGGAAGGCACTTAATGCTAAGCATTTTATATACATTATCTCATTGCACATTGTTATAGTTTAGATGTGGTGTCCTCCAAAAGTTTATGTGTGAGACATGCAAGGTTTGGAGTGATTTAATCCCCTGATAGGGATTAACTGAGTTGTAACTGAAGTGCTAGGGTACAGATGGAGGAGGTAGGAATTGGGGTGTGGCTTTGGGTATGTATTTGTATCTGGCCAGTGGGGTCTCTCAGCTTCCAGATCAGATGTGAGCTATTTCCCTCTGCCACACTCTTCCACTACAATGTCCTGCCATACCTTGAGCCCCAAGGAATGGAGCTGGCCTTCTATGGACTAAGACCTCTGAAACAGTGAGTCCCTAAATAAACTTCTCCTCCTCTCTAATTGTGCTGGTCGTGTCATTTAGTCATAGCAGTGAAAAAGCTGACTAAAACACACATTATGAAACAAGTATCACTATCCCTACTCTACATAAGCGAATATAATGATTCACGTGATTAAGTTACTTGTTTTAGATAGTGGTAAATAAAGGTGGAAATTTAATTCAGTTTTATGTCTACTCAGAAGTAGTGCCTTTATCCATCACACTTAGTGCTTCCTAACTTCAGTCACATCAGGGTGCACACTAAAAATGATAAGCTGTGAGTGGTGCTGCATGCCAATAATCTCAACTACCAGCAAGCTGAAGTCAGCCTAGGCAATTTAGCAGGACCTTGTCTCAAAATTAAAAAAATGTTTAAAGCAGGGGTGCTGGGAATATAACTCAGTGGTAGAGTTCTTGGTTCAATCCCCAGTGTCCAAGGGGAAAAAGGGAAGGAGTATTTTTAAGGCTCACTGGAATAAACTGGAGAGGGTCGGCAAAAAATATTCTTTGTTATAAAATTATGATATAAAAAATGCAAAGTATTACAGATGATTAAATTGATATAAATCTTTCTAACAATTTTTTTCAAATTACTAACTTCAGAAAATTTAGAGACTCACACCAAAAATGTTCAAATATTATTTCAACTATTATAAAACTCTGATGTTATAAAAATAACTTACAATTTCAACATTACAAAAAATTTGCCAACAGCTCACCTGTATGCCATCCTACCTACTACACACGGATTGGGAAGCTTTTCATAATAGAATTTTGTCTTTCAAGAGAAAACTGTGATTAAACACTAATTTGGCATGTCAAGATCTTTCCAACAAGAAAGGAAATTCAAATCAAAAGTAATCAAAGAAGAATTACAATACTCAAATCTTAGCTAATGTAGCCCACAGTAGCATCTTAAATTAAAATGTCTGTGTTACCTAGAATCTGTAATATACACTTTAATTTCAGAGTAATGATAACAGCTAATATTCACTTGGGTGGTACTATGTGCCTGGCTGTGTTCTGCTTCCCCTTGTTTTCATGTATAATCCACATATCAACACCATGAAATTTCTCTATTTTCTCCTTTTTTTAAAATTTTTTTTGGAACCGGGGATTAAACTCAGGGGCACTCGGCCACTGAGCCACATCCCCAGCCCTATTTTGCATTTTATTTAGAGACAGGGTCTCACTGAGTTGCTTAGGGCCTCGCTAAGTTGCTGAGGCTGGCTTTGAACTCGAGATCCTCCTGCCTCAGCCTTCCAAGTCGCTGGGATTACAGGCGTGTGCCACCACGCCCGGCTTATTTTCTCCATTTTAAAGAAACTGAGGCAGAGTGAAATTAAGTAAATAACTTTTCCAAGTATATAGCTAGCAAGTGGGAATCAGGATTGGAAGCCCATATTGTTAATCATTATTCAAACTACTTCCCTGGAAGAAAATCTATTGTGAGCCAGGAGAAACAAGAGTAAGTAGACAGATTTCAACTTAAACTAAATTAGATAGTTTCACAGTACTGAAGTAAAAATAAAAATAGCTTGCATGCACATCAAAGGAGATATTCTACAGCAAAAAAAAAAACTTGGATACTGTGTTTGCTTATAGAAATAGCATGAAAGATGATTTTAATTTTGAATGTGCCTTATGATACGGCTCAAGCAAGAGCAGCTGTTTCTGCAACCTATTTGAATGTATTGATTTAACTTTCTCAAGAATATTGTATAAAAATCATCCTTAAAAACAGTGAAGCTAGTAAAAATTAAAAGCAAATGTTTTAGTACTTTGATTTTTACTTGTAGCTTTTCAAGTTCTGAAAGTCACGTGTTCAATTGTTTTTAATTAAATGCACTATTTGTACAGTCCTGAATAAAAATTTTTCCAGACATTTGGAAAAGTTCTGCTCATCCAAGTTCTGACTGCCATATCCTGCCATTCGAAAGAGAGCCTCACAGTTTATCCTGAGGGCATCTGATGGTCAATGTAAATCAAATCACTCACAAAAAGATGAGAATCTACTTTTAATTTCATAACCAACTGATCAATAAAGGAAATGCTAATGTCTTGGGTGCTGTGTTTTGTGTCAAATTTCTTAGGTGCCCCAATGACAAATGTCCAACATTAGCTAATTCATGCTGGTTAACAATAAATACTTAAGAAGCATCGACTATGCTCCAAGGAAATGTTCATCCATAGAAGATTCCTGTTACACAGAGACAGTACAACTACAATTCAAATTCATGCCTTCTGGAAGCTCAGGTATTCAAACTGGAAGCTCAAGTTCCAATGCACAATTTTTCCTCTATATACAAAAGCAGCTGTTACTAGGACTTCTACAATCTGCTAACAACCAAATACATTAACACAAAGAGACTAGGGTGTGGGGTGTTACATATCTGTAATCACAGTGGTTCAGGTGGCTGAGGCAAGAGGATCAGGAGTTCAGTGCCAGCCTCAGTGAAAGTGAGACAGTAAGCAACTCAGTGAGACCCTGTCTCTAAATAAAATACAAAATAGGGCTGGGGATGTGGCTCAGGAGTCGAGTGCCACTGAGTTCAATCCCCAGTACCCAAAAAATAAATAAATAAAATAAAAATAAAGAGACTAGGAGAAGCACCTGGCACATAATGGAGTACAAAATTGAGTCCTGGGTTACAGTGTTGTATTCTGTAACCCAATACAATGGAGCTTTACATTGTGAAAATCTGGCACTTCCCTAAAGTAACTCCTTTTTCTCAAAAATCAATTTGTTTTAAAAAGTAAAGTTTTACTGCTTAAAGAAACCATGACTCCTACTTACTCTAACAGACCCCTAGAAAATACTAACAATGAAGAAATGTGGCTTCATTTACTTTATACGATTTATAAGGCCTTTCAAAAAGTTTAAAACTAAATCATGCTGAGTAAAATGCATCTGATTGTACATAAAACCAGTTTAAATGGATATCAGGTAACATGGAGTAGTCCTAAAGCCAGTATTTTTCCTTTAAAGAGAGCAAAAAAAGACAAATCAGCTCCCCAAAACTTTATCAGTCTTACAGTAAATATGTTCAATTCTATAATTTACCCTTAAATAACTCCATTCCCACTGCACACCACCCAGAGCAACTATTCAGCAATTCCCAATGTGTAATCTATTGTCTACTAGACTGCTACAAAACTCAAACAAGCCATTCTTTAGATTTCCTCAATTCATACCCACCGCCTCCTCCTCTCATAAAAACAGAAGAGAGTTGTAAAGTCTTGAGAATAAAAATGGTACAAAAAGGTAAAACAGCATAGACGGCCTCTACACCCAAGCTCTTTTCCTTTATATCTAAGAACTCGCCATTTATCTCAACATGTAGATACCTTCATGTCTGAACACGTTAATAACAGTTCAAAATGCTCTAACAAATGACAAGGTCTTTATGTGAGTACTCTGTCCAAGCCACTCCATTTACTCATTCAAGTCTTGCAGCTTTTTCCTGTCATCAAGTATCACCAAGCTCAAACTCCCAAACCATTGTACAAGTTCAACCGTCCTCCGAGTTACCAACACGCTCCAACCCAATGTAAAACCTTCCCTAATATCTGCTCTTCCTTTATGAGCTTTTTCCAAATTTCTAACACAATCTCAAAGCTCCGTATTCCCAAACTCTCTTAAAAGCCATACCAGCCCGGAGTTACACCCTCTCCAGCCTAATTCCTACAACCTCAAAACCCCACCCCCTCATCACGCCCTCTCCGGCCTTAGCCACCAAACTCAATACCCCGGCACGCCCTCCAAATCCTTTTGGGGTGCTTTCCACCGGTCTGGCTAGACCTCTCTCAGGCTTCGGAAATGCCTGGCTCCCCGACCACATTCCAGCCCTGCCCCCAGCCCCTCACCGAGTAGCAGCAGCTTCACTTCTTTGGCCGCTTTCTCCCCGTCCTCCCGCAAATTGCGGTCGATCATCTTGCTCCGCTCCACCGCCGCCTTGTCTTCGGCGCTCAACGTGCAGCCCATGGCGGCGGCGGGAGAGGGAACTGTACCCGGGCTCACTCACACTCTGCTGAAAGTGCAGCTCCGCTGGCTCAGACAGCGTCTACTTGCTGGGCGGTGGCCCTCTCCGTCAGCTTCACTGCGCTCGGAGGAACCGGATATCCGGCGTTTACGACATTTCCGGCGACGCCCTGCAGCCGTTACCACTTGAACCACTCCCGCTCTAAGAGAGGAGACGAGACCGAAAGCGGAAGTCCCCGGGAGGGCGAGGGTTCCGCGGAGCTATGAGGGTTTGTGCTTGGTGCGCACTGCCCAACCTTAATCCCCCCTTACCTGTTGGTAAATATATAAAAATCGGGGTCTTCCTGTTCATGTGCGCTTTTGAGGTCACAGAGAGGGTTTGGTATGGGGATTCCCAAATAAGAACCCACAGCCAACACCGGAATTCCTACTGGGACACTCCGGGCATAAAAGCCCTTTGATTTGTAGTTCTGCTGTAGTGACCCAGTTCCCTTGCCCAAGTGTAGGACATTTTTCTGCCTAAGTTGCCTCAGTCTGATCTATGGAGTGACAACAAAACTGCCCAACCTGGACTCTGGCCGTGTCTGACATCAGAGATCTGTTAACACCAATCCTGCCTAAGACTAGCCTTCTCTTCTGGCCCACTGCCACTTGCTCCAAAATATATCCTAGTCCTTATGGTACTACGTCTGAATTGCTGTGGGCTTTACAAAAGGCCATTTGAAAGGTGTGTAGTTCGTCCATAAAGTTTCCATGCTGCCCATCTCTCCAACATAACTGTCCTACATTAGGGGCTTAGGACTTCTACTAAAATAAATGAACGTTAGCCCCACCCGGAAACAAACCAGTGCATCCTCTTAATCTCCTAAAATTTCCTGTTTTGATAACCACAGAAAAAGGGAAGTTCTAGTAAAAATTACCCCTCAACTCTATTATCACCTGAAAATCTGTGAAAGCCCCAAACTGATACCCTTTCACTGATAACCTTGGGAACTACTGTGAAGCCAGTTCTTAATTAGTTTTACTGCCAAACAGCCCCACAGTTACTTTCATGGTACATTGTAGGGAGAGGGACTTCTTTGCAGCCCCTAAAACCTTCCCATTATTAAAAATTATTATCGTAAAGAATCTAAAAGAATACAAGGTCCCAACAGAAAGGTCTGTATAATGATGATTCATTAATTAGAAGCATTTAATTAGAAAATCAGAACCACCTCAAACAGCCTCATGCATCATAACTCTTATGCCAATTCTTAAAAGTTTTAAAAGTCCCCAATCACTTCTAAATGATGTTAGAATGAAAAGAGCTTTCAATGATACTCTTCTATTACCAACACTTCTGGGGAAAAAGGGCCAGAGGAAAGGGAAGAAAAACCAATATTTATTGAGTACCTATTTACCGATTATGGCTAAGCGCTTCCATGTCTTATCTCTTAATCCTCACAACAACCCTGTGAGGTAGGTTATAATGATCCTCATTTGTACAGATGAGGAAATAGGCTCAGAGAAATTAAGCAGCTTTTCCAAGTTCAGTGAATAAGCAGATCTGTCTGACTACAAATTCACCCCTTTTCTACATTGCCCCCTAGAAGATATTGCTCTGGGGACACGAGACAACAAAAGGTCTAAGGTTTTCATTTAGTATTGGATGTCACCCTGGTACCACCAGAATGTAAGAAAAAGTAATTGGCAGAATGGTTGCCTCAGCCTGCTGATTCTTCTGTGTATTAGGGAGGTCAGGTTTTACCCAGGAACAGCTTTCAGAGCTAAGGATTACATACTGAACTTTACCAGGCCATCCTGGTGACTAGAAAACTCCTGGAAGGTGGTCATAGCAGAAAATGTTGGGAAAGTTCTCATCATAATAAAAGAAAAACTCTTAATTTCCTTCATGATCCATTCCTAGAGGGAAAAACAAATTGCAAATGAATCTATGTCAAATTCTGTAGTAAATGTCAGTGAATTCACAGTGTCAGGTAATTTCAGCCTGAATTAGATCCTTGCATTTAAAACTTTCTTCTTTGATGTATGCGAAAGAAGAGTTAGAGGATAATGTCAAAAGAAAAGGCAAAATAAATTAACAAAATGGCTGCCAAGCAATATTTAATGCCTTCCCTTTTCCTCCCCCCCATATACCTTTCCTATTTTCACTGGAGTCACACTGCCATCTGCTGGCAATACCTCAGGTCTACTAGACGATTAGTGATTGAAAAGTTTTTACCCTATCTAGGAAGGAGATTCCTCCTATGACTTTATCTTAAAAGGAAGTTGAGAGAGGTAAACAGGTTTTGAATCACAAAGGACACTCCTCTGCTGTATATACATTTTTTTCCTTAGGGATTTCCTCACTGTAATAGGCACTGGACTAGAATGATAGTCTAGTGGTAGGAAGACTGAAACCTGCAAATTTTCCTGGTTCAAAAGGGGAAAATCTGTTTGCCCAGCTTCATTTCATTTACAACCCCCACACTTTCCACAATCTGCAGGAAACCTCTATATATAATTGCAATGAACTCTCAGATGTTAGAACTGTGGATATATTCTCTAACATATTTCTCAAGCATATTTTAAAATATTTTATCAGATTCAAATATTTTATAAAGATACAAAGTATCTAATTATGAACTCCTTGAGCAGTGACCCACACATTCTGTCTGTGGGTCCCAGTGCATAATGGATGTTAAACTATTATGTACTGAATTGAACTGAAGGAGTCAATGTTGGTATCAGTATAATTTTTATCATAAAAATTATTTATTGGCTGTTCAAAGGGGAAACAGCCCCACTCCCACCAACACATTTTCTCCCTGTGGTGCTCAGTAAGACAGGAATTTGTTCAAATATAGACCACACCACCTTTGGGCCCTGCCATGACCTTTTAGTGTTACCTGAATCAACTGAGGGAAGTGAGATGGACAGGTGGTCCCAGATTCCTGTCCAGTTTGCAATTATTCCCTCTTCGTTGAAAATACTACCACCAAAGCCAATCAACACAGTTCCTATAGTCTTGATCAGTAAGCAACTGAGCCCAACTCATGTGCCCTCTCTCCAACCCAGGGCTGCAAATAGGAAAGAGATTTAAGTCTTTGTTACTGAAGCTAATTTTGAGAGCGATGAATGAGAGTAGGGAGGCATTTAATGGACCATGGAAACCCCACCCTTCCCATGCCCAACCTTAGTCTCTTGTACCCGATTGTCCAGGGGACTGGAGGTGGGTCACTGCCATGAGGAGAGAGATCAGGGAGGCCAGTCCTGGAAAGAGAAGATTTGTAGTATTATTGATCAGGGTGATTTACCTGATCTGTCTGTATCCAGCCACCTTACTAATTCAAATGCTAACCCCCACCCTTAACTATCCAAACTTTAATCATTCTAGATATTCATCTGAAAATCTAGGGAGAAAAAGCCATCCTGTCTTATTCTTGTCTCTACTAAGATCAGTCCCCATGCTTGATCTTCTACATGCAAGAGAAAGGCAGAAAAACAGAAGGGCTTTTCCAGAAGAATGAGAGGAAGAGAGCTACAGTCACCTTTCCTGTCTTTTATTTCATGTACCCTAATTGCTATTTCCCCTGTTCCTGGCTAAACCCCCGGGGAAAGTACCCTGCTTGTCTTCTTGTATTAAGGAAACCTCATGTATAAAACTACAAAATGATTTATTAACTCATGGAAACCCTTGATTGCAGTTTCATTCTATTTAAACCTAGTAGGGAAATGAGACACAGGTCATTTTCTTACCTTTGCTTGGGTGAAATTGCTACCCTGGACAATTACATTGAAAAACCAAATATCTTCAGTGGTCCCCAGAATAACTCTGAACCTGCTTCTCTAATCCTCCAGCTCCTACACCTAGAGTTTCCCTGCTTCCTCATGCATGGAAAGTTCACTGAGAAACTTCACCTCACCTTTGTGACCCTTTTCTCTCATCATCGTCTCATCATACCCAGGTTCCCTCCCCCAGTAGTCAAAGATCACAGCCAAGTCCAAGACTTTTGCCATATATCCCTCTTGGTGGCTCTGGTCCTGACCCAGGAAATGCTAAGCAAAAGCTGTGTGCGGAGACCCCAGTTCCAGCCCTAGCTGGGAAAAAGGTAGTCCCACAAGGCAGTCCTTGCAATTATTACTGGCCTCCAGCCCCATCTCCCTCCGTGTCCAGCAGCCCATCATGACTCCAGCCGGGGTGAGGGGGCAGGGTGGAGGTAGTTGTCCGACATGATGATGTCACTAGTGAGTTGCTGCTCCAGGAACTCAGAGGTCTCCTCAGCTATCTGGCCTGGGATTCGAAAGTCAACAGCAGGTGGCTCCTGCTTAGGGCTGGGTAGGGGTCGGGAAACCCAGTTCTCAGATGGACAGCCAGTCCCCTGAAGGAACTGCAAGAAGTTCTCCTCAATGGAGCCCTCCCGGCTAGGCAGCCTCAGCTCTTCCTCTGGAGCTGGCTTGAAGAAGCAGACAAACTGCTTGCTGAGCTCCCCCCGGATCTGCCGGTTGAGACATCCATAGAAGAAAGGGTTGGAAGTGAAGCAAAAGTAGCCAATCCAGGTCACCACACTCTCCACCTGCCCCGTTGAAATAGGCTGAGCACTCAGGGCAACGTAGAGGTGGAAAGAGAAGTAGGGCAACCAACAGAGCAGGAACTGACCTCCCACAGCCAGGAGGACCACTGCTGCCTTCCCTCCCCCAAACGTCCGGTGTGGAGTGGTCTGGGGTGCCCCCGAGCTGGTGACCATAGTGGAGCGGCTGCTGAGAGACTCTGAGCGTTGCCGGGGTGTCTCCATCCACGTGGGCAGCGGCCCGTGCTGCATCGCAGCCACACGGGCCACTCGGAACATGCTGCAGTAGACCACAAGGATGAGGAGCAGGGGCAACAAAAAGTAGAGGACAGCAAAGACCACCACAAAAAGCTGGCAGTAGGCACTGTGGCTCCATTGAAGTGAACAGCCTGGGGGCACATTGGGACCTCCTTCTTCCCAGGAGACCCTTCCCAACACTGGCACAGATGCCATGGCCAGGGCCTTCACCCACACACCCACCAACACTGAGGCCACAAGCCCCAGCGTCATGCGCACCTCATAGCGCATGGGGTGGACCACGTAGTAGTAGCGCTCCACATTGATGGCAGATACGGAGAGGATGGCCAGGCTGACGAAGCATACACTCAGGAACAAGTAGAGACGGCAGGCCACCTCCCCAAAGAGGGCATGGTCAAAGAGGGCAGAACTGGAGAGCATGGCCAGGGGCATGAGGGTCAGGGCAGCCAGCAGGTCCACCAGGCAGAGGTGAAAGACAAATACAAATTTTCGGAGGGCAGGTGTCTTGGCGATAACGGCCATCACAGCAGCATTGCCAGCCACAGCGGTCAAGTCCAGCAGGAGCATGAAGAACAGGGCCACAGATTCTGAAGCTACGTCCCTTAGCCCCACCTCTGGGACTCCACTGGCAGTAGAGGGGCCTGGAGTTTGAAGGACCCTCCCCAAAGTGGAAGAGTTCCCTGATGACTGAGGGATGGGCGAGGACTCCATGGGGCCGAAAGAGGACACCCAGGGCACCTTTTGTCACAGGCCCATCCCCCATTCTAGTCCACGACCCTGGGATGGTGAGCCCAGACCCAGGCTTTCCAATATCGTGGGTAAGTGGAGCTCCTGCTGGAGCCTCTTATCACCAGCCTTTGAAGTTGGACTGCTCTGTGGCCAGAGCACCAGGCCAGGTAGTTGCAGTCTTAGGAACTCCTACCCCCTTTCTGGCAGGAGGTGGCTCCCAGGTTGGCCTTGGTGACTGGGAAGAAGCAGGAGACATGAGAGATGAAGCCTTGACCGCTCAACAGCATTCCCCCTCCTGAGTGGCCTCTGGCTCTTCCTTTTCCACTTTCCTTCCTCCATTCTCCATACCCTTCTCCCCTTTCAAGAGTTGTTATCCAGAGATTCTGAATCCTCTATCTCCCTTTCCCAGGTCCTGCTGAGTTCTGGGACAGTGCCCCAGTTTTAGGGCTGCTTATGTGAATTTCCAGATTTCTGATCTCCTCCAAATGGGGAGTAGAAGGAGCATAAGGTTAGGCTTCTGGTTCCAGGTCTAGGCATTACTAACTGCGACTCTTCTGGACTCGTTTCCTCATAAAGGTATCTGTAAAATGAAGGGAATAGTACCCACTTCACAACTGTGTTTACAGACCCAGCGAGATTCATTAACTGCAGTACTAATCAGAAGCTTCCCATGTGTCCAATCCTGTTCTAAGCTCTTGATGAATATTAACTCACTTTAGTCCTCACACTACCTTCTAAGTTGTGTGAATAGTATTACCTCCATTTTGCCAGGAATAAACCTGAGGCTAGAGATGTTAAGAAATTTACCCAAGGTCACACAGCTGGTAAATGGCAAGGTCCAGGTACCTACCCAGGTAGTCTGGCCAGTTCTCTTGCTCACCATGCCCGTCTGTGCATGAAGGTGCCCTTTACACCAACTGAAATTCAGTAGGCTTCTAGTTAGTGATTGTTGAGTATGAACTCTCTTTAAAAAATGTCTCTCACTGCTATAGGGCTGTCACCTGAAAAGGAGAACTGCTTTAGTTTCTTCTGACATCATCACTCCCAAGACAAAGAGCTGTCACTTTGGGAATGTTGAAAAGGACCAGTGAAAATAAAATGTCCCAGCTGGATGGAAACTGGTAGGCCAGCTTACCTTCTGATGCTTCCAAAGCTAGGAGGGTATAAGTTGCTTGAAAGCTGTCCTCCTCTACCTACCAGAAGCTTCTCAAGGCCAATATGCCCCTGCGGGTGGGAGAAGAGCTGCTTCTCACCTTCCCAGTTTCCTGTATCTGGTTATTGGATTGACCCTCTGAGGATCCCTGACCAAAGGGCTTCTTGGTTCTGGACTGTCACCATGGTCACAGAACAAGGAGTGGGAGTAGATGCTGGGGTAGGCATGAGGTGAAGGTGCCCAGATAGCAGCATGATCATGAAGTGGTGAGCATAAAGCAGACAAGGAGACTGGAGGAAACCAGCATCTCTCATTTCTCCTGATCAAATGACAAAATCATATCTGTTTCATGTGTATCATTATCCATGTTGAGTTTTCATATAATTGAGATGGGTTGCCCAATGTAATTAAAATTTTTTTCATTTACACATATCATTCTTGCTGTGTGGATTCCCCCAATATAGTGTGATGACTTATGCAACTTAGACACAAACTGCAGCATGCCCAATCTGAGGGCCTTTCTGTAGACAAGTTAAAAGTTTCCTGGGCCACAGTTTCTTCATGTGCAAAATGGGAGGCTAGGATTGGATGTCCTCCAAAATCCTACACATGATGACATTTGATTACTCTGTGAGTTGCTCAGTTTTAAGCCAACCATTTGTATGACTTCAATGAAGAAGACAATATGGCCTCCAGGGCCCACTCTCCTTCAGTCATCATTTTAAAATCATCAAGGGTTTTTGCTGTTACCATGAATCTCTCACTAATCCAACTTCTAACAGGCTATACAATAGGTGCTCAGTGCAATCTTGTGAACTGAATCAGACTCAAATTGACTCAGATTGAATCCCTACCTCCTAGTACAAACTCCAGGAATATTCTGTCAGTCATCTGTGTGGCAGCCAGGGGACTCTCTTCTGGAAGGGATAACCCAGGATCTTGGATTCAAGACTACCCTATCTTTGGACATCTGCCTGGAGACATGCCTCTTTCCAGAGATAGCAAAAAGCTCATTTCACAGTTGAGAAGGCCACATAGACTCAGGGTCTGCAGAGAAGATGAAAAGAGGGCAGAAAAGTGGAGATGTCACCTTCTCTTAAGATGGTCTACCAGGAAAAATACCTGCAATGCTAGAGGAAGCATCCTTGCCTCTTATGCTCCAAGTCACAATTTGCCCATCTCTTCTATCTGGTGAGGGGCCCAGAAGATATGACTCTGAGTCCCTGGTAGCTAATGAAAGAAAGATACACCATGGGTGGATAGGCAGCAAGAGTCTAATCTAGCAAGACTCAGCCAGGGTCCCAGACTGAGAGAGGCAGACATCGTTTCCATGTGGATGTGGAGGGATGCATACAGCCATGATGGAGCTCTAGGGAAGAAGGCATTAAACATTTCTTTCTCACAGCCCCTTCAGTCTTGCCAGAATTTCCACTCTCAAACTCCAGGACTCCAGTTTACCTCTTAACAGACAGACCAATATACCTAGCAACTGGGCACTCCCTCTGACCAACTGCCTTACAGAGGGGCAGGCCTTGGTGTAATGCTTTCACAGGGGTAGTCCAGGGAGCTTGTTCCACTCCCAGCTCATGTCATCTTGCCTTCTACCCCAACAGATGCTCTCATCCTCCCACTGCTTCCTTCCAATAACACCCACCTCACCTCCAGGACCTCTTAGTTCCTGGAAGGTTTTGCCACCAAAGGGACTGAGGTCTGGCCTCTAGCAGGGGCATAGTCAAGTAACAAATATCCTTGTTTCAGGACGCAGGATGCACACAAGTGCCAAGCCCAAGGCCACAGAGCTGTCGTTGAGATTCATGTGCACCTGTTTCTCAGACACAGAGCTTCCATCCACAGAATCAGAGCTCATTCTTCCTTCAGGCAAGCTCATGCCCCTCCTAAGCCAGGGGATATTTCCAGGAAGCTTCAACACCTCTGCCAAGCAGAGTTGCCCACACCCAGGACACAGTTGCCCATCAGCCTGGATGCCAAAGGACCAATTCCTAGGATGTGGGGAACCCATCTCTATGACATGGAGCAAGACAGATGGAGAATGCTGTCTGTTGCAGAATGTGGCTACTCCCACAAGCAGGAGATCATCAAACCCCCATCTCTAGGCTCCAGAGATGCCGACACCCCATTGCTGCCTTTGGGATACCTACGAGCCCATCCCCTAACAAAACTGCCCACCATAGGAGAAGATGAGCTGGTCCTTGGAATGCTACCCTTCCATAGGGTGCTGCAGCACTCACCACCAGGCCCTGGGTCTGGCCTGTTCCTGGCCTAGTCGGCAACTCCTACCTTTGCTGAGCGGCTCCGGCTCCCATGTGATAGCTCCTCTCAGCTGATGCTTCTCCAAGGCTGCTGAAGCCTGAACCACTGCAGTGAGCGTGAGAGGCAGCCGGCAGAGCAGGATGCTCCAAGTGCTTCTGGGTCCTAATGGCCTCCTGCTTCCCTCCTAGCCCCTTGGAGTCACTTCTGAAGCAAACAGCTGGGCATCAATGCCCCAGGTAAAGTGCTCAGGAGTGAGCCCAGTGCCTCTCACTTCTCTCAGGTTGCTGGACTGCTTCTTAAAAGTTTCATGGAGCCAGGTGATGACAGGCAGGAGAGACCTTCCTGAAGTAAAAAAGAGCACTTGGAGTCAGAAAATTCAGATTCAAGGCCTGGCTATGGCACTCACTAGCTGTGTGACCTTGGGCAAATCATTTCCAGTTTTGGTCTTTGTTTCTTTTCTGTTCAAAGGGATTAGAGGACAGATGGTTCCTGACAGCCTTGTCATCTCATGGCTCTGTATGACGTCAGGACCAAGGTGCTTTTATAGCAGGTAAATCAGTGCAGACATAGGGCCCCAAGATTAGGCCAGGAAAGGGGAGGCTCCAGGGAATGGCCCAAGGTTTGATTCCTTTGGAATATACCAAGTGTATACAGTGGACAGATTGAGGGGTAGTGGTCAGGTTCGAAGGGGAGTTGAAAGCCTTTTGTTAACCCTACATTTGTGCCCCCCCCCAAAGCACATTATTATGTTCCTAGATTGTATGTTTATTTGGAGTGGGGCTATGAGGGCTGATGGAGTTAGGGGGATCTACCTCCCTCTGAAGTACCCTATGCACCTTGACAACACTGCTCTCTAAAGGTAGAGTGGGAGCCAGGTACTCAGGAAGGACCAGATTGGTCTAGACTTATAGAACTGGGCAAAGCTGAGGAGCACCATCCACTGAGCATCACTATCCATGTCATGGGCTTTGGACATGAAATAGGGTCATGGCCTCCCACTAACTATGAAGAAAACTACAGCTTCTCAGGCACATGACTGATACCAAGGGTAGGATCCTGACACAGCAAAGCTGTCAGGCATTCTACAAGCCAACACATCCACATTCCTGAGGTGAAGAGACTGCTCACAATCACAGCTCCACATGGCAGAGCCATGAACTTAGACAGGAAATTCAGACATGGTACTGACTCCAGAGCCTTGGGCCTGATGCTTGCCAACCAGGAACTCCTTCTGTCTCCAAAAAGGAAGAAAGTGAATTCTAGAACTATTAACTAAACCCAACAAAGAGTCATAAGAACAGCAAATTACCCAGTAAACTCAGAAGGGCAGGGTGGCTGCCCAGGTCCCAGGTCAACAACGGAGAGGTCACTGACCAGCCCAGAGCTGATAGAACCATTTTCTGCTATCCCCAGTTACCATTTCCTGAGCTCTATGAGAGTCAGTCCCTTAAAGTACAGTATTTTCAACCCTTACACCAATTTTTTTGGGGGGGTCAGGTACTAGGGATTGAACTCAGGTGCACTCAACCACTGAAACATATCCCTAGCCCTAGTTTGTATTTTTATTTAGAGACAGGGTCTCACTGAGTTACTTAGTGTCTCCCTTCTTGCTGAGGCTTTGAACTTGTGATCTTCCTGCCTCAGCCTCCCGAATCACTAGGTCTCACACCTATCTTTGAGGCAACCATTACTCACCCTGTTTTATCAGTACCAGAGGTGAGGTGACTTTCCACAGATCAAATGTGGCTAGGGTCAGTATTCAAACTCAGGTCTGTTTGAAGTCAAAGCATTTGTTCCCTCCCCCTGCCCCATGACCTCTATGGAGTCCTGACATGATACTCTGCGTAGAAGCCCAGGTTGGCATGGCCCTCTTCCAAGGGCCCTTGTTCAGGGAGAACCCAAGAAGACAAGGCTCTTTGGAATAGGATTATAGAAAAAGCATTTTCTGTGTCAGAAAATCTTTGTTTTAGTTTGGCTCTGCTCTCCTGGTTGGTTGGAAGACCCGTGAGTTGGCTGGTTGTGCATTAGTTTTCCTGTCTATAAGATGGGCAAAATTCTTTACTCCTCAGTTTATCTAGTAGGATGAAGAACCCTATCACAGTTGCTGCTCAGGGTTGGGGAAGCTAGTATGGTAGCCATGGCTGGCCAAACAAGTGGGGTGATGGCTAGCAGCCAAGGTCTTGAGGCCTCTCCCAGAGAGCTAGTGAAGAAGGTGGTACCAAGCAGGTGGTGGATCCCAGAGCTCCTCCTGGATGCTGGAAAACATCTTGATTCAGGGAAGAGAAAGTGAGACAAAGAGAGGTAGGTTAGGCATGGACAGAACTGCCTGACCAAGCCGTGGTGTCCACTGATACTGATACTACTAATGATAACAATGATGATGATGGTAATGCTAGTTCTTCTTCTTTTTTCTTCTTTCTTTCTTTTTCTTTTTTCTTTTTTTCTTTTGTACTGGGGATTGAATCCAGGGATGTTCTACTGAGCTACATCTCCAGCCCTTTTTATTTTTTATTTTTTTTATTTTTTATTTTTATTTTTTGAACCAGGGATTGAACTCAGGGGCACTCGGCCACTGAGCCACATCCCCAGCCCTATTTTGTATTTGATTTAGAGACAGGGTCTCACTGAGTTGCTTAGGGCCTCGCTAAGTTGCTGAGGCTGGCTTTGAACTCGTGATCCTCCTGACTCAGCCTCCCAAGTCACTG